>VZTB01017369.1:69023-98109 GCA_013397245.1 Thryothorus ludovicianus
TCACAGGGTGAAAGATTTAGAGTTTGGGGTTTTGGGATATAGTTATATATATAAAACAAGATGGAGAGTTTAGGGCACAGTCGTCTTCTTCTTCTTTACAAGTTTGGGTAATTTTGTGTAATTGGTTGGAAAAATCAGCCGTCCAGGACATGGGTAACTAGTTATTGAGTTAGAAGTTAAAACAAATTAGTTGGCATCTCATAATTAGGAAGTTTAAGCTTAAAAAGACTTTGAAGACATTACTCTGTGCTCCATTTTTGCTTTGTTAACTTAGCATGTAGAAACACTCACAGTCAGTGAGACTGTAAAGTAGATAAGAAATAATAAACATCCAAAACCAAACAAAAATTCTGTCTCTCACACTTTTAATCCTGACCCTAAAAAGAAAAACCAGATAAAGCAAAGTTCGCCACATGTACAAAGGTAAAGAAAGTCTGAGTATCTTGGAAGTTTCTTTAATTACTATATGAGTTTCCTACATCATTACATGAGTCCTGGAATACATACATTGAACAAATTCAATACACAGTCACTTTTGTGATCACCTTTTTAACAATATAGAGCAGCATTTGCCTTTGAAATTCATGTTTTGATCATGTTGGTCATGATGTACCAGATGTGTACAGGTGCAGGCAGTTTTGTATGCAATACACAGAGAGTGTGTAATCTAGTCTTGCTCCCTGCAAGACTTCCTATAGAAAAATAACAGAAAATAAGTCTGTCTAGTAAAAAATGCCTCATTTTGTCATGAAACTAAGCAGTGAAACAGACATGTAACTTTTTTTTTATAAGTACTCAAATCCCACCACAGGCACTTGAAACCATGACTTCTTGGAGTGTAAGAAGCTCCTCTCTTCTTTCTATTGTTTGAACACCATTCCCTTTCCAGGACTGTCCTATGGAATATCACACAGCCTTTGAGGAAGATGAGAGCCAGGACTAGCAACTGCTGTCACTGACAGAGAACAAGATCTCAGACACCCTATGTTCAAATGCCTTCTCCAGCTGTGACCCAAATGAACTGGATTTTGCAGTAAGAAAGGGGATTGCTTAAACAACCCCCCCAAATAAACCTGATGTAATTTCCCAGTGATTTCCCAGATCCCCCAGATCAGACTTGAGAATGACAGGGGATTTATTTTTTCTTTCACAACAGTGCAATAATAGGAATTAAAGAAAAATACAAAATCATATGGACAAACTTCAAATGCTCATTGCAATGGCACTATTTTGATGTCATTGATGTTTTCTTGTAGTGTTTTGCATCATTCTGTGTATTCAGCCGATCATGTCACAGACCACTAGTACATTTTTTTTCAATTTAGGTGGTGTTTTCCTTTTTCCATGTTATATGATTTTGTCAACAGCTATCTCAGGCATAAATGTCCCACTAGTTTAAAAGCTGGGTTACTTGGAGATCTACACAAATTGAAGCAGCTGTGAGTGCCTGTTTTCTCCCTTCCTGTGAAAGCACCATTCATCACCTGAGATGTGTTTGTTCCTGCACCACCAGCAGTGCAGGTGCTTATGTCATTGATTTAAAAAGAAAGGAACAGGCAGTGAAGTTATGTCTGCAAATGATATTTCCCCTGTACTCAGAACTGGTGAGTGGTGAGCAGCTGCTCTTATGTTCAGTTTTGGGCCCCTCACTACACTATTTACCAGTTAATTATTTTTTTAGTTCTTTTTTTTCTCTTTGCAGAGAGGGGCAAGTATTACCCTTGCATGTTTTCATATTGATATTGTTCAATATCCAAGTAACTTTTCATAGAACCATAGAAGCATTACAGTTGGATAAGACCTTTAAGATCATTAAGTCCAACCCTCAAACCAGCACCACCACCATGTTCACCATTAAAGCATTTTTTGTTTTTCTTCCATGATGTTTTCTTTCTTTAAGGCTTTCAAATATCTTCATGAAAGATTCACGCTTGTCAATCTTCCATGTTAACCATGTTGTCAGAATCAAAATTGGGATCAGGGTTTCTTATCAGTGTCTTCCATGCTAGAATATCCTTACTATGTTTCTGTTAAAACTAAAACACATTCCTGAAGTGGAAAAATTGGTTAGAACTCTATCTCTTTGCTCAAAATGCCCACCGGGATCTCACAATCCAAACTGGAAGTCCTTGGATACAATGAGCAGACACCCACAATCTCCTTTTAGAAAAGTAAAATAGAATTTAGTACTTGGACAATTTCCCATGCAGATATCTCTGTTATGACTGTAATAGAAAATTACATATATGGCAGACCTACAGTATGTGGGAGGGAGATGTGAGCATTTTCCATTGCTCCCACCAAAGAAACCAGCACCTGAAAAGTACAGTCTTGGTTTCTCATAAAAGCTGTTTTTAAGAGTATCCAGGGAAATACATTATTTGATTTTCTAGCAGAAAATTAAGGTTTTGCTGCTAGTCCTTTGGCTCAGAGCAAAGAAAATTAACAACTTTGTGTCTTTAATGATAGACTCAGCCAAGCTCCAGGCAGGCAGCTGCTGGCATCAGAGCTGGCAGCAGCAGCCTTTGATCCAGAGTCCACAGAACGAGCACTGGAGCAATGGAGGGAGCAGGAGCTGAAATACCTTTCGAGCCTTACTAGCTCCCATAGCAGGGAAAAGAAGCTCATAGCATGTATGGAAACCTACAGTAATCATACTGAGAATTTCAATTATTTAAAAATATTTAATAAATATTTAATAATATTTAATACATATTTAATAAATATTTAATAAACACAGGGGGAAGGGTTTGTTCCATTTAGTATATTTCTCAGTCAATCAACGAATCTATTGCTGGTAAATCAAATACATTAATAAGCTACTATCAAATATCACTATTTCAGCTATGCCTTGCTACTGGCAATTTAAAAAACCCTTTTCTTGTACAGTTTCTGTAATACTTACATTAAATTTTAAAGAAATTTAACTAAATCTCATCTTGGATTCTCTCAAAAGTTTACATTTGCATATTTCTTACCCTTACATATTGTGTTATCAAGTATGATAAAACATCCTGTTTTCTAACCATGATTTAATTTATGAAGATCAATGATAAACAATGCACTTGAGATTCTTCCTAGGAAGATCTGTAGTTAAATGTCTCTTATTCACTGGATATAAATAAATGATAGAAAAGTTTTATTTGATCAATGAACATATCTTTTTCTGTGAAGATAAAAATCCATAATCTGCTTATTCCATCAGGCCAAGCCACTTTTAAAAGTGTGACATTTTAAAAAATTTATAACCTCACAAAGTTGAACCTCAGTGAACTGGTGGTCTAAAAACAGTCCTTTGCCAGCATAAACTTTTGGAGTTGCTTGTTCTCATGACTGTCATGAGTTTAGAAAAATTCTGCCTTCACTTTAGTTTCCCAAGGAAAATTAAATCAGTTACTGTGAATGTATGTTTATCCTAAGTATAATTTATAATATACAAGTATACATTGCAATGTAAAATCTCCACCTAGTGGTGTCTATTTATTGTGGTACCCAGATTACACATCAGAAATGCCAGTATATCAGCCCATTATTGCTGAGATGACTGGTGAGTTATGCCACAAATAGAGACAAAAAACACCAAATAAAAGGGTGTAATTTGTTTTATTTGTTATTTGCATTCATATCCATAACTAAGTAACAAATTTAGGCTTTTTTTTGAATAAATAGATAAAGGAAAGCCAGAATTAAAGAAGACTAGCTCAGACCTTAAACTCTCTCCTGCAAAACTATTACACGACATATGAAAAAACCCACTTTTCCTATTGTTTTCCTAAGATGTTGGAGGCAACCACATTAATGCTTTAACTAATCTCACCTTCCTGGAATGTGATGTGCTCACTGTACTGTAAGAAATAAGATGTATTCAAATAAGGCAACAAAACCCTTTTGAATATGTGTGGCTCTCAGTCCTCAACATAGGATTTGTCTCGATGTATAAAGCCTCATCAGGACAGCTGTGCTATTGTCAAGGAGGTATTCTTTACAATTAATTGCATTATTGTATGTGCAGTCACATGGCACATTTTGGCAATTGTCACAGTATCTTGTTTCAACGAACTGAATAAGAAACAGGCCTACTGTATTATTTTTGCCTTGTGATCAGATCATGAGCACCAGGGTGCTTTTTAAACTCCACTAAATCCTGGGACTTGCAATCTGATCACGAAGTAGAAACAATATAGTATGCCTGGTATCTCAGCATACAGATATTTTCTCTTGTTGAATTCATTCCTCTTTCAGAATGGGCTTTCTCTTTGATGGAAACCCAAGCAAAACATTAAAATGAAAATAAAATATATTGGTTTTATTAGCTAAAATATAAATAGATAAATATCTTGCATAGGGTAATAATTTTTATGTATGTATATTCATCTATCTCTCACAACACACAGGGCAAGGAAAGGAGGATCATGAACATGAATAGATACTCTACAGCTTAAGAAATGCAAAATGCTCATTGATGTTATTCATGTGGTGTCTTACCAGTGAGGAACAGGAACTGGGGCTGTATCAATCACAATAAAAGAAAAAACAAAACACACTAAATTTGTACATGTAGCATTTCTCTCTGAAAAGAAATCCCAGAGTCTTTAATTAAAAATAAAAAATTATTCTCTTTTACTTTGCAATTTGCTTGTTTTTAATTAAAGCTAAGGAGAATTTTACTTAAACAGCAACTTGTGTAGTTGTCTTTTGCAGTGACTACAGTAACACACCTTGCTGCAGCTTGAAAAAATTAACCAGGTCCTATGTAATTTCTAAGAAAATTAAAGAAAAAAGCACAAAAATGTAATACTGAAACACTCTAATACATATTTTACAGGTTTCTTCTTGGAAAGAAATTCACTTGCTACCTGCAAATACCTTTTTGTCATTAAAATATTTGGGAGAATTACGAGCTTTCTGAGATCTCTTTTTAAATTATGGAGTGTGAGCTCTTCTGTGCCTGTAATCTGTGAGTGTACTGCACCTTTGCAGCCAGAGGTGAGGCAGGAGGCTGTGCAGAATCAAAGGCAGAAGGACAGAAAGTGAGCAGGCAAGGGAGCTGCGGGCACGGCTTAGGGGAGAAGGGAAACTTATTTCAAAATTTTGTGGGGTTTACAACAGGCACAGTTGTATGGGCTCCCCCTGTCCCAGTGACTGTCAGGATTCCTCCCTTCTGGGCATATGAGAGCCCAGCTACACCTGGGTCCCCTGGAGCTGATAGGACCTTCCCCACTTGCTTTGGCTCACACACACTGAGGATACCCATGGTCACTGTGAAGCCTAAGGAAGAATTGCTAGGGCAGCATCTCTGTGCTCTGGAGGTGAACCAGCCTCTCCCAGGAACTGTCGGGGGAACTGAGACACCTTCTGTAAGATCTGAGACCTTCACTAACCCTGGGGACAAGCGTGCATGCATTAGGCTCATCTGCATACAAAGTAGTCATGCTGCATCTGGGTTTTGGTTACCTCATTATCTGGTGTGATGCGTTTAGGCAGGAACATAAAACAGCTGAAGAAAATGTAGAAGCTGATAAGAGTAGGGAAAGCTTGAAGGAGAGGGGGAGCTGTCAGTGACTGCAGTGACATGAGTGATTGAAACCAGCTGCTACTGGCTGTGGAAGGAGAGTGGAAGGAACTGATGCTATTTGTTGAAGACACTGATTTTCTGGTACAATGAAAACCCTTTCACTAATACCAGTCTTCATGGATGGATTTACTTTGGGAGTTTTAATTTTTTTGCTTTGTTTTTCCTTGTTCTACCTATATTAAATGTGAAAGCTTCACATCTATGTAATTAAGCTTTGATTCATCTCACCTCTCAGCAATTATTAGGTTCATAAATTATAGAGAGACCCTCAGGCAACCAGGTCCTCAAATTAGATACCTCAGCTGAATTAGTTATGATGAATCAGAGCTGAAATGATCCATGTTTAGCAATTGCCAAACATCAGTGCCTGTACCAACTGGCTTCAAAGTGACTTATGGATAAAATCAGAGAAAGGAAGTATTGGATGAACTGAAGTGATTATAAAAGCTAATTTTGCTGCTATTAAAATTTTAAGATAGCATGCCTCCTCACCTATAAGGAGAAAATCTCAGGACTTAGAGTACCTAAATTTGGCATATTGAAAAGGATGGGTGGAATACTAAGGGTAAACACGACTGCTTTTGTTCTCTCAAAGGGATCTCTCAAGCAACATGATCACAGACTCAGTGTCATTTGTTTAAAGACATGAAGTATTTACAAAAGCTGTAAGTTATAAATGAGAATTTCACCTGAATGTGAAAATGTACTAATTTACCATGTCTTTTTCCTGAAATAAGTATTTTTGTAAGTAAACATTTTACCTGAAACATTTTACTAGCAGAGTACATTAAATTAAATCCTTTTTTTCCATATGAAATACTAATAAATTACTAAAGGTACATGCTGATTGAATTATTAGGTGTGCATTGATTGAAGTCTTGATTGCCATTCTCTAAGATGCTGAATTAACTTTTAATTTCTCTTCCTTCAACACACTAAGGTGGCAGGCCAGAGTACAAAATTACAGCCATACAGTTTGCTCAGATTTACTGCTAGTCACAAATTATAAGCATAGGAGCAAGAAAAACACATAAATTAAGAACTAATTACACAAGTACAGCCAGGCCACTGGGGCACATAAGGACACCAATAAATAGTGACAAATATTTTAGAATATCTAGAAAATAATTTTCGGGGTAGTTTATAAAGCATTCACTTCTCAAGGCTGAGGATTCAGACATGTTTTAGTTTTTAACAAAGCATTTTAAACAAAGCTTGAATTCTTAAGATTTCTTATTTTGTCTTTAATTTGGAAAGAATCATCCTCATTTAAAAGTCCATCTCATAATTTTATTGGATTCAAGGCTGAAAAACAAACCTAATCCATCTTTTTTAAAAATGTCACTCTGCCGTATGGCTTTTTCTTAAAAAGCTGTCCAAAAGGAGGACCAAATGTTATTTTTGAATTCACACTAATTTTTGTTAAGGAAAAGGAAAACATCCTGAATTAATCTGAATGATTAATCTGAACAGCTTTTCTGCAACTCATTGTTTGGTGTTTTTCTCTTCTGCTACCCAGTAAAACCACTGTGAGGAAGCCAACATAAGACAATGAAAAAGTTCCTTACTGCAGACCCCTCCATGTGCCCAAGGGTAGCCAGGCAATCCATGTAAAACAGGTCAGGTGTCTAGTGTTATTTGACATCCCTACACCATCCCCATTCCAGAAAATCTTTGGTTTCTCATGCCTCCTGTGTCATGTCTGCCTGCCCATATGGATGTCTCAGTTACCACAGGACATGCCAAATAAAATAGCTGATGGAGTGTTAGTCTGGAAAGCCACACACCAACCCAAAAGGTAGTCCAGGTTGAATAAACCTTTCTACAGATCCCTGTGTCTGTGTTCACCTCTGCCTGATCCAGTTGCCCATGTACAGGAGCCTGGTGCCATCCACCCCTCTGGACTGTCCCCTGCTAATCCATAAGGCCGCAGCCTCCTTATAGGTATTCTGAATTATCAGACAGTTCTACATGGGCACATCAAATGGGTGTTTCCAGAACACCTCAATTGTTTTTTGATGGATAACTGAGTCAATTATGAAGCAGCTAGGCCAGAATGATTTTCTTTTAGATTCTTTATGAAGTTGCCTTACAGGTCTCAGTTTCATTATAAGTCACAGAATTAAATGCACCAAGTATCAGTATTCTAGTCCATAAGCCAATGCAGGAACAAGGCAGTAATCATAAGACAGGACATTGTTTCAAACCATGGAGGGAGACGTGCTCTGCTTCCACACAAACTTCAGCCAGCGAGGAAAAGTGTAGCTATTTCAATCTGAGAGCACATTAACGTGACAGATTTGGTACTTCCAATGTAATGGTACCACCTGCCTGCCTGTCAAAATGATTGCCTGATCTACATTTCCAGGCGAGAATATGCAGTGCAGAAACAAAGAATGTAAGACAGACATAATGTCACCCCCAAAATCTAACTGGGCTAGAATTAACCAGAACAAAGTGATTCAGTAATCATTCATTTTTTCCAGAAGCACTGCTGACAGGATGACAGGCATTTCATTTCGTGGGATAGGCAGTATATAATCCAAAAAAGAGAGTTGAAAGTTAAAAATCTTGGGGGAAAAAATGTCTGTTGGCTCAGGTCAGGACAAAAACCAAACCAATTTTCAAATAAAATTTGAAATTCTTGTCAAAAAAGAGTCTCCCCTGTGTCTTCCTAGAAGTGAAACAGACAACTGAGCAGGAAATAGCCGAGGCAGGAGCATCTAATAAGTTCTATGGAAATACAGGAATCTTTCTTCCTGGATTAGGTATCAAAAGGATGTCTGCCCTAGCATCAAGGCCCTGGAGTTTGCAACTCAGGATTTAATCTTTTCCCATGACAGACACGAGCACTCTTCTGTCTTATTCATAGAATTGCAGGGTGGTTTGGGATGGAAGGAAACTTTAAAGCTCACCTAGTCCAATCCCTGCAATAAGCAGGGACATCTTCCACTAGACCAGGTTGTTCAGAGTCCTGTCCAGCCTGACCTTGAATGTTTCCAGGGATGGAGCATCAACCACATCTCTGGGCAGCCTTGATAACATGGCAATAACATTGTTTGTATTGGTGGTATGTCCTGGATAGATGCTCCACACACATTGTCACATCTGTCAAGAGGATTCCCACAGTTCTCTCTCTGATACTCCTCAGAAATGCAGAAATCATTGTTTTTCTCCTTTCATCAAAGTAATTTCTAAGTGACACAACCAAAGTGCTTTTTATACAAGTAGATCACCTGTCTTGGTTATTTTTTTTTGTTAGTTGTGATGTTTCCCTTTTCTAAAACATGATCAAAGGATTTTTTTACACACTCTTTTGCCATTGCTGTCAACAAATTTCAAGTTATACCAACTGAATCATATGAATATCATGGGGTTTGTTTTTCATGACAATTTCATTGTCAATGAATTAATTTCCTCTCTCTCTTCCAATAATTCACCTACCTTTCCTTGAAATATCATCTGTGCAGATATTGCATCAAATCCCTTGAAATGCTATTGTCCAGCAGATGAGGTGAAATTTATACAATGCAGTCCAGATATGCCACTATCTGCACTGAGTGTCTCCTGCAATGGGCTCACAGGTTTCTGTCACCATTTTTGCCTCTGTCAGGTAGCTGCTCTTGGTTTTGAGTATGCCAGCAGTTTCTCCTCCTTTTTGGATCACAAACAAATTATTTCCATGGCTTTTTTGATTTTTTTTTTTTTTTGCTTTTTTTCCCTGTATAAACAAATTTTACAAAAAAGGAAATTCTGCCACTGTTTCTGGCCTTGCTGAGTTTTCTAATCCTCCAGCACATGCACTCCTGACACTGAATTTGCAGACTGCAAGTCTAGTGGGATGCTGCAGAATGAAGCTTGGCTTTCAGACACTTCAGGAAATGCTCACTGAATATACTCAGTACACAAAGTGTTCTTTCACGGCAGCATCACCATTGGGCTTTTTATAAAGTTGAACACTTTTAAGGCTCTCAATGCCGGCGCTGGTTTTGCTTGCATGTTTGTAATGTTATACAAACCTCACTTTCTTGTCTTATGTCTTCATCTCTCCTAATTCTGATAGCAGAAGCTGCCTTTTATCTCTGCCTGTTCTGGGCTTATTTGTGCTTTCAGTTCTGTGACTCCTTTGTTAGTTGGAAGGCCCTCTGGCCAAGGTTTATAACAATAAGATTTTAAATCATGCTGCTGTGAGCAGCTGAGCTTAGCACCCAGGAAAGGGACAAAATCCTGTGCAATCACTTCTTGTGCTTCCCTTAATGGATACTGCATCATTTCAGAATGGCATGACCACAAAGGGAGTTCAGGCTAAATGCACCTCCCTGCAACACAATCTTCCAGTAAAAAGCTCAGTGTGATAAACAATCATAGGATCATTCCTACTGGATATAGTCAGGAATTTTTCCAGAAGTTAGTTTCTTGAAGAACTATCATCTAAGAAGAGGCTTGTTTGTGTAATTAAAAATTAAATAACTATAAAACTCCCTGTTTCATATACTTCATTTACATATCATGACATTTACATATTTTACAGATACCTGGAAATGACTGAGCTTATACATGTAAATGGAAGAATTTTCAACCTAGGAGTAACCTCTTGTACATGTATATGTGCAAAGTAAGAGGGGTTAATTAAGGGGGTGGGAGGCCTATATATAAATGTCCAGAACCATCCCAGGATGTTGTTTTTCCATATTTATTTCTGAAAAAATAGACCAAATATTTCTCTGTTTTACACAGATACTTATTTTGTTCCCTCATTTCTACATCATATCACATTACTTTTTTTTGTCTGGCTGAAGTAGAATAAATAAAACTGCTTGCTTAGGAGTTACTCTAGCCTTTAGCTTAGTAGGCGGAAGTAGAATACTTTATTCACATGTTCCCAAAAGTAGGAAGTGAGTTAAGAAACAGAAAAGTGATTATATTTTTTGATATTAATAAAAGCTATGTATGTTCATAGGGAAGACAGGATGTGTGCTGAATATACATCTTAATTAGCTGCTATAAAGCATGTTCTTTTCCTTCACAATATGTCACAGCTACAGGCCAGTAACACCAGGTGACTTTGAACTACAACCCCTGAGCTGTGGTAAAAGGCTTTGGGAGTGTCACACTTTCACAGTTCAGGACAATCAGGATAAATGCTCAAATACTCTTGCCTCTCTAAACGGTTGAATTGTCCTTCTTAATGAGAAATCTTTAGGTTTAACTTTTCCTTCTGACTTTGGTCTTTTAGTCTAGAATAATTCTCAAATACTTATATTTGTTAATTCTATTCCATGAATATAAGCATCTTCTTCAACTGACTTTTTCAAGCATCCTCTTCCTTACTGTATTGCTAAAGAACTCATACTATACTCCACTCTTTCCTACCTCTTGAAAAACAAAACTCAAATCAGCTACTGTCCACTTACTCACCAGAAGATGGTGGATACAATCAGTAAGACCACATAAACCTCCTTACAAGGCTTGTGGAAACCTTTTGCCAGCTCTGACTACTGCATACTGGAGCCTTCTGAAGGAAATCACTGGTGGCAGCAGCCACTACCAGCAGCATTGTTTCCAGGGACTGAAAGGACATGAACTGCCACCAAATGCCTAAATGAAGCCTTCTTTGATTTCATATCTCATAACATGCCCCTTATATACACTAGGAACTATTTTGTTAAAGTTTCATCTCTGATTGCTGTATGTCCTTCTAATTGAAGTAATTTATTCTCTTCCAGCCCAGTGTAGTCTATCTCCTTTTTCTTTTGGCACAGGAACTAATAACTGCTTCTGTTATTTTTGAATGATGTATTTCAAAATGTGATATTTCCAAATGATTGCACCATATCCTGTCCAGCAGTTGTTTCCAAATAAAGAATAATAAAGCCAATAGAAATGGGGGCTCAAATGAATACTTGCTGTGGCTAAATCCTTCTTCCTTGCAAGTTTATGGTGCAATAGTGTGACACTGTTGTTGGGCAACTAACCCTTTAAAAGCATATGAGACCTATTATTATGTCCCCTCTCTTTGTTCAAATTAGTCAAACCTGTAAACTCTGCTCTCTGACTGCTTGTTAACTTCACACAGGGAAAATTTTATCTTGCATGACTTCAGGGGTTTACAGTGCAGACATCTATGAAATGGTCACTTTGCTCTGTCTTTATAGTTAATGAGTTGTACAATTTACCTAATTCTGAAGAAGACATCCAAAGCAGGCCTAGTGAGTCATGTCCCAAAATCATCTGTTGACTTCATTGGATATAAAGAGAGACAAGGCATGACTGGCTCAGATCTTCAGCTTTGCAAAGGACCAAAGACAGGTAAAATGAATTCATTGCTTACAGATATGAAGAGCTGAATCCAAGGCAAGACATCAGAGGTCCCCTGTGTATTTAATGTATAGTGCCATGTATATATTGTATAGTGCCATAGGCCTCCCAGGTCTCACACACTCTGCCTGAGATCCTTTCAGCTTGTTCCTGGCTGGAATGCTGCCCCTGCAGTATCTCTAACCTGAGGACTGCCCAGATACTGTTGCAGCTCTCTCCGGGTCTGGTTTCCTGTGTGCCAAATATTGTAGTGATTCAATATTCTGCTGCAAAAGTCCCTGTGCTGGCCAGAGCCAGGGAGCTTGACCCCAGATCTTTGCATGCTCACAGAAGACCCATTTGGCAACACTTCCATTCTTATATCCTGACACCAGTTTTCACTCTCTCATTTGTAATAAGGAAGTTTGTAGCCCCATAGCAAATGAATTCTGATGCCACAAACACAAGGTTAAATAATTTTTGAGTGCCACCCCAGGTTTGGCTAAACATATCAGTATATTATTGATAGAGTATTTCACTGCTGTTTTTCAGTGAACTCTAAAATCTATTTCTTAAATAGGTGCTGAATGTCAAATGGGGGTATATTTTTCTTTGTTAGAGTTTCTGATATTAAATACTGTGGACAGCATAAAAATAAAATTGTAGATTAAAAGTTTACCATGCCATATCATGGGGTTCATTTCATGCTATCTACAGAGGTATTAGTCCTGTTGCTGACATATGGGACACTGGATATGTATTTTGTGTTTGTCTTTCCCTTCAGTAAAATCCATCCTGGAAAGTAGTAGACAGTAGTGATTCTTACATCTGTATGGATTGATGGATTGTTTGTTCCAGTCTTTGTTTCTAAGCAAAAGCCTGTTTTTAGGTTGTGGTGGGTGACCCTGGCACTCATCAAAGCTGCTCTATCACTCCCCTTCTCAGCTGAGCAGGGTGATACCAGTCAGCAATTTCCATCATGGGTTTGATTTGGGGAAATTACCTGAGTTTATTGCAAATTAAACCAGAGTAGGATAATGAGAAATAAACCTAAATCTTAAAAACATCTTTCCCTGACCCCTCCTTTCCAGGCTCAACTTTGCCCCTAGTTTTCTCTCTCTCCTCCTCCCCTCCTTCCCTCAGGAGGACAGACAATGGAGGCTGTGCTCAGTTGATCACATTGTCTACACAGCTCCTTTCTCCTCAGAGTGAGGATTCCTCACACTCCTCCCCTGCTCCAGCATGTGTTCCCTCCCACAATAGGCAGTCTTCCATGAGTCCTTTCCATGGGCTGCAGTTCTTCACAAATTGTTCCACCACAGATCCCTTCCACGGGGTGCAATCCTTCAGGAACAGGCTGCTCCAGTGTGGGTCCCCTGTGAGGTCACAAGTCCTGCCAGCAAAACCTGCTCCAGCAGGGGCTCCTCTCTCCATGGGGCCACAGGTCTCTGCTAAGAGCCTGCTCCAACATGGGCTTTCCACAGGGTCACAGTCTCCTTTGGGCATCTACCTGCTGTGGCATGAGATCTTCCAGAGTCTGCATGGATATCTGCTCCACCATGACAGTCTCCTTTGGGCTCCTGCAGTGTTGTGAGATCTTCCAGAGGCTGCATGGACATCTGCTCCACAATGGACCTTCTGCTTCAACATGGTGCTCCCCATGGGCTGCAAGGCAATCTCAATTCTGGCACCTGGAGCACCTCCTCCCCCTCCTTCTTCACTGAACTTGGTGTCTGCAGGGCTGATTCACATATTTTAATTATTTGCTCTGCTGTTGCTCTTTTTTTTCCCCCACTCCTTAAATACTGTTATCCCAGAGCTGCTATCACTGTTGCTGATGGGCTCAGCCTTGTTGAGCAGCAAGTCCACCTCGGAGCTGGCTGGTATCAGCTCTGTCAGACATGGAGGAAGCTTCTGGCAGCTTCTTACAGAAGGCACCCCTGTAGCCCCCACACTGCTAAATCCTTGCCAAACAAACTCAATACACAGGTGCAGGGATCCTGAGATAAATAGCTCTTTCAGTGGCTCCCAGCTACTTATTGCAGTTCTCCACTCCATGGCATTGCCATTTGGTGAACAGTAAAAGCCTTGCTCTGAAACACAGCTCAATGTGATTAAAATCCAAGTTGCACAGCTTGTGCTGCACATGTTCTTCCACCAATACTTTGGGACAGATATTAATACAGAACCAAGGAAACCAGTTTGAAATGAATGCATGCCTCAATCATTTTGTCACGATGCTGAGGAATGTGTTGATTTTTCCATACTAAGGGATAGATCTGCAGGTGGTTTCTGCTTCAGGTTTACTGCAGCATTTCTAGTCGGGAGACCAGATCCCTGTGGAATCACGAGCTCACCCATGCTGCGCATTAATTGTGTTTCTATAGTAACTTCTTAGAACTTATTCACATCTTGCTGTGTAACAGATGGGAACACGTGATATATGATATATAAGCAGGCTGTGTAACAGCAGACAATATCGAGGAGCTCTTTCTAACATAAAATTGGTATCTATATACTACAGACACATTAAAATTATAACATAATAATGGAAAAGAATGAAAAAGAAAAGTGGTCAGAAGAAAGAGAAGGGAGGAAAGACCATTTCAATGCTCTTTGTTCTGAATCTTATTTCCCCACAGGTGTGACCTGGCTAGCCTCCATCATCATTGTGTTTTATTTTGTTCCATTCAAAAAAAAAAAGCCCTTCAGGCATCAGAGCTAAGGAATCACCTACATAGGAATATTGCAGTTGACAATCAATATTTTTTTCAATAGTATTCACTGATGCCATCTGCTGGAATCATGCATTAGTCATTAAAATCTCCTCATTCCAGGTGGAAATTCCAAGTAATGCTCGGTGTGTGTGACTTCCTTTGTGGAAGATTCGATTTAAACCAGATCAATTCTGCCAGAGAAATTCTAGTTAACCATTAGTGAAGAGTAAGTATTGCTCAAAATATTTGACCTACATTCAGAAATTGACAAAAACAGCAAATATGTGTCTACTATTCATCCTCCTGCCCCAGAGAGTCAGTTTATCATAATCTTCATATAAAATATATAGATTAAGGGGAAGGATTTTTGTCTCATTTGGTCTGTACCACCTATTTCAAGATACATCTTTGTGGGGAGGTGTTTCTCCTAGAGTTGGAAGTCTTTGGTGGGAGAAAACCAGAACAGTCTATGCAATGTGTAAATCTATATTAATCTTGCAAGATTTAAGTAATATATGAGCTCTGCAGAGAGGTGAATGTCTCTTTGTGCATATAAAGTCACTACTCAGGACTGCAAGACCTGAGCAGTGTTATTACTATATTTTAAGGCACTAAAAGTCAGGTGAAACTTCCTGTGTAAGCAACAGAGCCCAAACTGAAATCAGAATTAAATAATGAGGCTCTCAGAACGATCCTTGAAAGCAGTCAATTCAGTTTTCATTGCACTAGGTTTTATGAAGCATAGGCATCCGGGCAGCATGGGCAAGCACATGCTTATGGGGAGTATTTATGGCACTGAGGCACTTGTAAGGAAGAACAAGGCCCTGTTATTACCTATGTTTTCATAACCACCTTAGCTATATATTGACTTTATTGCATATGAGTTGCTAACCCGTTATAACCAGAAGAATCAAGCTCTTAGAGAGGGAACAAAGCAAAACTTTCAGCAAGCTTTTATTATGTTTTAATATTTCATAAAGATCCAGCAAATGTTTCACAAGCTGTAGTTCATAAATCATTCTGGTGTCATCTCAGGGGTTTGGAACAATGAAGAAGATCCAGAAATGAAGAAAAAACAAGTGTGTGGGAAAATCACTGGAAATTAGGAGCTCTGAAGAGTTAACATTTCAGAGCTGAGTTGGTTGGACTGTGTCCTTCAGGCCCACCCAAGCTCCTAAATATGATGGATATATTTGAACCACCACGAAAGCAGGAAGTGAATAATAAGGTCATTTTACTGTGGCAATGAGCCCAGCTGTGAAGTTTTGACCCAACTATTTACAGAGCACAGACTTCAGCATGGGATTCTGCCTCAAGGTATCTATATTTCCATTTAGGAACCAGAAGATTCTCTCAGATAGTGACACAGTCGACCTCCTTTCCAGTACTGACCAACTCACTGGGTGCCTTAATTTGGAAGACACTGTCCTACTTGTCCTACACAGTCCCTGGAGCCTCTTGGGCTCAGCGTGTGCCTGGTGACAGCAGGGCAGGAATCCAGAGGCAGAGGAGCTAGAGCAGCTTGATGGTTTGTGTCAGTGGCTTCTCTGCCTATATCTGTGCAGTTGGGTCTGGCTGTTGCAGGGGCTATAGGAAATGTCCCACCTCAGACACACCAGGACTTTGGATACAACCACACTAGCACAACGCATGGGAATGCCAGGGGAGGAGCAAAGCAATCCCGCTGTTGGTACTGCAGAAGGGGTGATCATATGCTGGGGCAAAAGGTGAAGGGCACCATCCTGGCGAGGCTGCTGTGCCACCTAAAATATTTGTTGCCTCTGCAAACAGAGGTGCAGGCAGGCAGCCATCATCCAGACCTCACGTGCCTGCCTTGAAGAGCATTTCCTCCCCTGCAGCCTCTCCTGACATACAAACGACTGCACCTCAGTAGCAAACCATGTGCATTGCATTGGCTAAACAGTGGGGATGGGGTGGAAAACTGGCCTTGACTACTCTGCTCTAGGCACTTACCTAGGCTAATATAGATACAGTCTGTGATCTTTTGCTCTCCTTGACAAAATCTTCACTTAAAACTCACTTTCTCTTGAGCTTTGGGATAAAGTAGAAATTGATCTTTATCCAGCCTTGTCTGCCCACCCAGATTTGATTTATAAGGACAGAAGGACACTTTTCCACATTAATTTTCAATCTGTTCCAACAGATTAATATTTGAAGTGTGCCATTTATTAAAATAAACAAATTAATTCAAATTTCTCTTTTTTGGGTTTCCACGTGTAGTAATTGAACTGCCTATGACTATGAAAGAAGAAAAAAGCTATCCTTTTCCTGACTAAAATATCTCAAACATCAAAGTCTCATGGTAAATTCTTGAAAGCTGTTTGATCTTTTCAACACTGCTATTTTTTTTTCTTTAAGTTTTATACCCTGATGGCCCTGTCCTCCTCTGATAAATTGCAAAAAATTGAAAGACAGACTGTTAAAAAGCAATAAAGGAAAAATTATGCAAAGACTAGAGATTACAGAATCACAGAACCAAAGAGAAATTGAGGTTGGAGGGCCTCTGGAGATCTAATCCAAAATCTGAACTCAAGGTAGATCAACTAGCAGGTCTTCCAGCATCATGTCCATCCTGGTTTTGAGTATCTTCCAAGAACAAAGATGTTGCAACATCTCTGGGTTGCCTCTTCCAGTGTTTGACAAGCACACAGTTAAGAATTTTTATTTTGTTTACACTTAAACAGAATTTCCTGTATTTAAATTTGTGCCCATGGTCTCCTGTCCTGGTGTTGGACATGAAAGAGAAAAGTCTGTCTCTTTCTTCTTTGCTGTCCCCAACATGTATTGAAACACGTTGGTAAGATCCTCACTGAGCCTTCTCTTCTCCAGGATGAGCTGTCCCAGCTCTCTCATCCTCCTCTTGCATGTCAGGTGCTTCTGGCCCTGAGTGATCTTCATGGACATCTTAGTCACACCTCAGCATGTACATCTCTCCTCTACTGGGGAACCCCCATATGGACCCAGCACTCCAGATGTGCCTCTCCAAGGCTGAGCAGAGATAAGTGATCACTTCTCTTGACCTTGTGGAAACACTCTTCCCACCTCAGCCCAGGAAGCTTTGCTCTTTCTTATTGCAAAGGCACATTCCTGGCTGTGAACCTATTAGTTCTCCACAAGGACTCTCAAGTCCTGCAGAGCTACCTTCCAGCTGGTGGATCCCCAGTGTGTACTGGTGCATGGCAGGATTCCTCCACAGAGGAAGAGAGTCCTTTCTGGCCCATCTCTCCAGCCTATCAAAGTCCCTCTGAATGGCAACACAACCAACTGGTGCATCAACCCCTCCTCACCATTTTCTATCTTCTGCAAACTCTGTCCCATTGTCCAGGTCATTGTTGAAGATGCTAAACAGCACTGGACCCAGTATCAACCCCTGGGTTACTTCACTAATGACTGGCCTCCAAGCTGGCCTGTTTGCCTCTCAGTCTCTGAGCAGCTCAGTTTTCAGTCCACCTAACTGTCCATTTATCTAGTTCATACTTCATCAGATTGTCTGTGGAACCTTATGGGAGACAGTGTCAAAAGACTTTCTTGAGATACACAGCATCCACTGCTCACCCTTCATCCAGCAAGGCAGTCAAGTCATTCAAAAGGCTATCAAGTTAAAAACACATTGACTGTTCCCAGTCATCTATTTGTCCTTTATATATGTTTGGAAATGGTTTACAGGGTTATTTGCTCTGTCACCTTTCCAAGTACCAAGGCGAAACTGACTGATCTGTGGTTTCCCAGATCCTCTTTCTTGACCTTCCTGAATACAGAAAGCGACATTTCCTTTTTTTCAATCTCAGAAATGTCCCTTCCATCTGACACAGCAAAGTTACTTAGCATATAAAATATTTGGGGAGTTAAAATGATTTGTGGGGCTTTTTGTTGCCTCTAATGTCTGTAATTCTTTATAATTATTTCCATGGCTATTTGCTTAATTTTGATTTAAAGTAAAAGAAAATAAGATCAGAACAAACAGCTGTGCCTGGAAAAATATTGTTCAGATAATTGCCCACCAAGAAGAACTAAAAAGAAAATTGCTTTTGTGCTATGCTAAACATTTTTACTCTGATGTTACTGTGGTCTGTTTAACAAGCCAATATAAAAGAAACTAAAGTTAGCTTTACAACATAATTTTTTGACAGAACACAATGATGAATAAATTCATTTCTTGTCCCTCAGAGCTAGTATGTAATCAATGACAAATGAAACACAGGGGCAGGAACTGAAGGTGAACACTGAAAATCCCAAGTGCAGTTCAATTGTCTGCAATGCAGGGAAGTTTTTTAAGGTCATTATCAGCCTGATAGCAGCAGAGAACATTCCCTTGTACCTTTTATCAGCGAACAGAGCAACAAACACTTCAGCCTTAGAAATCCTAACAGGAGATAATCTAACTCAGAGACTGATTTTTCAAAAGGTAATCTTCTTTATGTTATCTTCCTACTTGAAATGCAAGATAAAATGGATCAGACAGGACTGGATGCAAGGATCCAGAGGATGATGTATTTTAAAACAGGGATTTTCAAACTGTTGCAGAAATCCATATTATTCAGCATTTTCAATGTATAGTGTTTTACAATAAGTATGTGACCTTAGGATAGTTCTAAAATACTGTGCATTATTCATTGTTTGTCCAGGATAAAAACACTTGATTTTCCTACTCTGAACAAAGGTTGTTCAGGAGGCACACTGTAATATCACCAAAGGTAATCTCAGGTCAACACATGAATAATGGAACAGAAAGTAAAGTTAGACACCTTCCTATCTGCATAAATCTATAAAAAGTACTTCAGTATGATAGATGGCGGTGATGGTGGACAGAATGTAGAACTGTCTCTGCATTCAAACACATAGATGCCTTACATTATTTATCAAAAGAGAGTCTCTTAATTCTAAAAACAAGGCTGTACCAAAACATATTTGTATCTTGGGCTGCTCTCTCTTATTATTCTACTCATTAGAAGTCAATAATGTCAACACTTTCTGAAAGATTAAACAAAATTATTTCCTCATTGGTATGAGTAGTATTTCAGTATTATTTTTTCTGAAGCCTAAAAATGTACCAAAAACAAGCACTGAAATACCCATCACACGTAAGATAAAATGCTGCAATGCTGGTTGTGCACACTAGTTGAAATTCAATTTTTATTTAATGTCTTTGTTTATAACTTGAAACTCACTAATAAAAGCAAAGGTGAGAGTAGAGCAAGCATTTCCTACAAGGCACCCCTCATTCCTTGAAAAAGCTAGGAACCTCCAAATATATTCTGGGAATTTTCTCTGCACCTTAACCCAGTTTTAGGGATTGCAACCAGCCCTACACTTCCTGAAGCACAGTCTAATTGTAATGTTTGAATGGTACTATTTTATAACCTCACCGCAAGTCAAGACAGAAAACTAAAGAGTTCAATGTGAAAAAGGAAGATGCTCCACTCTTTCAAGGTTAAATTTTTTTTTCAAGGCTCCCTGCCACTTGCTGTCTTCTCTCCATCTGTGTTTTATTCCTGTACTATTTTTCAGCTCTGTTTTGTGTGCACTGATAATAACATCGTGTAACTGAATGAAATGATGCCTTTCAGAAGCTGACATTTTAGTTACTTTTGCTCTGTTTCTGCTACCACACAGAGAAAGGGGTGAGGGAATGACAATGGAGGAATTGGAGAGTAAATAATCTTGTTTGTAAAGGTTCACCAAGCAGCACAGCACAAAGGAATTAACAAAATGTTCATGGCAGCTCTTTAGCTCTTTAATCACTTCTCTAACATGTGGGAGACTTTCACTGCAAGAGAAAAGGTATCTCAAGAGAGGAGTTCACTTTTACTAGAGATATTTTTGCTCTTATTGATAGCACTATTAAAGGTAACAGCTGTCCTTGGATTTTATTTCCACTTAACAATTAATGCCTCTTATACCCTCCCAGAGCCCACACCTCTGTTTCAAGAGCCTCCTCAGCGACTGCCTGGAGCAAATCTACCATATACTCCTTCAGAGACCTTTTGGCACTAAAAAAATGCCCCCAGGGTTTGTCGCATCAATTACAAGTCACTGCTGACCTTGGTCCTAACTCGTATTTCCCCCATCATGTCCTGGGATGCCCTCATAAAATTCCAGATAATGAACTGTTCCTGCTGCAGTCTCTCAGCATTCACACTGACCATGTTGGTCCCTGTGTGACAATACCCATGAAACTGAGAAAAGGAAGAGAGGAGAACTGGGTGCTTCAAACAGCTCCAGGCAATGGACAAAGCACCATCTGTCATTCTGCAGTGACAGATGCATAGAACAACCAAGGAATCATGCCACCAAATCTGACACCAGCCACAATTTTAGGATCCAGCATTTCCCCCTGCTTTGGGAGCATGGCCGAGGGTTATCCAAGCCCTACTAGGCAGGGAATTTATTCGCTAAGGAAGTGGCATAGGCAATATAACAAAACTTCAGACACAGTCTGTAAAGCTTTCATGTTTTTACATCAATCAGCAGCAGTTGGCTGAACAACAAGGAGAGTTTGCACTGTACCTATTCAAAGGGAAGCAGAGCTGTGACCGCAGCGGGACATCCCTGTGGACCTCCAGGGCTCCAGGTAGCTTTGCTACATCTGATCCATCTCCACACGACTGTGCTGCCCAGGAAAAGATCCAGCTATTCAGGAACTGCTCACTGTCTTGCTTCTCAACACAAAAAACATTACACTTAAATCACTGGAGGCATTTGAATTAAGAAAAAAATCAAGAGACAAGAGGAAACTAAACTTTTTTTTTTTTTTAATGGCACATATAGATCAAACTATACACAATTTGAATGCAAAAGAGTTATTGAATGCTGCACTTATCAGTATTTATTGTGATGGGAAAAAGCATTAATTCCATAAATCTTAGAAATCACCCGTATATAGCCCGTCAGAATCCAACTCTTTTTTCACTTTAACAGCCACTGAGAGGATTATGTCAGAGTAAAGCGTCCTTTGCCACATCAGACAAATGTTCTCTGACACTTTTGTTACAAAAACACTTATTGAAAGGGAAGGAGTCCCTCAGCTTCGCTTTTTGATGCTAGGTGATCCTTGATGAGATAGTTTTCCAGTTGTATAGGATGAAGTGGGAGCTGTGAGACTATGAAACCCAAATGGGACACAGACCCAAAAGTGATGGCATTAGTGTTTTATCTGAAATATCTCTCACATTTCTGCTACCATTTCCCCTCTATGAATCAGTTCTGCACCTTGGGTAAGAAAGCAGACAAATAAAGAAATGTCCCCCTCTTGCTGACTAGTGCAAAACTGGCCCTCAGCTCTCTAAAATCAGCTCCACTCAGCATGAGAGAAATGTTATCCCAGGACAGAAATATCTAAATAGAGCTGAGATCATACACTGAATGAGTCTCCACTGCTTCATACCTACAAAGAAGTCTGTAGTCTTCTTTGGGGGTACAAAGCTCCTCTGCTCTGACTTCCTGTGATCCTTTAGTACCACTTGTTTAAATCAGTTTTGGCATATAGACAAGATGGTAAACAACACGGCATTAACAAATAGCTTAAAAAGCATGAAGAACGTAAGAGCTACATTTAATATGAAAATACTAAAGAATAATTTCATCCTTCCTACACATTACTCTTCATCTGTAGATTTGAAAGCCATTACTGATGACTTTTTTAACACAATTTTTTTTTTCAATTCAAATATTAATTACTTATATCACAATTAAACAAAGTATTCAAACAAGATCCTTGGAACCATCTGTTTGAAAGCAAATATGCATTATAGTATAGATAATCAGTATTCATAAATACATTTTCTAATGAAGACACAGCTACCAGAACATTCCAACAGGCAATTTTTATCTATTTAAGCACATTCATGAGTTTTTAGGTTTGTATTTTCTGTCAATAGCCCTAGAAACTATGACACCTATAACAAAGATTGCATAAGAAAACAGAGCCTTTGATAATAGCCAGTTTTAATTTAGGATGGTGACACACTAAGCATTTATGTGAAATGAGCACAAGCAACAGAGGGCAGGAGATTATTATAGCCCTGTGCAACATATGGTAAATTCAGGTATAGAACTAATGACATCAGAAGGACAGCCTAGAAACTTCTGCTGCACATCTGAGTGTGAGGAAGAAGTGGGAATTTCTGACAATTTCTAAAGAAGCCTGTGTACTCCTGCCCATCTCTATCTGTCCATAAAAGTTAAAACAGTGCTTGTTGATTTTTACAGCTCCATTCTTGCAGTTACAGTCACCAGTTAGCAAAAATGAGATTCACTGCTTTCTGTTTGATACTCAAAGGTACTGTATAAGGAAGTAAATCCTTTACACCAGAGGGATGTAGAGGAACAGGAGGCAGGAAGACATAGCAGGTTGTAGCATTGATATTCACCCAGATAAATGAGAAACAAAAGCTACAAAGAAGCTCCTGAAGGAGACCATATTTGACCTTCACCACCCTTCCAGCCCAGAGGACTCCCAAGTGCAAAGCAAAATCTGATGATCTGGTGCTCTGTGTTACAACTCACCATGAGCATGGTGAGAGAAGAAGGCTGAAAAGACACAGAGCTGTGCACACACATATGCCCTTGATATATAGAACCAATAATTCCAAAGCCATCAGGGGCTAAGGCTCAAGCCTGTCCACTTCATGCTACCTTTCCAACTTCCACCTGTTTGTCCAGCTGATTTACTGAGACAAGAGTTGTGAAAAGTCTCTCCTGCTTGTTGCTTCACTATTTAGTATATGGACTTTCATTTCAGTTTCATCATTCACAATAAATTTGAAAAAAAAGTAAGCCAAGGGACAGCTGCCTGAGTCAACTGGATTCTAAGCACAGACATGAAAGCAAGCTTTAATGATATCCTATTTCCTTTCTAGAGTTTCTAGGAATGTGATGATGTTTCAGGCAGCAATGGGAACTAGTTTTACATGAGCAGCACACACACATGTACTTTACAACCATTCTTCCTCATCAGGTCACCTCAGTCCTGTATTTTCTATTAAGATATTTAATTCATTAAGAAGGTCTCACCTCCCATTTTGGAGAAGCTTTGTTTCCACGGAAGTAATAGCTATGAAAAATAAGGATTATATGCTGTGAAATCTACGTGAGAAAGGCCTCTTACTGGCTATTTGACTCATCATGCAATAATATCCAGCCAGCCCTCTCACTACTGAGACAGCAGAACATTTGATTTGAGACATAATAACAGTCAGAGACAGAATTTGTTTCTAGAATTTCAAAGAGCCCATGTGTTAACACATACTAGGCTTATTATCACTCCTGACAGTCTCCAGGTGAGCAAGAGAAGTCTTGCTTCTAAAATTAGGGTCTCCAGCATCTCCAGAATCTTAACAAGTGAAAACACACTGGATTCGTGTGCCATTATTTTGGTCATGCTGCTAAATACCAATCCAGCCAAGCAGACTAAAGTTAGATTCCTGTATGTCTTATTCAAGGCACAGCTATGTCATTCACCAGTGCAGAACAGGGAAGCAGCATGAAGATGAAGCTGCATATTAAGTGGTAACATCTTCTTCTGTGTGCTTTGTCAAACGTTCTAATGTGGGGAAAATAATTTCTTTGCTAGGTCTAGTATTGTAATTCCTGTTAAACAACTATAAATGCTTCATTAAGGTTTATTTCCCAATCACCTGTGACCCTATTCAAAATTGCTCTAAATCAAATCATGCTATTAGAAAAGTCACTTGTGCAAAGTGTCATAAATCATCGCCTTTTTGCACCCTCCCTTTGAACTGGCAAAAATTACAGAGAGACAAGCAGCCACTGAAAACAGCACAGAATGCTTGAGTCCTTTGGAGGGGGCAGCAATTACAGTCTTATTTATTCGGACTTTGGCAACCAATTTCTACCTTTTGGTTCACCTGGCAGAAAAGTCAGTATAATTAGATGCAAGTGCACGGCAAACAGTTTGAAGAAGGCATCTGAACAGTGTGTAGGCATCTGAGGGATGGTGAATGCGAGTACATCAAGATGGTGCCTCACTCCATGAAGGATTGAAAGCCGTTTTCAAAATGCATTTCCTCCATTATTCCCCAAGGATGAATCTGAAGGTGGCACGTTTTACAACTGGTGTTTTGCTGTCATCCTCTCCTCACTTTTGACAGATGCCAAAGTAGCTCCACCATCACCTCGCTTTCAGCACAACCAACAGACACAGGCAGAGGTCAGTTCACACATCTCACAAGTCAGAAGCTGCCAGAGTCCTGCCTGAAATCTCATTGCTGAATCAGATTCTCTTGGATGAAAGACTCTGCTAAGAAATGAAAATTTTAAAAGGTAAGATCCATTCCAGACCATGGAAACAATTGAGACTGTATTTAAGAACATAATTTCTATGCATTCCTGTAATCCAGGCCTTCAGTGTATGAAAACGGGTTTTTATTGGATCAAAATTAAAAGAAGTGAATGAGGTCTGCTTAGTTCAAAATGATGTAATTGTGGATATTCACAATTTACTTAAAAATAGTTCTCAATATCAGGAGAAAAAGGAAGTGTCAGCTCTTAGCACTAACACCTTCCTCTTTTATCTCTGCTAATGTAGCACATATTATCCTACGAGAAGGAATTTGAAAAATCACATATACAACAGAACTTGTCACAACTGAGCAAAAAGTTGACCTTTGAATGTCACCAAAGTGAAAGTAAATGTAATGCACCAGCTGAAGAACACTCATTCTCGTTATACATTGAGAAATCAGGCAAGAGTCAAGCAGAAAGGTGCATAATGCCCTGTCTCACCACTATACCATATAATTTGAATACGTTGATTTGAAATTTTCTGAAAGTTTCCCTTTTACTTCATTGTTGATAGGCCATTAATTGAAGAAATTAGAAGCAGCAGAAAAGTTGGGTAAATAAAGCTGTGTTAGCTGCTCTGAGAGTTGCTCTCTCTTCCAAAATAGTGTGACAATATTCTTCTCTTGAGTGTGTCAAAATGCCCAGACCAGAAAAACTATTTGTTATTAATATAATCAAACAATAAATTACCATTTATGACTCCAAATGATTTTTCCAGACATTCATTTCAAGCATGTTTCCTTGTTTCCTTGGAAACTGAGAAATGAAGAAACTAAATTAATCCAAACAGCTCTTCTGTATTGCTTTCCGTCAGTGTACAAAATTTCTTCTCATTAAAAGTTGTGCTATAAAATTTCTGTTATGTGTAGAAACCACTTCCAAATATTTGTTAAGTCATCAAAACAGGTATCTTTAAGGCCAAATGATGCACAGGTCAAATTTTTTAAAATCCAGCTTCCTACTCAAAAAAAAAAAGAAAAAAATATTGAGCTTTAGAGAGCTTCCCCACCAATCACGTGGTCTTTACAAGTGTGCAGGCCAGTTCATTAAATGACAGACCAGGTCTCAGCCCTGAAGCCAGCAAGAACATACACCTTGTGAGTAATCACTTCAGGCTGGAAATTCAGCTTTCATCATCCTTGTAGGAACAGAGGTACTCTAATTTGCTTGCAAGAGACTTAAATATTGTTATTTACTATTATAAAGAGCTGCCACTGTTATTAGACAAATCATAAAAAATAAGGCCAAAAGAGTTCAGATATGATCTGTTTCCTTCCTCTTCCATGCAGTGACTTTTCTTGCACAAATTCCAGTTCAATATTTCCTCCATATCAGCTTGTCTCCTCTACAATGTCTTTCGATTTTCCACTTCACACTCTGATCCCCACATTCAGCAACCCAATACTTTTTCCCGGTATACTTCTCATAATATCTTTATTGTCATCATCATTCCTGGTTTTTGTGGGGGTGGGGGGTACTTAAGTGACACAAAATTAATGATGGCCCTTTCCATTCACTGTCAAACACATCACAACCTGACTATTTCCTATTTTCGTCTGCCTCTAGTATTTGTCAAATATGGGACACAGAGACATAGGATATCATGGGTTTGCTTTTTAATAAGGTCAAGTATTTCAAAAAGTAATAGATAAATAAAGCATTATGTTGTCACAGCTCTCTCCTTCTACATCCAAAAGGACAGATGGGAAAGAATTGCCTGCTACAGGATGTCACTGGTTCTCAAAACTGTTTTCTACAAACATGAGAAAATCGGGTTTTCTCTAACCTGTGGCTTTAGGAGATATCCTAATTAAATATAATTACAATATCTAGTGGTCCTGAAGACAAAGGGGCTCACCCAGTCCTTTCTAAATCACTCTGTTCCTCTTTTTCCCTTGAATGGTAGAGATTTTGTCCCATCAATCCCACAGTGGCTCAGCTGCATTGGTTAGTGTACTCTAGGGAATCAGCCAAGATTTAATTTATTGCCCTCTAGGAGATGAATATTGTGTAACCTTTAAATTAGGTTACTGTATAACCTTTAAATTCTTTTTTTTCCCAGGGGCTTTTGAAAGTTGTGTGTAGAGATTTAATTGGGCTTCTCATGCAACTTTACCCCTACAAAATTCCAAGATGTTTTCCGAGAGCTTAGTCTCAACGTGTAGGATGGCACAGCCTGAAAAGGCATTATAAGTGCTCATGGTAATGACAGTGTTTTTCCAGTATCTCCTCAGAGTGCCCTTCCTTTTGTAATGAAATGTTATAAAAGTCAAAATCCAAAATGAAGATTCTGATTTTCCTTATAATATAATCCCCAAGATACAGATCTGGGTAGATGCTTCCAGACCAAGACAAACAAGTGACATCATGTGCAGAGTAAAGGGATACAATGAGGAACACAGTAAAGCTGGTTAATCAGGAAAAGGGAATGGAAAATGTGAACTCACAGTAAGGGAGCACTGGCTCTCAGGTATAAGTATTTATATGCAGTTTTCCTACAGAACATCAAAGATGAGATTTTAAGGAAGGCTGAAGCAGAGATGGTGTAGAAAACAGTGTCTGTTACCTCCTCACTCTGAACACTCTGACATCACCCCAGCACGTTTAAGAGCCTGCACTGCAGAATGCCAAGAGCACTAAAAGGCAGGCAGAGGTCTGTTACCCCACTCTCCCCTAATGGCTCTGTGCTGCCTGGCAGTAATGCACAGCACAGATGGTGTATGGATGATATAGAGACAATACCTAATTTTTCACCACCCTGCGACACCCTGCTAGATACATCCTTGTTGGATAAAAAAATTACCATTTGTAATTACTGAGATTCACAGTAATTTAGCTCCCACAGAGGTGTCTAACTGTAAGATAAATATGCTTTACAACAGATGACAAACCAACATGAGTCATATGCGGTTGAATTTTAGCCTGGAATCAATCCTAAGTGATGTGGGGGTTATATGATTGTTTTGTTGCTCCATCTTTTTGTCTGTCAGTGCATGCTCCTCACAGAATTTGAAGCCTTTGCCATTTTGACAAGTCAAGTGGAGAATTGGGATACAAATCTCAAAAATACTATATTTTCTGAAATATCATGAGAATTCAAGTAGAAGAGACATCCCAATGTGTCTCTTGACTAATGTCACCATTAATTTCACAGTTTAACTTGAGCCTCTTAGGAATTTGGAAAGAGCAATGACACGCTTCTTGATTGGTGGTTCTGTACAAAGACATCAGCCCAGCATACAGGCAGGACGAAAAAACTACAGGTGACTTTGGCAAGGAGGGAGAGATCCAGAGGACTCAGTTGAAATAAACAGGGAGAATGAACACCCCTCCCCAGACAGCCAGGCCTCATCAGCTATGCTGCTCAAGCAACAGTGTGTTCCTTGAAGGAAAAAGACACCAAGCTGCTTTTACAAGCCCATCTGCCTAAAGCTGAGTAGAACTTGATATATATCTTAGTATTAACAGCTGACAAACTTTTTATTTCCCAAGCAAACACATTCACCTTTATAATAACCTTCTCATACCTGCCTGCATTCCTACTACTATTCCTTGGTTTTATTACAAATTATCTAAAGATACATGAATGGGTTTAAGTCTTTCCTGCTTGACTCCTTTCACACATAACCTTTCATGTTACCTGAAACCGCAGACTTTAAACCCCGTCCTTCAGCAGCCCCTCGGTGAGCAGATAATGGAGCGCTGTTTTCCTCGGGATGCCTCTCAGTAGCGGCACCGCGTTCCTGCTCCTCCCGATCACAACGCAGAGCACTCACTGCAGCCTCTCTCTTTTTTCGGACTTCACTTAACCCTTTCCGCCTTATTTTAGACCCATACCCCATCCAGGACTTCAGATTAAGACCTCCTTGCTGTCAGGCACTACCAGCACGGCCGTTTCCCCGAAATTCCCCCATTTTACACCCTCTTTTCTATTCCGCACACCGAGCATCTATCTCTCCTCACGAGCGGGGTTATCCGACCCGGCACACTTGCCGCGGAGAGCGGCGCTGGGATCGTGTGACACGGAGGGAACCTGCCCGGCCTGCAGCCGCTCCCGGCGCTGCCAGCCGGGCTCCACAGTCCCACCGCCGGGCTCCTACCACCTCCTCCCGAGAGAGCGGCGTGATCCCAGCCCGCTCACCCGGGAAAGCTGCCTAGCTTTCCTGCCGCGTCT
>VZTB01017369.1:98530-110539 GCA_013397245.1 Thryothorus ludovicianus
GTTTCGGGGATGCCGGAGAGCTGGGGGCTCCCCCTTCCCCTCCGCCGCCTGCTCCTCGCAGCCCGGTCGCCAGCCGGCGGCTGCCCGCCGTGACGCCGCCGTCGCTTAGCGCCCGATCGCAGACAAAGCCGCCTCCCCACCTGCAGCCCCGGCCCCCTCCCCGCCCGAGGGGACCCCGGGGACCGAGGGCCGGCCGGGCTGCCCTGCCGGGGACGGGCGTGGGGAGCGACACTGGCCCGCAGAGCGCCAGCAAACTTATTTTTAGCTGTGCTTCCCATCACAATGCATCTTAAAAATAGCACGGTTCGTATTTAAGGAGTGAGAAGTAAACTGGTTCTGGAGGCCTCGTGGTGGGATTATTTTTTTTTTTAAGCCTTTTCTTTTTTAGAGAGAGAAAAAAAAAATGTTTCGTTGGTGTAGGCAGCTGTGGGCTGGTTAATATCCACAGGTGCACCCAGGATGCTTTTACTACATCTTCCTTAAGGTCACCCCTGAAGCGTGTGAACAAAGGTACTCATGGCGTTGTCCTCTGCAGTGTGTCTTTGGTGTGAGACGTGAGGTCTGATGTACGTGCACACCTGATTCATGCCATACTTCCTGTAGGGTCACTCGAGGTTTTTTTCATCTGCCGTTTCCTTCGTTTTCTGTCCTGTCACTCATCTCCAAATGCCTGCAACATGTGGGTGATGCAGGCTGATGGAGTGATAACAGCCTGCACGGATCAGAGCTGTTTATAACTTTGTAAATGAATCTTTTGCTTTTGTTTTAGGTACTGTATCTCAGCAGACTCTGGTGATGGAACTGCCATAAAATAAATGGGTCTTATTATGCCAAATGTGTAATATTACATCATTTGTATCAATGTTCTTGTCATGATTGCTTGCAAAACAGAGGCCTGATTTTTATTTTGAAGACACTACAAATAATTGGGAGACTTGTGTAAAATGAAGCATAAATGAAAATGGAAAAGTACATCTCCAATAAGAAAAGGAACTTTAGGAAATAAAGCAATGTCTTGTAGAGTATTTTAAATTGCCAAGGACTTGTGGGTGTCACCTAGTACTGTCTCCATGCTCAAAGCAAGTCCAGTTGAGTAATTGTTTCTCAGACTTTGTCCATGTGCGTTTTGAGTATTTCCAGTAATGAGGGATACCAGTCTCTGTGATTTTGGTGGTGCCAGTGTCTCACCATCTTTGTGGTGATTTTTTTTCTTCTCCTTAATCTGTTGTTAATTTCCTGTGTAGCAGTTTGTTTCTTGTTCTGCCGCTATGCACCTCACATCCATCCATGGATGACCATACTCATGTACATCTGTAGTTTTAGACACGACATCTTTTTAAGTATAATAACTAGATTTTATTCTTATACATTGAAAATTTATTAATCCCAAATATTTGCTTAACATTTCCTATTTATTTGAACGTGGTTAATAGCAGATTAGCATATTAATTTGAGATGCATTAACACCTGATGAAGACTTTGTTGGTGCTTTCCTTAAATAAATGTCTCAAATAATTTACCCGTCTCTGTCCACTGGCCTTATGTTCCTTAACCTGAAATTAAGATTGCTTGCTCCCAACTTTTGCTAGAGTCCTTTCACCATCAACAGTGCCATATATAGTCTCTTAGAGTGACAGAGAGTCTTTTCATTTTAATAGAAGGAAAGCTTTTTTTGGCTTTAGTCCTGAAATAGATTTTCCTGGGGAAGGGATGTACCATGAACAATACAGTACAACCTGTTATTACTGAGAAGTTGCCTTTGTACTGTATAGGCGTTGCTTAATGCTCTGGAGTTGGTTGATGTTTATGATGCTGTTGATGTGGTAAATGATGTGGGCACTTTTTTTTTTTTGTCCAGCAGGAAAATTAAAAAAAGCTTTTGTGCTATGCAGAATAAAAATCTGCATGTTCTCCACATGGCATAAGGCTGTTAAAATTATTGATTCTTAATTTGCATAAATTCTTGGATGTTGCTGATAATACTTCAAAAGCAGGGGAATGTATTTGTAATGTGATTTATAGCATGTCACTTCTGGATGTGTCTGGGTAGTATTTCAAAACATTAGTATGGTGCTGCTTAATAGCAAATGCTTCTGAGTAAGTCATGCTTTCCATTAGAGCCATATCAAATAATTTATTAGAAGCTGTTTGAATGACTGGCTGCACTGAATTTGGTGATATTTAGAATCATTTGATAAATAATTTAACTTACGTTTCCAGATAGCAGCTGCCTTTTTATAATGATAGGAACACCTGACATGTCCATTCATTGACTTGTATTAATTGTAGTGAGCTTCCCCTCAGGAAGAAATCAAATCTATGGGCTTTTTTGTTGGTTTTTTTTGTAGTGGTGTTTTATATTATTTTCTTTAGTCCTGTAATGACTGTGTGAGTCTTAGATACTCTTGACATTTATAAATGTCTTCTGCAGGCTTAGTAAACCCTAGATTATGTATTCAAGATTTTAAATTTTACCACCACTAATATTTTAGATATTTTGAAATGGTATTTTCTATTTCAAATGTGGACTACTTAGTCTGTTTATGTTTTTCCCAGTCTGTATTAATCTCCTGCTAGCATGTAATTATGGTTAAATTAATAAATAACATATTTTACTTCCACAAAATACAGCTTTTAAATGTTGTATTTTATTTGACAGTATTTGAGGGTGATTTGCATAGTTGGAAAAACAGTTTATCTTGAACTGTTAGTATCAAAGTCTTGGAAGAAGTCGCCATCAGGATAGAAGTTATTAATGTAATAAATTTCAGTTTGAATTTGGTGAACAACATAAAACTAGGAATGCTCTTGTTAGACTCACAAATGGTTTGCTTATTGTGGTATGTACAGAAAAGCTGTCAGTGGCTTTAACTTTATTGTTATAGGACAGAATTTCATAATGCAGCTCATATGCTTTCAGTTTTATGGCCTGGAGGACTGAATGTTGGAACGGCTGTGCTAAATTAAACCTGGGGTCTGTGACAATGACTAATAAAACATGCTTCAGAGGGAATTGTGAGAACAAATGAGAGGTAATTTGCATCCCCTGCTCAAGGTGAATATGATGCTTTGTAGTTTGGAATTGGCTTAAAACCTGAATAATGTCTAATAGCCTCTTCAGATGTTATTATGCATAATTATGATAATTTTGCACATACTTGTTGCTGATATAAGTAACCGGTCTTGATCTGTGGCTAATTTGGGGGGCAAATAGTTTATGCTGGTGTTTTATTTGTTTGCTTGTTGCCAGACTTTTTCTATACTCAGGACAAATTTGCTTAATGTTTTCCACCAGATTCAATGATTTGGGCTAATGTGAAATTTAGGAAGAAGAGGTTCTTCTGCCCACAGAGTTTATAGTTTGAACTGTACTGGTGGCAACACTCATCTGGGTGTGAAACCTGCCCAGTTGCAGATTGCGTTTCTGTTTGTGTTGGAGCAAGGTCTGGAACAGAAACTGTTTCTCACAGAATCCCATTATCACCAGTTTGTAGAAAGGTCTGGGGTGTGTATCTCTCAGCTTCTCTTGTGGAATTGACATTGAGACCATGCCTGTACTTGCTAATTAGGTGTTTTATCTTGGACTTGGAAAGCTTGTGAAGTTTATGTTCTAACAGCTGTCCTAATGAATGTTCAGGTATTTGAAATATAAGCAACATCTGCAAAAAAGCCTGAAATTACTCTGATACATACTAACTTGAGTCTCCTGAGCTCTGGGCTTGACTTAAAAGTCGGGGTAAAAAAGCACTGTTATGGTACAGTCTTTTCCTGAATATTGCTTAATTCCAGTATCGTGTCATCTTGAATGAGGGATGCTTATCATCTCTCACTCACTCTTAGCAATTGTTCCTGAATACTGTTAGTTTCTTGGTGTTGATGGCTTCTGGTAAGAATAGGTTATGTGCTGTATGAATATGTATTTACGAACTTGCCATTGTGTGGTGGAATGGCACCGGTCGTTATTATTCAGTGAATACCTGTGAGTCTAAGTATAAATTTCATTATGTTATCGATTAGGATTTTTTAATGACTTTTATGACTTTTTTGAACTTTGCAGATTTCACATGCAGCCCTGTGGAGGGTTTGGAAATGGTGAAATTCTGCAGTTCCTACCATAAGCTCCTGACAGGCTCCATACTATGTTTGAGGACTTACATGTTTGAGCTTTGATTGAAATTGCAGATAGTGCTGTTCCAAATCAGTGTTTCCTCAGCTTCTGTGTGTGGTGGATGGATGGCTTTACATCTCTCTTTGCCATAAAGAAATCCATTATTTGCATGTACACACCCAACTGGCCCTGAAAGCAGTGCTGGTGCTCCTGCTTGAGAGTTACCTTTCCTAGACTAGAAGTCAGTAGGCTGCTGTGTTAATCCGCTGAAAACTCCACCAGTTTATCAGTCACTAATATTTGTACTAATATATGATCCAAACCTGTTTTTTACAAAATGCTTTGTGTTTGCAACACGACCGTGCATTCTGGTCTCATCACTGCTGCAAGCCTGAGACTGCTATAGGTGGCAGTGTCAGGCTGGGGAAACGATAGGGGGATTTCTGGTGACTACAGGTACAGGAGGTGAGAACTAAATTTAAAACCTAGATTTCTGTTCCTAGTAATTGAAATTTCTTTCCCAAAATAGCACCGATAAAATCAGAGCTTTCATTGACTTTTTGTTGTATCCATGTCAACCAAGAAATGTCCTTAAATGCTTTAGGCAAATGTCTAAAAGGAGGGTTAAAAATGTAGTAGGTATTTACGGTCATACTTAAGACTTACTTCTTGGAAATTTGTACATCAGAAAAAAAAGATTCTTATAAACCTCTTAACATATTTTTAAATGAGCTAGAACAACACATGATATTACAAATAGTATTACTAATGTCTATTAAATATTAGCCCAGGCTTCATGGTAGTGCTTTTTTGTTTTCTTTCAGTTACGTAAGAGCCCAGGTAATTAGAGTGCTTTGAAAGGAGTTTAAATACAAGTGCCAGTTGTCATTGCAAATGAGTGATTGTTAGGATGTGGATTTATTTTATTCTTTGCATCATAATATGTGGTTTGTCTTGGAGCAGCAATTGCAAGACCTTCATACTAGGCCATGACAGAGCATACAGATTTGGCATGGGATTCCAAACTGGAGCACCTCACTGGAGTAAGATTGGAACTCCTTGGGACACTCCATTTGTAAGGGAGTGGAAGATATTCAGCAGCGCTAGTGGATATTGCTGTCTTTTAAGTTAAATAATAGATGAATTCTTATTTAGATTGAAATTAGTTTTCAAAGATAGGCTTTTTGCATAACAGATCCCTGAAAAAGAATTTTTGTCTCACCTTGTGGAAGGCTTTATTTGGAAACAGAACACTTCTATTCATTCACTGCAGGACTTTCACTGTGATCATTTTATGTGTACCTGACAAGCTGTATAAAAACAATGCAGTGACATTTGGGTTTGGTTTTTTTAACTTGATTAAATCAGCTACTACATCCTTAACATTTTGTTTCCAATGTCTTTACTGAAAATCTGATTCCATGCAAAAGCAAAAATATTTTGAGTAGATGATATTGTTCTTCAGAAGTACTGCATACTTGTGTACTTGGCATAAGGAAAATACAAACTGGTGCTTCCAGAAAGCAAGCTAAATTTCTCTTGTGGTAGAAACAGGCTTACTTGTCGAGATTGACAAGCTTAGTGTTGCTGGGCAGGAGCATAACTTTAAACTGTGTGTGTGATGAAATACCACAAATGATGATGTAGTTAGTGTTGGCATTGAAGGTGAAATGACAGACCAGAAGTAACATAGTTGTTTGTAATAGTTGCCTAGACTATTCTTAAGTCGGTGGTTCCATACATTGCTGTTTAAAAGTCAATTTTAACAGACTTCACAGAATTCATCCATCTCACTTTTTTTATTTCTTTTTCTCCACAGCACGACAAGGTTTGAAATGAGTTAGAAGGAAAGCTGTATGCTTAGTATTTGTTCAGGAATTATTTAATGAATCTGGTTAATCTATAGATGCACTGTCAACTTGGTTATTATTGAATCAACATTTTCAGTATCTTAAAATTCTTCATCTTATACATAAAAAGTTATTTGCATTGCTCATTAGGGATATTTGTAGCAATATATATTCTGAGAGAGATTGTTTTGGCTATTAATAGTTTCATTAGACAACTTTTATTAGAAGAGTGAAAAATAAAATAACATGATTCATATGTTTCATATTGTATTTGCCTAGTTCTTCTGTCTCCTGATTAAACGTGATCACCATTAAGAGCAAGTATGCCCTCCTATGAAGTCTGGAGGTAGTAAAGCTCATTTTCTTATGAATATGTGTTGTATGATTCCTCTGATGGTTATGTTGTAGGTATGGTAGGGTTTCTCTCCATGTGGACTCTGCTAATGTGAAATATGATGTGAATCGATACTCCAGCCTTCATCTCATTGAGGGCCTCTATTGGAGCTGTTTGTCAGAAGCTTGTTCTTCATTTGGCCATGTTTTTAAAAAGCATGTAGCAATTTAACTACCTTAGAAGTTGCCATCCTGTCAAAAATCAGTAATATCTGTCAAGTGGTTCAAAACTATTGGGAGGGGAAGAGAGAGATGTTCGCAGACCTCGTGATTGCCTAAGCTTCTTAGCTTTAGCAAAGCAGACCTGAAATCTGTATTTTAATTATTCTGCAGCACTTGGGATTCTCATGGTCTCCTTAAAGAGATATATCTCCCAAAAGAAAATTATTTGTGTATGAAATGTTTAAAACATTTGTTGAAACCAGATAATATTTCTTATAATGCTTAGTGTCAGTAGGACACTTCTAAAAATACTGACTTATTTTTAATAACTGTCAGGCCCACATTTTTATTCCCCTCTAAAAGATTTCATAGATATTTTGTAAGCAGTAATATCTACAATTCATTCAGGCAAGACGTTTTGATGAATGTTTATTTTACTTAATACCCTTTACTTCATATCCTTCAGCTTAATTTTCTGAATGTCTGGGAGAGTTTGTGCAAGGAGTGTAGAGTCTTATGCAGGATTGGGTAAAGTATTGGTAAATACAAAGTTCCTGCTTCCCCTACTAGAAATACTTGTGGAGTCACATACTCCACCACAATGATTGTCTCAGTGTTTTTTTATGATGTGTTATTTCAGTTCTGGTCTGTTGCAGTGTCATTTAGCAGTCTTGTTCTGGAAGTCATATTACAGAAGTCATCTTGAAATTAATCCATACCATGCAAATAGGAAGTTGTCCCATAACAAATTAAAATCAATATTCTGCTTCTTTAATTGCAGAAGGAAGAATAGAAAACTGTTTTCTGTCAATAATGATCAATCACAGTTAAACCTTGCAGGACTCTGAAGTGTGCTATTGGTATTGACATGCTGTACGTTCTCAGGAGTTGTCTTACAATAAAATAGGAGATGAAAAATAAAGTCCCAAAGAAGGAGATAAAAGAAAAGATTGCAATAAAAATGTAGCTTTTAATTTAAGGAAACTTGATAGATTACTAGGAAGGCATTGGAAGGATGAGATTGGATAAAGATGGAATGAATGAATGAAGAACATAATAAAAAATGAAGGGGAAGAAGTTACCATTTATGGGGAAAAACAGAGGGCCAGTAAAGCCTTTTGAAAATCTTTGGTGTCCCAGTCAAAGTAGAGCATATGCCTCTGAATGCACTAATTTAAATAGATTCTTCAAAAGGATTTGCATTTTTCTTACATCCATGTCAAGCTGACTTTTTGAATAGCTTCTTAGATTTCATTGCATGATTTGTTAGCTGTAACTAATTTGCTAGCAGTAAATCTAGGACTGAATTTTCACTTCTCAAAGTTTGTCTCATAAAAAGATAAAATACTTCATAACTCTGGACAAGCAGTGTCAGAACCACTTGAAGATTTTGTGTGGCTGATTTTCCCTGTTTAGGAACAATACTGGAAGGCTTACAAAACGAGGACTTTCTGTCACCACATAGGTTTAATAATGCTGCAGTGATATTTTTTTCCCCAGTCTAAGCATGGAAAGTAAAACAACTATGGCCTTTTCCAGTAGTCTCATTAGGCAGGTGCCCTTCAGAACAAAAATGAATATTTTAATTTGCTCTTGCACTTCCTAAAATGCTTACTGAAATCATTTTAGAAGGTAAAAACACACAATTTGTTTTTGTGCTTTGTACACATAGTGTATCTAGTTGGAAAACACTGCTATCATGCTATCTTAAAAGGATGAGAGAACAGCTGCCTGTATATTTAGCCCTGACTGTTTCCTTGGGTCAGACTGAATGTTTCTGAAAGGGGGAGAGAAGGTCAGCTACCATCAAGGAACCCATGATCCACCTGGAGCAACTTCTGAGGTGTAACAAGGAGGAGGAAAGAGGGAACTAATCAGAAGGTGCAGTGCTGGTAAAGTTTGGGAGATAGAGAAGAGTGGATCTACCGCCAGCAGAAGTCAGTCCTCAGCAGCTCTGTCTGTACCTGTGTCCACAAGTCTGGAGCTGGATGCAGTGCTAAGCTGAGCTCAGCCTGGAGCAGCCGTGTTGTACAGGCCGTGAGTGGTTCTAAATTATTTAGTAGTTTTGGGTTGGAAACTATGTGGATGTTCTTTGCCCGAGGAAGTGGCTGAATATTGCTGGGCAGGAAACAAGGTCCAGAGGAGGGCATATTTCCCACGAGGGCATAGCTATGGCTTAGATTTGATTCTGAGCTTTTTTTAACAGTATCAACTGGCAACAAACCAGCTTGAATTCTCGTTGTACCCAGTTACATTTCTTAAGGTTCCTATTTTTGTATTTTAACTAAATACAACTTCAGAGCCCAAAAGCAATGATCTAGGGGGATTCTTCTTACTTTCACTCTGTTTTAGGGGGGATAGGGAAGTAAGACTGTTTTCATCTGAATTCTGTGTTGGATTTCAGCTGCAAATACTAATGCAATTTACACAAATAAAAGGCCAAAAGTAACAGTCAAGAACATATTCTTATCTTTGACAGATTGCACCGTTCACAAAGTTCTTTGTAAATACAGGTATTTAATATGATAACATGATTAACTTTTGCCAGCTTTCCACTGAAATTTTTGAGTGAATTAACAATTTAAATTTATGAGCATATTTAAAAAGTGAGAGGGGGATTTTTAATACATTTATTATAAAAAAATGGAAAAGACTCAAATTTCCTTAGTTCATGCAGTCAAAGTTGTCAGTAGAGAGAAACAGTGTGGAAAGCGAATGTTGCTGTAGCTGGCTATTTTTCATTGTCTTTAGAGTGATTTCCATGGTGTCCTTTTCCTATCACTACTTTCTTCTGCCTAGTAAATATTGCTGTGGAGTTTTTCTTCCCTTAATAATTCTGGTCTAGTAATTCACATGTTAATAGCTTTGAGGTATATAGTAACAGGTTCTACAGTCCCACTATTCACAAATGAATCACCATTCTTTAAACAATCTGATTATGTTCCCCATCCCTTGGGAGGATCCACAGTGCTGCCTCCAGGACTTTAGAATGATCTGTGACTGATGAAAGTCTGATGGTCCTCAGGCCAGTGAATGCACCTGAGAAGGAGCCCTGTTCAAATGATGTCTGAAGTATTCTGTAAAATTATTATTACTCTTCTCATTTCTGCCACTATTGAAAGGTGAGGGAAAGGGGGAGATGGCCAAACTGGTTGCTTATTTTCAAAGATTTTCTTAAATCACATAGGTGGTTTGTTGTATCTTCTCCCGTTTAGGAGATGAGGAAGAATAACTGCATCCTTAATGTGTCATATTTGAGCATTGCTGTGGCAGGTAGTTCTTTGTATACAATTTATGTTATTATTACAGTAGTAGTTAGAGTAGGTTAAAACTGTAAATTAGCATTTGGTTCTCATAACAAAAACTGTGTTTGATAGAGAGTGCAAAAGGCAATAGTTAAACTGCTGTCTGTTTGTTGAGTACTTGGGTTAAAAGTTAATATTGGTATGCTTGAGGATGGCAGGTTACTTTGCTTAGCAGAAAGTACAGAAGATTCTGAATAAGTTTGTGTTGTGTGAAATTCAGTATTGACATATATTAGGTTCTACTTTGTTGACAAAGGGAATAAAATAAAATACATATACATCATTGGGACATCAGGGTAAATATCCCTTTGTGCTGATGGCTGGATAGATATGCCGGGCCCTGCAATTGTATTTTTCCTGACCTAACCAGTTATGAGCAAAGACATGGAGCTCTCTGTTTATCTGAAGCTATTTGCAGTCAAGAAAGAGAGTAGAAATTGAAGTTGGAGATTGTCAGCAATGATAAATAGGCTTTGGAAAACCTTCCATATAAAGCAAGATTGAGAAGATTGGCACTTTTCAACTTTACCCATTAGAACTACATGCAGAGTACTAGCCTTGATGAGGAATGGGAATTGTGTGTTCTCTCCATCCTTTTTGATGAAAGACCGTGTAATAAACTAAAAAAAAATTCAAATATGCAAGAACTTCTTTTTAGAGGGTGTGTCATTAGTTTATGTAATTAACTGACAAAAATATCTTAGCAGTGAGAAGATGCTATTGGCTCTACAAAAGATTATGTACTTAAATGCAATATATACATTTAGTTATTCTTGAAGTCCTTTCTTCTGTAAATCCTTGCATTTCAAAATACAAGCAAACTAGTTGGAGCAACTGAAGAGACACTTTCCCAATCCAGAATTGTCCGCTGACGAATTTCTTGCACCTTCTGTCAAGCCATCTGCCACAGGCTAATGAACAGACAACATGCTGGATTAGATGTAACACTTGTATGAGCTATTTTGATAGCTCCTGTGTTCCTTTCAGTAGGAACTCTGTGATTAATGAAGCTTAGAGTTAAATTTTTGAGGGCAGAGGTGGGCAAAGTGTTCTCTCTTTGAGCTTCCACATGCAGGATGCTGTTGACAGAGAGGAGTGACAAACCCACATCGCTGTTTTTGAAGCATGTTTCAATGTTTTCTTATAAGCCTTCATTTAGCAAAAGAACATCTCAGTAACCTGTGTCACATGCCCATAGGAAGTAATGACTGAATTTAGAGGAGTGCAGAGTTGTGCTTGTTTTGGTCTAATGGATCTTCATAATTCCAGCCACCAAACATCACTCCGTAGTACAAAGCAGATACCAGAGATGGAGGTACAGTCTAGCTAGAACAAATACCAGCTTCATTTCAGACCTCTGTCTCTGTGGAATCACCACCATGACCTCTTAGAGTTTTTTCCTGCTATGTCTCAGGGCAAGATACCACTCTGTGTGAGCTGAGTGGCAGGCAGTGCAACAGCCACAAATTTGCAGCTAGAACACAAAGAATAAATTCATTTCTATCACTTCACTAACTGAGGAATCCCCCAGAAATACCCAGGTGAAGGCACACGAGTGGAGAGGCAGGCACTGTTAACTTTTGGTCCAATGCTAGAGAATCATTGGCCTGCAGTTCACACATGGCTATTCCAACTGCAAGGTCATTTGATCAATTTACAGTCCTCCTCACCAGTCTTTGACTTTTTAACACATTCCTCCCAGCACACACAAATATTTTTTCCAGTAGCAGACACAGATCTTGTGTCTGCTACTCACTATACAGAAGCTTTCACTATACAGACTAGCAGAGAAAGTATTAATTTATTTAATTAATTCCAACATATGCCCTTTTGAAGTATTCTTAGGTATTCTTCATAGATGTATTTGTGAGGGATCCAGTTTTACTTTAAGTCAATCATTCTTGCATTTGTCAGGATTAAAAAAAACATTAGTGATGCTGTTTGGTCACTCTTTAGTGATTCCTATGATTACTGTTGAAATGGGAGCTGCTCATAAACATCAAAGATCCAGTTCCAACAACAATAGGTGGAAGTGACTGGCATTGCCATCAAAGCTGTCAGTGCTGCTGGTGGGTTTCCAGTCTCTAGAACTGCTCATGATCAAAGCAGAAGCACATCACTGACCACACTGCTCTAAGGACAAAGGAGCAGTGAACCAAGGGATGCTTTTCCTACAGCATGGTAGAACATC
>VZTB01017369.1:111946-215840 GCA_013397245.1 Thryothorus ludovicianus
TTTTGGTCCAATGCTAGAGAATCATTGGCCTGCAGTTCACACATGGCTATTCCAACTGCAAGGTCATTTGATCAATTTACAGTCCTCCTCACCAGTCTTTGACTTTTTAACACATTCCTCCCAGCACACACAAATATTTTTTCCAGTAGCAGACACAGATCTTGTGTCTGCTACTCACTATACAGAAGCTTTCACTATACAGACTAGCAGAGAAAGTATTAATTTATTTAATTAATTCCAACATATGCCCTTTTGAAGTATTCTTAGGTATTCTTCATAGATGTATTTGTGAGGGATCCAGTTTTACTTTAAGTCAATCATTCTTGCATTTGTCAGGATTAAAAAAAACATTAGTGATGCTGTTTGGTCACTCTTTAGTGATTCCTATGATTACCGTTGAAATGGGAGCTGCTCGTAAACAAAGATCCAGTACCAACAAAAGTAGGCGGAAGTGACTGGCATTGCCATCAAAGCTGTCAGTGCTGCTGGTGGGTTTCCAGTCTCTAGAACTGCTCATGATCAAAGCAGAAGCACATCACTGACCACACTGCTCTAAGGACAAAGGAGCAGTGAACCAAGGGATGCTTTTCCTACAGCATGGTAGAACATCCTTTTTGCCTGCTAAACCCATCTTACAAGCAGCTGGACTGAATCTGTGTTGGCCTGTCAAGAGTTCTTGCTGAAAGCTTTTGCCATATTACATTTGCTGTCTATACAGTGATATTTGGCTCATCATTACTGGCATTTGCATGTAGATCAACAATGCAATTTCTTTCTTTTGTTTGATTGTTGCTTTTTATAAAGTGTTGAAAAGTGAGCATGCCTAGGTGTTCCTCAAAGGTGCTTCTTTTCTAGTAGAAATTCTGATGATTTAAAATTTTTGCTAAATCAGCTATGACTTAATGATGCCACTGCAAGAAGATCCACAATGTGAAAAACCATTATGGTCATATCAGAACAGTCTGTGTGTTGTGTCTGCTTGTGTTGTGTTAATAACCAATCATTGGAACTAATTGATTTTTTTGCCCAATCTGATATACAGCTGATATATATACATAAATATGATGTATTTAGTGAACTCTTCTAATACTGTAAATTGTATGTAGATAGCGCAGAAAACAAAAAACACACTGTGGATATGACTGATATATCAGCCTATTTCAGTCTATGCTTTCTGTCCTAGTGTAACTGAGTGTCTTCATGCTTTCAGTGTGCCTACTTTCAATAAACTGACCAGCTTAGTTTATGTAACTGTCAGAGGGCAAGAGTCATTGCAGTTCATTTGTCATTCCTCATCTCCCCCAGCTGTGCATAAATCCATGGAAGTTAAAAGTAGATTGGGGGACTTTCGGTAGTTAATGTTATTGGGTTGTGATCTCCATTTCATACCTATTTACATCTCTGTGTAAATAGGTATTTTTATTCTTTTGTATGCAGGGATGTCAATTAAGCTAAAGTTGGTAATTATAGGCATTCTGGTGACCAATTAAGGCATGCTATTGTGTAATGCAATTCTGTAGTGAGTCTGCTATATTTTTACACAAGATATAGCTAAATAAGCTAAGACTGATCTGTTAGAACTCCTTTTCTTTTTCTCTCTTTCTTCCTGTTTATTTGCCAGCTTAAATGCTTTAAAACTAACCTTGTTTTTTCCTGAAGCATATTCAAATTTCTTCAGTATTTGAGAGGTGGGGGAACAGATTTCAGTATCTGTCTCTTAGTTTTGTTTGTTCCAGGGAAGGCCATGAAAGGGTAACTAATTTCACCAATGTGAGATCTGTATCCTTCCCAGCTGGCACCTGCAGCATCTCAAGCAGCACCGGACACTTGTGTGTGTGAAACTAAATCAAGATTCAAATGCCATATAAAAGACATAAAACTGTTACAGTATCCCAGAGCTACAATATCCTGATAATTGCTGATATGTGTCCTCTGAAATGTCTGGAAGAAAAGTACTAAGGTCAGAAATTTTGTGGCATTTGATGCTCTTAAGGAGGCAAGAAGCTTCATTTAATGAACTTTTAAGATGTGGGCTGCTGTATTGTAACTCTTTTAAATTCATCTGTATCGTCACTGCTGCTGGAAGGATCAATCCCACTCAACATCACTGAGTGCGTTAGGCTTTAATAGCAATTTGGACTGGGTCCAGTTATCATGACAAGTAATCTTTCAGATCAAAATCATCTTAAAATTTGGACTGTAGTCATATCTATCTTTGAATAGACAGTGTTGCTATTTTTAATTAAGTTGGGACTATTTTATTTTTATTTGATTTCCACTTAAACCTATCAGTCATAACCAGAATGTACTGCATCCCGTGACTGTCTGGCCTTTTCTTTTCTAAAAGATCTGAAAACTCAATTAAGTTTTAATTAGTGTGTGTAGTGCAGATTGTGGTGGGTGTCTTGTTAATTTTATTTTTTTTAAAGATTGAAAATAAATCCACTCTAGCTTGCCTTATATACCCTTACGCTTCTGAATATCAGCTGTGATATTCAGCTTTAAAAAATACAATTTTTTATATAAATTGTAATTGCTCTACAATTTATATTAAAAAATCCCCATACTAAGTCTCCATCATTGGGCTACATATGATTCAGAAAGCCCTGTGGATTTCACTGCTGGTCACATGGAAAACTACACTGAATAAAAAATAACACTTTCCACCACAGTCTTGTTTAATATTAATCATAGAAGTTTTACTCCTTAAACAAAGAGATTATTGAGACTTGGTGGTCAGAGTGAAAGATAATAAACATAGCATTTTTTACATAACAATGTTAGTAAAATACCCGTTTGTTCAAAGCAAGATTTTCAAATAGCAGTTTAGTTTATTTGCTGTTTCTTGAAATAGACAATTTCTTCTCTAAAGAAATATTTTTCATATTTTTTAATAGACTCCTAAATTTCATGCTAAGCTTAATAATAAAGTCTCATTTTAGGACACTGATAGATTTCAGTACTTCTAGTAGAAATTCTTCAGTATTATCAGTTCCTGTGGTTAGGCTTTTATTAAGAAAAATCCTGCTTCTTTGCATGAATATTTACTTTAAAATTATAATTTAATTAGGAAGTATAATTTGTCTAGGTAGGCTTGTGCATTTCTCCTTTTGAATCAAAGTTAGAACAGGAGTCTAAAAAATTTCAAGTTCTGAAACCTTATTGTCTTAGGTTTGTGTGACCTGTTTGCCAAGTGAGCTTGGCTGTCTGTGAGACCATCTCTTCAAAGTCTTGCAGTCAAATTGTGTTGTGATCTGATAGTACTGGGCTTCATTACTGGGATTAGAATCCATGGTTGTAAATGGTGCCAGTTCCATGGTAAGAAATGGTTCCTAATGTCATTTGGTGTGTGTGCTATCCAGTGTATGAATGAAGAGATGAGTCAAAAGCCCAAGTTTTGCCTTGTGTGTGGTCAGAATCATCCAGGTCCTCAGCAAGCTCTGGGGGGATCACTGAAAATTAAGGGATTTAGTGTTTATGCAGGCATAAGGAAGCTGAAGCAGGAGAAGTTTACAGTGTATATAAGCTGAGCTGAACTGTAATTGTAATCCTAAGGCCCTCTGTTGCTGGTGGAGCAGCTTCTGCTCTCTGAAAGATGTGCAACGTAGTGGTTTACATTGACATATAGAACATGATGGTTAACTGTATGGGGAGTGTGTGCATTACTGGCTGGCTCAAAATATGGAGGTGTGGTGACCTTGTCACTGATGCATAGGAAAAAGTATTTTAAAAATCCTAACTACATGCATTTTTCAGTGGTATTTTGAGTCTTCCCCCTACAGTCAGCTCCCCAAGTTTATATACTGGTTGTAATGTTCTGTGGTATGGAGTATCTCTTTAGCCAGTTTGAGTCAGCTGTCCCAGTCATGCTCTGCCCCAGCTTTTTGTGCACCTGCTCAGTGGCCAAGTATGGGAAACTGAAAAGTCTTTGACTTAGGATGAGCACTACTTAGCAACAACCAAAACACCACAGCATTATCAACATTGTTCTCATACTGAATCCAAACCACAGCACTGTACCAGCTCCTCAGAAGATAATTAACTCCATCTCAGCTGAAACCAAAGGGAGGCCACTGACACTCAAAGGTGATGCAGAGCGTTGTCCCACGCTTCCCAAACAAGAAGAGTGGAGCAGTCTTGGCAGTATCCAGCATCAACCAATGAACAGCCCCCTTTGCCAGACAGTTCTGTGGTCATGAGGCAACTTCCTTTTAACTGTGGTGAAGATAAGGAATGTTTAAGGGAAATACCACACAGTGCATAATTTTAACCAAGAACAATATAGGAACACTGTTAAGAACTTACTGGGGAAGGACATGAACTCTCTGTGTATATCACAGTTTCTGTGCTGTTAATACTGTAGTTAGATTTTTACATATTAGAGACACATCCAGATTTTTATATATTATAAAAAACCTTTGAAATTACTGCAGGATGATAATGAGATGCTCAAAAGCATAACTTTAATCAGTGCTCCCTAGAGACCCCAGCAGAGGTATCACATATTGAACACCTTTGTGGAAAAGCAAGAGTTGGGAAACAAGAAATGTTCTGCTTTACAAGGTGAGGGGAGAAACCTCTCAGTACTAAAGCATTAAAGATGTCTCTTCTGGATTAATGAGCTACATAAACAATTTTCACAGTCTGGAGGGGAAAGGAAGCATGATTGTGTGATGGAATAGCTAAAAGAAGGTGAGAATTAACAGGATCAAGAGTGTTGGAGAAACACCGGGGAAATGGGTGAAGACAAAGCCAATTAGACAAAAAAGAGAAATTCGAAAGAAAAAAAATCCCTGAAAGGGACTAAATAGCTGGGCCCAAACAATCTAGAAAAAGATGCATTTATATGTGTATATATGTTTAATAATGCTGGAAAACATAAAGAAGCGTAAAAAGAACATTGAAATTGTATCATACCAAGAAGACTGTCCGATATGACATATTTAAATTAAGGCACTAGCTGAAAACAAGTGAAATAGTACTAAAACTGAAGAGTGAATTTAAAATGTATGGGTTTTGGGAGGTTAACCATTTCCCAGTTTGTGAAAAGACCATAGAAGGGGTATTGCATCCAGACATTAAAATCCTGAAATTTAAAATTTAATTAAAAATTCTGAATTTTAGTAGTGGTAATTCAAAGCTACATATTTATATTTAGCAGTAAGAAAGGAACTGACTGGTTCTTAGTTACCATCTCAATAATGCCAAGTAAATGAAAATTTATTGGTATCTTGGAAGCTGTGTAGGGTTCATGATGTAAGAGAGACATGTTCATAGTATAACAAGGAGAATATTAAGTAATCAGCAGCTAGGTCTAATATTAGTTTACATATTCACTGATTAAGGCTAGGAAGGGAAGAATAGTGTTGCCATGGTGAAGTCTATATGATAAAGCACAAGAAGAACAAGCTACTGAATAATTGATACGTGTCTAAGATTAGAAACTATCATTTGCAGCGTGTGCTTTGATGTTCATGCATGCATTTTGCTTTAAAAAAGCTCAGAGAAACGCATTAGCACAGACTGTGACAGATTTTTGCATGAACTTTTAGATAAAGCACCAATGGCTTATGTGTGGAACATACAAATATACAGTGGCTGCAGTGCTAAGATTGAAAATTCGGACATAAGCCAAAAAGTTCCAAAATGGAAAGCTGTTAGCGTGGGATATATTTGGCCAGCCTGCATGTATTACTATATTTCTTTAACACAGAACACAAATAAATAAGAACGTTTATCATAAAATTAATTCAGAAAGATAAGTTGTTACTTTGTGCCTGTGTCCTTATCTCCTTCTAGGTTTAGTCATATAATTTTTAAATCTTTAGTTTAGAAGTAATTTAGTAAAATATACTAGGCCATCTTGAATTAAGGAACAGTAGTTACAAGTCCTGATAAATCTCAAAAACAAACCTTTTGAAAACAGATAAAAATGTGACTGCTGTTGCAAAGGTGTCTGAGAAAAGTAATGGAAAGCATTTTTCTGGGATAAATCTGTGGACCTGCTAAAGCAAAGAGCTGCAGGCATCATGCCTTTATAAACAGTTTTGCTTAATGAAAGTGTGATTTAGACTTTTAAATGTATGATGGAAATCAGTGAACATACACAATAGTTTTAAATACAATCTATCTGCCCTGTAGCTAATTTTACTTCTCATAAATTCCTTTTTAGAAATCTTGCTCAGTAGCAACAGCTATTTTTCCTTATTAATTAGCCCCTTAAAATAAATAAAATGCATGAGGTTGGCTTGTGTGGAGCAATCCTGAGTCTGAGGGTGTTGTTTTTTCTGCTTGCAAGCTGAATGAAATTACTTAGGGGAAAGAAATATGACTAGTATGGATTAATCTCTGTATAAGTACTGCATGATTAATTTTTTATTATTTTTTTCGCTTTTGTGATTCCTCAAGGTTGCAGGGAATTTTCTAGTAATCATTAAAGGAAAGATCTGTATGTTTGCTAGTGTTAGTTATAAGTTAGGTTAATCTCTGGTTAAGTTCTAAGAAGGTTGTGACCATATATCAAAATTATTTCAACAGTTACTGTGGAATAGTGATAGCAATTTTCAAAGGATAGAATTGAGAGATACTTTAAAGAATGATGGCAAGTGTCAATATCAGGTTCAATTTTAGTTCATTTACTACTAGAGCATACAGTATGTAACAGAAAGTTTGGATTTGTATTACATGATGAGGCACTTGATTTCTTTCATTAACTTATAAAGCTGCACAGGCTTCCTGTAAATTTTTCTGTTGAAAAATAGACAAACTGATGCTAATGATTACAAAGGAATCAAGATGTAAAAGCTAAAAGAAAAAGGGAAAGGGTTTGAATTTCTTGATCATGGTAGGGATAGAGGATCATTGTGGTACTTGATACATAGGAAAGTGATCAGCACGTTTTTTTGTCAGCTGGTTTGTAGTATGCCAAATATTCTGATTTTCCACATACCAATATATTTAGAGATTGGGGTTTCAGACTAGATTTTTGTTACCTATCCCAGAACTGAATCAAGTACATTGTTGTTTTATATGTTAAATGTTTTATATAGACCAACCATGGTCTGTGTAGAAGAAACTATTCCAAACTTGTATGCTTTTCATGCTTATATGCATACTTACCTGCACAATGCTTTAAAAATGTGTTTATATGGAAAAGGAAAGAGGCTTTATGTCTGAAGCAACAATCTATGTAGATGTAATAATAATACTTCGTGAGGTCCTCTTCAAAGAGACCTTGATGTAGAATGTTGTGTTTCCCCTTGCATTCTTCAGTCAGTGTTATATTTGATATTTGAAAACATCTTTATTAATTGCAAAAAAAGGGTATGATTTTCCAGTGCCTTGAAGGGCTTGGATAAATATGTCATTGGGGAATGTGAACTTGATGAATATACCTTTGAGAACAGACCTGGTGAAGGTTCCTTTTTGAGAGAGGGGAGTTCTAGCTCAGCAATTGAAATAGAAGTGAAAATGATACAGAGCAAAAGCTGGTAACTGTAATTATCATCAAAATTAAAAAGCACTTCTCTTTTGGCTTGGCCTCGTCATTAACGGGAGACTATTCAGCTGTTGTCTGGTCCTTGCCTTTCTGTTCATCCCTTTGAAATGAAAGTCTGAGGGTGCAGAGGTTCCCCTCTGGGTGTTGCAGCCGGCAGTTCCTCATGTGCCCCACTGAGCCGGGGTCACGGTGCTGGCAGCAGAGGTGCACTTGGTGTGACCAGTCCCACACGGTCCTGTGAGGCTCTGCTGAATGGAGCTGGTGTGGGCTGGGTTTTGAGGTCTACTGGGCAGTTAAAATGACGTTTCAAAATTACGCACAACGAAGGAAAGCTGTGTAATTCCATAAACACTGCACACACCAGTATTTTCCTTAATTAGCTGTTCAGAGGTTTCAAAGTAACATCTTGAAAAAAGTGGCATCGTTGAGGTCAGTCTGGTTTTGTGTGTATGCCTCCAATAAGGCAAAGGGGGTATCTTCTTTTTAATAGGTGAGTGAAGAGTTAGGCTTTTATTTCTGCTACCTGGTACTTGCTGTTTTTCTATTAGATATTTCCATAGAATTTAGATTTTTTTTTCCTATGCCTTCTTTCCCATATAGGTTGCTAAGCATCAGTAAATTAATTCTGTATATGTTACTGTCTGTGGTTTGCATACAGGGGAACATTATCACAGAACTTGCATGCATTTGTTAATATTTGTTTCCATTATTTCTTTATAAGTGGTGGGTTGGGTTGGGTCATTTTTCAGAAAAGCAGCTAGTACTGAGTGTTGTAAATCCCAGATATTTTAAAGTTTCTCTCTCAAAACTAGGAACTGTATAATTTAGTTATCCCTCCTTTTTATGATAGAGTGGTAGACATTTTTCAGAGGCTTCACTGTCAGATAAACAGGCCTGGATCTTCCGAGCATGGTGGAGAGGAGCAACACATTCAGGACTCATTATTAATACTTTTGGGGAAAGATTGTTTAGTCAAGATGCATTTTCATCTTGTTTTGTTGGTGTAAGTTTTGGATAAAGTAACATCTGCTTTATTCTGAAGCAGTTTACTGACAGCATGGTTAATAGTGGTTTATTGTACAACCAAAAATGAAATACTGATTGCAAATATAAAGGCATTCTTATAATTTCTGAATTGTTTAATTTTCCTAAGTGAAGTAATTTTTAAGAGAGTTTTACAACTAAATGTCTCTTTTTAATTTATGTATTGTTTTGGAAGTATTTATGATTCTGATTCTTGATTTCATTTTTGAGATTGCCATCTCTATGACATCTAGAAAGTGCACTCGCTAAGAGTATTACTCAGAGCACTCGTATTATCAAGTCTAGGCATCTGAAGTTTGGTTTTGTATTTCTTTTTTTGTCTTTTTTTTTTCTTTAAGTATTTTAATAAGTAAGTGGGCTGTAAACTGATTGATATGACAACTAAAAGTGACTTACATGCTATTTTTGTTAGTCTTTCTTCTGAATTTTTCGCTCTTTTGTGGTGTACTTTAAGTGTAAAGACATAACAGATGGATAAGTCATTTCTAAGTCAAGGGAGGCCTTGTTTGGTTGTTATTTGTATTTATTATTCAATTTTTACTCTTCTATATCTGAAATGCTAAAGAGTTACTTGAGATGGAAAAAGAAAAAAGTAATGCTGTACTAAAGAATTTGCCTATTAGTTAGACAAAAGGAAATTTAAACTAAAGAGAAGGCTAATTTTATGACATGAAGGGAAAGTACTGGCTGAAGTGGGCGTTTCATTTCTTTTCTTAAAATACTTAGCTGCTGACAAAATATTTGCAGATCATGAAAGGGTCTCTGTAAATTAGGTTTCTATTTTTGGTTCACATCTACACTTTTTGGTACCCATCTTTCAAATTGTTCTTCATGCTTGTGCCTCCAAGTAAAGCTGAAAAAGTCCAGGTCTTAATCTTGTTCAGGATGTTGTATAGACTGTGTAAAAGTTTCAAACAGAGTTTATTTACTGAAAGTTGCATGACCCATTGTCTGGATCACTGAAGTTTCTTCCATATCTGATTATTCAAAACAGAGTGGGGAGGAAGTTCAGAAAAAGCAAAGTTGTTTAATGAAATGTCGTTTTAGAGATTGAATTCAATTAAAACAAAAGTAGTAGTTTCTATCTGAATACTATTGCTGCCAGCCACATCAAAGAAGACTAGTAACATAAAGATCAGATCTTTTTCTCCAATTAAAAATCTTAGGTTTTTAATAGGGGGATTATTTTTCATATTTTTATTCAAATGGACCTTCACTCTTGTTGTAGTCACCAAACGAACACCTGATGCACCATTAGAGATGCTTGCAGTAGGAAGCCTTTTAGTCACATTAAAAAATTCCTTACCTTTTGAGAAATCAAGTGTTTTCTTTTTATTGCTTTGGGTCCCAATGAGGCCATGGGTTATGTGATCCCTTTCACCAGGAGGAATCAGGCCTGATGCTGGAAAATCAGATTCTGTCATCCTGCATTCTCCTCTGTCCCACTAGCTGTCTTGTAGCTGTGCTTAAGTTTTCCCAATGAAAGTTAATGTGAAATAGAAGGGTTGGGTTGTTTTTGGGTTTGGTTTTTTTTGTGATTTGTTTAATCATCTACCATTGACACTAGAACTCTTTAGAATACTATCTGATTCGGTCCTTTTCACTTCTGAGCTCCTTGACAAATGCAAGTTTTTCAACACTGACAGGCAGTTGTGAGGTGAAATGTATCTAGAACTGTTGGATTTTGAAACATTTTCTTATGAAATAGTCATGAAAGTTTAAAAATAGAACGGGATGGCATTTATTGATGCTAACCTTCAAAGTATTTATCAATGTGGAGCCCTCCAGAGAGCTGACATGCAGCCATCAGTGATCACAGTGGGGGACAATAATCCAGGTACTGCCACCCTGCTGGCAATCAAGGTTGATCCTAGCCTTCACTTAGCAATTTTTGAGGCATTTATTTTTTGTCATTCGATCCTCTTTTCCATCAGTGAATTAAGTAGATATCTTTAGGACCCAGAATGCTTTATAGCAAACTGCCTTTGCTAACAGTAATCAGGTCATACAGGTATACAGTCTATCAGTAAGATGAGTGTTTTGTCACTGAACAGGTAAATGTTAAAGAAGCACATTATCTGATGTATGATTGGTAAGAAAGAGTCTGCCAAGCTGAGCTCTGGAGACTGTGTAATAACACATCAGAGAATAGTGCCTTCCTTCTGGTATGTTGATCAATCTGTTTCACAGCATGAATGATGCATCTCAAGTCTTCATTTAGTGTATTTACTAAACGAGTAGTACATACTAAATAAGCATTTGCTTACTGTGTGAGGTAACATAGTTACCTGAGAAGGCTCCTGTGTAAAGACAGGGTGTTGGGATGAGAGCTGAAGTATAAATGAAGAGCAGTACCAGGTGTCTGTGAGAGCATGAGGGGAAAGCACGAGCGCTGGAGCTGCATGCGCAGTGAGAGCTGGACCAGCAGAAATGCTCACGCTGCTTCTCTGAGCTTTTTGCACCAATTCAGAGCTGCAGGCTGCCTGGGCCTGGCCAGCCCAAACCAAACACTCAGAAGAGCAGTTATTTGGGTGGATGTGGACAGCTGGTAGAGCTCTGCTCCTTCCAGCCCCCAGAACAAAGGTTTTATGTTGTGTATCTGCTCTGAAGCAAGCACAGATGTTCCTGGTGTGGCATTGCACTCCACGGCTGGCTGAGTGCATCCCTCCTGCTCAGAAGGTGTGCTTCTCCCTCTGCATGAAATACTTTAAAAAATTGAAAATGTAACTTCTATATGATACAAGTGCTCAACATCCCCAGCTAAGCTTATTGTCTGTGTGGTTTATAATCAGTTCCAGGCCAAATAGAGAAGGGCTTTGTGAAGGGTGTGAAAATGTTTAACTAGAACAATTTTCTGTGAACACAAAAGTGATACTATTTTGTGTACCCAAATAGTTTTGAGTAGTTTTGTGGGATTTTTAATTTGGTTTTTTTTTTCATATACTACTGTTTGATGTACTGTTTTCACTGATCCTTGCACAGAATGTTTATTTAGAAATCTTCAAAATAATGTATTTTATCCTGTAATTGTATCTGTTGTTAATCAGCACAAACGTAGTAAATTAAATTAATAGCTAATTTAATTCCTAAAATTGCCAACAGTATCTTTAATGTTCGCCTTCACTTTTTTTGAAAAGGTAACATCTTGACACAAAGATACTAGTACTGAGCCTTTCTCTGTAAGTATTCAACATACTCAGCTATTTAACCAAGAACATTTTTAACAGGATTTTATTGTAAATGAAGAACTTCTTCAGCATTTGGTGGAAAGGGACAATTAGTGCAAGAATAGCAAAGTGCTTGCATGATCTTTTGCAGGGATTAACATGTTCTCTGCATTAATTATTTCTCTTAAGAATCATTATCATATTACGATCTCAGAACTAATTACCACTCTGAGTGAGAAATAGTTTGGCTACTTTTGATTCATTCTTCTATGTTGTTTGTTACTTTCTTTTCTTAGAAAGTTACATTTATCATGAAGAAAAGTGGTATTTCCTCTTGCACTTCCCATTCCTGTCTCTATTTTTCTTTTTTCCCCCTCCACATTTAATTGTAAAATGTGACTGGTGCAGTTGCTGTTTTGGACCCCACCCTTGGGGTTGCTAAGCAGAAGAATGTGGTTGCATAAGTAACCTGTTACTGAACAGGCAACTGCAGCACTAATCAGGCATCTAATGACAGCCAAGTCCTAAAGGAAATAACTCCTACCATTTACTGTTTGGATCCACACTTTCTAAACATGGAAAAAATGAAGCATTGAATTTGTTTTAAAATAACAAAACAGATAAAGAAATCTACCAGCAGAAACTGGTATAAAGCAAGAATATAAATTCCTGAAAATAACTGTCAGAATAGTAACTACTGAAAATGGAAAATGCAAGTGCTATTTGGGTTTTATTTTCCAGTTTTGAGTTTTGGGGATGTGGATTCAGTTTGGGTCCACCTCTGGCTTCTTGGACTGGTTGGTCAGTGACCTTAAATGAACTGCATAGATTTTGTGAGGTAGTTTCTAGTTTTTTCTGTGCAATAAATATTTGACTCTAATAATTCAGATCTTGACATTCCAAGTCAAACTGATTTCTCCATCCCAGTTAAGTGGTACAATATAAATTACCCAAAGTAGAAGAAGGCATCTAAATATTTGAAATAGGTTAGTAATGCTTTCTGACAAATGGTACTACAGATTTGTTTGGTAAGAAGTTTGTATGCATTTCTGCATGTTCTGGAGATCGTTATCAAATGGATCATTGTTTATTAGCACCATCTTAAAGTTGATAAACATTGAAATATTAGGAGATAATCATGTGAAGCTGCATATGGGAAAGAAGAGAAGCAGAGAGCAGAGCCTGGAAGGGTGGGGAGACAGTGGGTATGAATTTCAAGTCAGTGGACACGATGCTGTGAAAACAAAACTAAGGAGATAGAAAACTGCAGAGAGGTTAGAGGTGCGAAGTTAAGAGGCAGTGAAAGGAGCAGGTTTGCAATAGCTGATGACATTTGTGAGAGTAATTTTTTCCCTGTCATTAAGATCAGTGAAGAAAAGCTCTTTTCTTGTTTTTTTGGGTTCTGGCCAGTGTTGGCTTAGTGCAGGGAGATAAAAGTAGGCAGTTACTCAACCGCTTGGCTGGTGGAAGCAGACTGATATCTCCCTAGGATCTACTTGTGTCCTGCCTCCCCTTTGCTTGTGGCTTTCTTGAGTGGTGGTTCGAGGACTGTGAGAATGACCAGGCAGCAGGTCTTTGCCTCTTGCTGCACAGCCAGGCATAGGCTGCTTTCCTGTGTTCTCACACACTGAGGGGCCAGCAAGGACCAGGCAGCCCCAATCCCCCCCCAGGTGGTTTTTCTCAGAAGCAGCTCTTACCCCCCGTACCTCCTCCAGCACTGTGGGAGCACCGCCGCTTCTGCATCTCAGCCCTCCTGCTTCCTCCTTCCTCTTCCTCTCTGCTCCCCACTGCAACTTCACATCTGCCTTTGCAAAGCTCTGAGCCGGCTTTGCAAAGCAGCTGCCGGGCTCGCTGGGCTAAGGGCCTTTGCTTCTGGAAATTACACCATCTGGCTCTGCACAGTGTATGGAGTTTATATTTAGATCACCTTATCTCTGGCATCTGGACTTTATTCTGTGTGCTTGATGACACCTGGTTGGATCACTTTCTTTTGTGGATGATATTCTGCATAATGTATGCGTTGTTAATTTTCAGTAGCCACAATAAATAATGTTCCATAAAAAGAGTACAGCTTTCTGTAGAGCTGTTGTTTCTGTTGGTGAGAGCAGCATGCAAGGTGCCATTTATTATTGTTTGTCAGAAATATCAGACACAGATAGGGCTTGTAAATAACATTTTGCCCTTGAAATTAAATCAGTTATAAAAATCTGCAAAGATGGGCTAATGCATGACAGATCCAGCAATACTGAGTAATCTGATATTAAACTACGTTGTGGTATATAGCTGAAGATTTTATGCATAGGAATGGGTTATGCAGTAGGTTTCTGTTTGCTTTTCATGTATTTTTTTCTGTAAAGGAATCTTTGTCATAGCTTTGGGATCCAACAATTGACTTTATTAAGATCACACAAAGTACAATACTGCCTGAAGGCCAACAGAGGGTGCTGGAGTGATGCAGCTCTTACCTTCACGAATTTTTGTTGGTTTCTGGAGAAAAAGGTGCATTTTGACTAACCTCTTATTTGGGATGTCTTACCATAAGCTATGAAGTTACTGCATATTTTTGTACAGTTAATATCATAATTTTGATACTTCTAAAGATTCATATAGTTTATGAAGATTATTTCAGGAATGCACATTTAGCACTAATATTTACAAGAGCAATGTGTACCTACTTAAGGTTTAACAACTTAAGGCATCAGTTAAATGAATTATTTTGATACTGTATTTTATTTCAGGTTCCTCATTTTTATCCTTGTTCAGGGTCTGGTTTTCCTCAGTTTGTAGAGGAGACTGTGCCCTTTGTATACTGGACTGAAAAAGTGGTCTGTCTGCAAAGGGTTGCAATGTTTGGTTTGAGACTGCTTGTTTCAGGTTGTCCCTTTTATTTGAAGTAATGTCCATGAAAGTCAGTAATTACACTGTATTACACAGAGTCTGATGTGGAAAGCTCTTCCTCCCTCTCCCCCTGACCATCCTCCTCCCCCAGAGCACAGGATAATGGCTTCAGGTTACCAGAGACTGAAAAATGCAATTTGTGACAGGGATATGCCAAAGTAGGTGATTGCTTCTAGCATGCAGTCTCTCTGTACTGAGCAGATGTGATGTATGATGCCTCAATCTGATCTCTTGTACTGATGGTGATTACCTGAAGATAACCTGGTGATTACCAATTACATTCCCATATAATTGGGATTTCCTTTTATGATTTTAAAACTTGATAACCCATTTTTGTCCAAAAATCTTGTATGTGTCTGACAGCACCTCACAGCCATTAGAAGACTTCTCAGGAGGGAGATGAAAATAGAGTGGTTTCAGTAACCTGTCAGACCTACTGTCTGTCATTTTTTATATTACAAAACCAAAAAGCATCTAAACAATGGAGCCTTGTTTTTAAAATCCATCTTGAGTATGAAATAAAAAAAAAATACCCAAACCTGCAGAAATTTTGAAGGAGGAGATCTGAGCTGTGACTGCCTTGTCTCTCTGATTTTACTTAGATGCCACAGTTTGATATTCTTAACATTCAGGAAACTTGATAAACGTGATAGAAGAGAATTATTCAGACTTAGAGTAGTGCTACTTTATGTGTGGACAGAGGTACTATTGTGTTTTTATAGACATCAGCTGCAAAGGGCTATCCAGAAGAATAAAGGCACCAAAAAGAGAAATTAAGATGTATAATCCCTTTAATAATGCATGCTGAAAGTAGCAAGGGTGGTTCCTGTTGTCAGGGGAAGGGTGGGGAGAGGAGACAAGTTGTAAAACATCCCCTTAAGAGATAGGCAACTACTCAGTATCATTTGTTAATATCTGCTCAGTAAATCTTTTAATTACATGCTCTGTCGAACATTTCATGGAGCTGAACAAGTCGAGGGGGAGATGGACTGTCCTATTTGCCGCCGTGGATCTGGAGTATTCAGGTGGAGATTGCTGTCAGAGCAGCCTCTTGAACAGTCTCTGTGGCTGTCCAGAGAAGTGTGTCCCTGTCCTTGGGGATATTCAATGCTTTGGTTGGACAAGGCCCTGCGTAACTGCTCTTCATGTTCAAGTTAGCAAACAAGGTGTCTTACTCCTATCACAGATCTACATAGCATCATCACTCCTTGAGCTCACAGAGAATATTCAAACTGCCTTCACCGTAACAAGATGCTACTTGGATTTGGTAATTCAGCATTATGGGTCTCTGGGCATACCCATCCTGGGACAGTGCTCTCCCTCCAAAGTGTGATATGTGAATCTACTGCCAGTGATTTTGCAGGTGATGGTCTCAACTTCAGAGCCTTTAGACAGCCAGATGCCTGTATTTGCACCAAACAGGAATATAATGCTTCCTGTTCTAACAGGGACCTTGCAGTTATACCCAAATAGATAGCAAAGCTCATTCCTACTTTCAGCACTTTTTTTCCCATAGGCACCATTCTGTTCATTTCTGCTTAAGGAATTACAACATAACTCCGCTTTTGCTGTTGCTTATAGCTTCTGACCAAAAATCTACAAAAAAAAAGTCTAGTTTATAGTTCATATTGTTAGTGTGAAGACAAGTTGTAATTTAAAAAAATTGCGACATTTGTATATAAATTTTTCTTGGCTGTTTTATGTCTCTATCCAAGAACATGAACTCCTGGTAGGAAAGCATGCAATAATTCTTTTAACGACATCTGTTATGAAATGTTTGGTAGATAAATGCAAATTTTAATATCATATTTTAAGACATGGATTTTTTAAAAACCTTTTGTTTAACCTGGGAGCAGTAATATATCACATTGTCCAGGTGACTGAGGGTTGGCTGTTATTTTTCCTAGGTAGTTGTGATGGCGCACAAAGCAAAACAGTGATCTCCAGGAAGCAAGCAAGATAGCATCCAGACTGCTTGCAGTTAACCCATCTCTGCCTGAACTAGAAAACTATTTATGAAAATTACATTGCAGAATTAAAGCATTAAGAAGGATCACTGTTGGAAACTGTTGCTTCAGGGAAAGGTAAGACTTTGCATTAATTATCCAGTCATTATGGATTTACATGAGATTTTTCTAGTAAGATTGATAATAAATTCTAGGTATTAATGCATTTCTTTATTGAATAGATTTGGCAACTATTCTAAAATTTTTAGTAAATAGTTAAGTCTTTTGCATAGGTGTGAAGAATATAAAACATGCAGATTGTTATTTGAAAACTCATGTATATGTGGTTCTTACCAAAAAAGATTGTAAGCATAAATTTAAATATTTGGCAATGACACGTTTTGGATTCTTATGGCCTGACTTTAAATGTGAATTGCAAAGCTATATTAAGACCATCACATGTGACATGAGACTGTGCATACTTTACTACAGATATTTGTGGATTCTTCATCTTAATGTTGTTGAAAGCCACTACCAGGAGCTGAAGAAACTTGTGGCTTTTAACTAGTCTGGTACAGTGCACTTGTTTAGTTAAAGCCTTCCTGGGGCTGCAATTCCTTATAGCAAAGAGTTGGCTATATTTGGTTTTTTAAATGCTGATATGCTGCAGGAAAACAGATGAACAAGCATTTTGGATGTGTACTAATTAAAGGATATAAAATAGCTGCAATTGCTGCCATGCATTTATATATCAAGGAGCCAGGGGAAAAATATGCAGCAACATGAGTACATCAGTGTCCTCTTGAACAAAACAAAGCCTTTTTTTTTTGTACTAGAAAGAAGGTTGTATTGGTTTTAAACCACTGTTAGGCTGTATGTAGTCCTTCTGTCACAAAAATAAGATTTCTTGGAGACAATTAATTTTGCTGTGTAGTCAACTATAAGCCACATCAGATTATATTGTAAACAGAATTTCTCCTGGAGTCCTGGCTTCTATAGTGCTACAAATTCTACTCCAATGGTGGGGTGAAACATTTTCTTTTGCTTTTAAAGAGCAGTACTATAAAGACCCTTGACAGGATCATAGCCTTTTCGATTGAATAGTCATGTTATTTTCTTTGTTGATTGCTTAAATACAGATATTTCTGTTTCAGCTTTCTTGTATTTTTGGATGATGGTTTTCAGTACATTGGGACAATTATTATAAAGCCATTTATTATTTGGTGCTTATTTTCTTTTGTTGTAGTGTGTTTTTTGTCTGAGACAGTGCAGATCAAAGCAAGCAAAAGGATGCATTTATGCTGTAGAGCACAGAGATCTGTAGATGTGTGATATGTATTCTGGACCTTTATGATCACTGTGAAGATGGTGATTTTCATTGCCTAGAGACAAGCTGCTCAGTACACCAGAGATGTAAATCTTACAGCTGACATGAAAAGAGCTCATTTGGCTGAGTCTGTAAGTTCGCTTTGGCTTGAGGTGGGGCTCTAGGACACATCTTCACAGCAGCATGTCCAGTTTCAACCTGGTGCATTGTTGGAGCGAGAGGAAATTCCCATGACAGTCACTGAAGGGTGTAAGGGAGATGTGTGCCTCTTGTAGAGCAGTGCTGCCCAGGAGTCCAGAGCACGATCCCCAGTGCTCCAGCCACGAGACTGAGCACGTATCACTGCACCATGTGAGCCAGGAGGGAATGAGGGCCTGATGGCTTTGGTCTGGAAAAGTACAGCTATTGGAATAACAGGCTGGTAAGCTGGGAAGTGCAGCTGCTGTTTCCTAGACTACCTTGCATCTGTAATTCTAAGACCTCCAGGTTTAAGCAAGCTCAGGAAATACTAGATCTGAGCACTTTGGGATTAGTTTACCTGTTTTACTGTGCCTTCAGAGAACTGGTTATACTAATGTTTCTCCTTCAAGAAGCAGTTTGAGAAGATACCACCTCTCAGCAGTTAAGCTAGTGGCTTCTGAGTGGAAATTATATCTCATGGCAGCAGGCTTCCCACTCCCATAGTGGAGTACAGATTTGGCTGGTGTCTTGTAAGTATCCTTGAACTCAGAGATGGAACTATGTGAATACACAAATGTATTTCTGGGCTTTTATTTTCTAAAGGGAGATGATACCAAATGGCATAATGAGCTATTGTGAAATTTCTTCTGCAATTCAAAAAAACTCCCAGGGAACTGAGGGACTGATTTAGTTCCATTTAACTAGAGCAGTAGTTTTTTAATCACACTGGTTGCATGTCAGAAAAATTAGCAGTGCTGAAGTCTGATGAATGTGTGACCTATTATCTTCCCATTAGGTCTCTCAGGTTTTGGAGGGTGACAGTGCTGGCCTCAACAAGAGAGTGCTAGAGAGAGAGGAGATCACCTTTGTTGCTACTCATAAATGCAACTGTTTTATTTTCCATTATTTATTATAATACTTCACTGTAAATTTATGCTATTTGTTTTATTTGAACTGATGATATTTTAATAGTATATTTGTCCATCTGTAGATTGAAGTCAATTAGTTCTGTGCCTTTGGCTTTTAGAAGTAACAAATGGAAACTGTGTATTTAGAGCTAGCAAGGCATGTGACAAGCTATCTGGCAGTCATCTAGGAATGCAATTAATCGTGTTTAATTATACACTTTGTTTGCTAGGCTAGAGTTCTAAAATTTTGCAAGGTGGAGACCTCACAGGATGTAAAAGTTCAACCACTTAGTTTTTATTTTTACTACTTTGACTTCATTTGTCAGAGTTTGAAAAACTCCGTTGTTTCTTCATTCAGTTAATTGTGAAGCCTGTGTTACCTAGGAAGATTCTGATTTTTACTAAAGTTCTGATAGCAGGCATTGGTTTATTGAGTGTCAAAGAAAAGTGCAGATCCCAGCAGCTGTAGGTTCAGGAAGTTGTTCTGCATTTTGATTTCCCTTCTTGGAAGGCCTGGCTTTGTCAGAGATCCAATTCTCTAACTGCCTAAATGGTATACATGTATACATGGATTATAGTACTTCATAAACTGGAGAATGAGATATTTAAAGAGGTCTGACTGATACAGGAAAATAAATGAGAGCTAAGTGTCTGAGAATTGAGATGGAACATGAATATAGCAGTAGTTTAAAAAAAATAAAGCAAGAAAAAAAGCCTCAGAGAATGAAGAACTAAAAATAGACTTGTTTTGTTGTTTTTAGGCATTCCTGCTGGTTGCATAGAAATCACTGAACTTAAAAGGTCATGCTACCAGTGCTCAGTACCTTTCAAGCATTCATTTTAATCTAGTGCAGAGATCCAAATAAAGACTGACACTTGGAATTCCTAATTAAATATATCAGTGTTCTAGCTTGAAATCTGTTCTGGGAAACAGATCAGCATCATGCATCGTGGTGAAGCCAACACTATTGATACTGACTTGAATCAGGTGATATTATAGAACTGATAAGCATTATTTAATATTGCCTAAGAGTGGATTTTGGTTTCCCTTTCACGTTAAGAAACTGTAATAGCTCAGGGAAGGAGTTTGTCAATATTAATTCCAAAAGAATTCTTAAGAATCTCAATAGCTGTAAGATGTGTAAATGCTTAAGTGATTTGATTTTTGCTTTAGCTATTTGGTTTCTTAAAAATAGGAGTGGATGGGGAGGGGAATAAATAAAAGAAAATATTTTTCTTTAAGAGTGTGCCTAGCATGAAAGATATCACAAAATAAGCAGCAATTCTTATTGCAATAGCAAATACTCCACCCCCCTAAAATAAATTCCCCACAAGATGCACAACAGAATCATAGACAGTATGCTGTTATTTCCAAAGTAAATATTTTACTAAATAGGTTTTTGATACAAGGAACAAGATGTGCAAGGAACAGGATGTGATACATATCCAGTACAACATTTTAAACACATTTTAAACATCCTGGCTTTTCCCTTGGTTATATTTAGATAAAGCTTAAATGGTTCCACTCAATGTTGTTTTACTTTGATTAAAACAGACAACATTTTACCCGTGTAGGTGGCTTATTTGGAAGCTTTTTTAAGTAGAAGCATTTTTTTCTATAAGAAAAAGACTTTCATCCTCCATTTCCCCCTACAGAGAGATGAGCTAAAAAGTCCAAAGGTACAGATATACTACATTTTCTTTCAGTGCTGATGTGCTATTTTGGAATATGTGCTGACCTACTTTCTGTGTTTCCAGAAAGCAAGCTGAAAAATTTTAGCTTAGGCTGCACACTTGGATTTATTTTTCAGCATATTTTTGTACATACTTTCACACAGATATGCACACACACACACATTGGCTAATGTAGGGATAGATGTACAATAGTAAATCAAGATTGCCAATTTTGGTACAATTTCAAACTACTAGCAGCAGAAATCTGCTGCTAGACACCTTCCTTAAAAGGATTTGACAGGAGGATATTTTCAATCTAGTGGTGCCATTATTTAGAGTTACATCATAAGATAGAAAATTTTCAGTTCCCAACTTCAAATAAATTTGATACCTAAATAGGATTATCCAAAATTGCAGTTAAAAATGCTGTAAGAATCTCATTATTATATTTTTCACCATTTCTTCAGCATTGTCTTAGGCACTGGAAGATAAAACCCCTTTGAACTGTTTACTTTCACTTCATGCACCTCTTTATATAGCACTCTGACCATAAAAGAAGGTTCAGCCCTTTCCTTTGCCATTCCGAATTAAAATAATGATACATAAAGCTTTGGAATTGTATGAACAAATTAGGGGAAAACAAGTAATGAGAGATGAAGCCCTGCTCCATCTTCTGCTTAGGGCAGAAAATATCTATTGGTCTTGGCAACTCTGCGCTCACTTCTGAGCTTTCCCCAGCAGAGTAGCTCTGCTGGAGGAAGAAAACTCTTTTTAGTGTATTGTACTTCACTCACAATTACTGTAGTGCAGAAGGTCTTGGTGTGGTGTTCCTCTCATCTAACCTGTGTGAGAATTCAGAGGGTGAGCATCTGTAAGTCTCAGGAAAAGGCTGCAGGTAAGGAGAAAAGACAATTTCCCCTCTCCTCAGGTAGAAGAGATTAATTCTGCTTTGCAGAAGTACGTCTCTGTCTCTCTTTTAACTACAGATAGGGTTTAGACTTTGGCAACTTAATCTTTGAATGTGTGCAGCTAGGTGGGGGAAGTGCATTCTCCTTTCTTTGTTTATACCACAGTATCCTGATGTTCTGCAGGGAAAGGCAAGACAGGATAAATGAAGCCTCAGAATATCATGAGGGGTAGGTCTGAATGTTCCTATGGCTGACAGGCATCTTACTTCTCTGGAAAGTATTATGGTCTCCTTAAGCTAGCTGTAGATATGTTGTATTTTTCTCAGACATTTGAATTGCTTCAAATTTACATTTTATATCTTAAAGGATATATACAGTACTTTTAAAAAACCTGTCTCTCAAATCTTCACTTATAGTTGATAATTGAGATGAGTTTTAGCTCTATGTGAGAGTTAAGAATTCTACACTTTTAAAGCTTTTTCGTATTTTTTTTAATTTGGATGATGTAAAATTTTCACTTGGTAAGTATCCTCAGGAGTTCTGCTGTTTTGCAGAGTGTCTAAAATTGGCAAGATTAGTTAATAATCAAATTAAATCAGTCTTACATCCTGGTAGTCATATGTGAATTGCCTAGTTAAGTGCTCATGGTAGAACAAAACATATTCTTAATGCTGTTACATGGAAGGCAACAGGGCATAGATAGACAGGTTGCAAATACAAAATTGTGCATCACAGTAACTTGAAAAAAAAGCCAAGGGGCAATTTCAGAAGCTTCTTCAGCTTGTCTGTCAGTGTGATGCTGAAATATGATGGTACCAAAATATTGTATCCAGTGCCTTAATATTTCCACTTAACAAAGAGGTTTAGATGAAGGAGAGAGTTCAAAAAAGAGGCCTATGGTATTTTTAAAGGTCTGGAGAGGAAAAAAAAAGAAAAACAAAAAAACTTTTATATTGTGAGGCTTCAAGAGTTCAGTTGTGTAAATTTATAAAACAGAATTTTGCAAAATGAGTTTGTCATCTACAAATTCTTGTATTTTAAAAAGTCATCTCAAAGCAAGGGATTTCTCAGCCTCTTGAAGAAAGGCAGCTGTACGTTGAAGCTGAACTGGCTTCATACAAATCCATTTTTTCTCACAAGAAGAAAATACTAACATTGACATAGATGAGTTGTAGCATCTTCTGCCAAAGAAGGAGGAATAATCCTAAGGCTTGTGGGACAGGCACTCCCAAAAGCTAAATTTATGTTTGCCACTATTCAGTAGAGTTAATGGAGAGGCAAAGGTTATTCCCAGCCCTAAATCAATGGCTCTATCCATGGACTGTAAAACAGATATGGGAGAATAGGCTCTCAGGCTGAAACTGGGGTGATTTAATTCATATGAGTCCCCAGTACTTTCCAAAAGCCTGTCCTTAGCTAGCAGGAAAAACTCTGCAGCTTTCTGTATGCGGTTGGTCAGACCCTTGTTACCCTGATCTCTTGGTTTTTGTGTTCCATGCAAAACTTCTTAGACGAGAGAAACGTATCTGGAAATCTCACTTCTGCTGAAGTGTGATCTGAACTTCACCCATTTCTCCATGTGCTTCCAATCTGTGTAGGAACCAAAGGAATCTCAGGTTATTTAGGTCCCCTTGCATCCCTTATTATTTTTCACCCTCCCCAAAGTTGTTGGATTTGCACACTACACCAAAAGTTTCCCTAATACTGGCTGTTTGGAGTCAAGACTTGGAAAGACAACACCCAAATAATTCTCTCCACCTAAGAAAGATAGAAATTGTATGACCAGCAGTGCAAAGTGCCATGGGTAGGTCTGACCCTTCCTCAGGTACTTTTTTCACTTCCATACCTGGAATATATTCTCAATGCAGTCACTTAGCTAAATTTATAGTGCTAACATGACAATAGATCTTAACTACAGAAAGGTAACAGTAGTGTCTCCTAACACAAACTGACTGAAGGATTTACTTTACTAATGTGTCTCCCTGATATATGTCTCCCTGAAAAGAACTAGTTTCTACAATATTTTGACTTTTTATTGGATGTTTGCATAATTGCAGAAGGCTTCAAGAACGTGTTTGCCTGTTCTACAGGCTGGTAACAACTTGACTTTCCAGAGATAAGCTAAATTGTGTGTTCTGTACTATCACAGACATTAGTTCTTCAAATTCCTCTTGAAATGAACCTGAAATGTCAGGAAATTATTGTTTATCCAAACCATATGTTTGAGTTTCTTTGAATCTGGATTAATTTTAGGATTGTCATCCTGAGTCTAAAAGTTCTTAATTAAGCTCTTAAAGGCTCTTAATTTGCCAACAGTCCAGCTGAAAAATGTATTGCTCCTCAATATTTGGCTGCCCATCTTCATTTCAGGGTTATAAAGCCTGGAGCTGAACTTGGAAGAAGCATGAAGGTGTTTCACGCACCTCCCTGACTGTGGAATGAATTGTTGGAAAAGTTCAATGGGAGTCTCACTAACTTTTGGGAGCGTTTACAGGGTTTATCTCTCCTGGCAAGGTTTTTTCTCTCTAACTAAGCCCTTAATTAACTTTAGGTGAAAGAAATTCCCTATTTCTGGAGCCTTGTATAAAGATAACAGTAAAAGACATTAAGGAGTGAAGGGTGTTTCCTTTTCTTGACAGCACTGATACCTGCATGGATTAAATGTTCACAGTCAGTGGGCAACCAGTTGTCTCAAAATTCGTGCCTGCTGCAGTGAGTGTCTGGCTTGAAGTGGGTTATTGCATGGTTTCATTTTACACTAATGCTGTGTTTTTCTCAGTTGTTTGCATTCGTGTTACTACTCAAAATAAGGCTGTGTTGTCTTAGTTTAAAATTTGCCAGTTGCACAGCTGACATTCAGAAAAGTAGCTTTCCTTTTCTGTTGTGTTGTTGCAAGAGCAATCTTTGTTTCTGATTTCCATGGCGTGCAATAGTGTGTGTGTGTGTATTTATGTGTATTTGGTGTTTGTCTGGAAAGCCCTGGGCCACTGCAGCACTTTGAGCAGCACAGCCCCTAAGGGAGCATCTCTTCAGCACATGATCTCTCCTATCATTTTGACTGTATTCAAAGTAGTTATCTCGGGCCTGTACAGAGTCACAAATAATCCCTTCCAAGTTTAAAAATATTTTTCTAATTTGTTCTTTTTTGTTTGTATTAATTGTAACTGTGTCCACTGGGTCTTAATATGAATATTAATGGAGAAATTGCGTAGTGAGTATACACATGTAGAGTTTTACTAGACAAGTTAAATATTTATGTATTTATATATAAAACACAGGAACACTGCCTTACATCGACCATTGTCATACAGGCTAAATAAATTTGTCATATTTATGGCAGGGTAATAGAACATGAAATTTTTCCAATCTTGTCTAGAAATAATGTTTCAGGCATGATTTGGAAGTCATCTTATCATGCAGCTGATTCTTCAAGAAGTCAGGGGATAATAATCAGTAAAAATGGGAGTTTTAATGTCATTGTTTAAAATGGTGATCTTTAACATCTCTAGTAAACAAGGTGGATGAAAGATTACCTGAAAATATCTCTGACTTCAAGTAAATCTCCACAGTGTCTCTTATTCTTCTTTTCATGTTTTGTGGGTTTTTCTCTCTTTTTCAGCCTTTAGGTGCTTGGAATTTACACTTACCCTAAACTTTGCTTTAGGGGCCAGGCCATGTTTCATGTTTGTGCTTGCCAGGCAGTGCTTGCTGTTGCTCTGTGCCAACGCTGTGTCAGTTACTTGCTGTTGGCCACTGCTTCCTGTGGTTAGGAGACCCTGAGTTTCCTCACATCCTTTCCATCTCCTGATCCTTCTCACATGCATTCTGGTTTTCATTTTTTATCTCTAAGTATGCTGGATGTGTGTAGGGGGGAAATTTACAGTGTAAAATGTACTATTCAGTTAGCTGTTCTTTTCCTTGCTTTTTCTCTTTCTTTCTGTGACACCGTGAGAGAAGCTTCAGTCTGCTTCTAAATCCACATTTATGAACTGGTGTAGAGAAACTTTCCCTCAGCCATTCTCATTTTGCCCAGGCAATGCTTTGCCTACTGCAGATGGGAGAAGGAAAAGGGGAGAAGAGAGGAATGCGGAGAGAAGGAGCAAGCTGATGCACAAAAAATGCTTATATTATAACTGATACAGCCTACTGTATTGCAGTGTTAGGTGAAATAAGAGGTCCTTATTAATACTGCTCAAATGCGAAATAAGTATTTTTAAGTAAAGTATTGAAGTTTAATATCGTACAATTAAACATGGAAAAATGTTCTCCTGTGGGAATTTTCTTTCTGTAACTGGAGATTTTAAAGATCATTTACACATCTGCTTTATGATGCTGAAGCAGAGTCACAGAGATTCTTGTATAGCTCTGATTCCTGTAGCAAAAGGTGGAGCTCAGGTTGGGGTTGTGCATCTGTCAGATATTTAGTTGTTTGGGATGTGTTCTGGTGTTTCTAGAGATTTGGCCTTCAATGGAGTGCCTCCATTTTCATATTGATTGCTCTTGCACTTGAGATGGTGATCCTCTTAAGAAGTACTTTCAAGTTCCATACATGGTGATTCTTTTCCTCCATATTTGTAGCACTTTTTTTTTAACAGAAATTGAAATGCTGTTATAATATCACACATATGTGCTAACAAAATTTATTTTATGTAGAATATTGAACACTCAGAAATGGTTTTAAATAGAAAACTGTATCTGAAATCTGTAACCTTCATATGCACTTTCAACATAGAAGGCAAAAGGAAAACCATCTTCCTGGCTTACTCAGGACTAATGCTACCTCATACATACGTGAGTAAAGTTCCCTCAGAGCCTCAGGTCTTTCTCTTACCACTGTACCCAGAGCATAGGCTTAATGTCCCAGGTAGCAGTGGAGTCATATCAAGCATTATTTTGTGATTGTAAGTATTACCAATGTGCAGATTCTGGAAAGTCCCAACCTCAGCCTTTGATTTTTGAAAGATGTCCAGCTGCTGCCACTTGGGCAAAGCCACGTGTTCTGACAGCTCTGAGGCCATCTGCGAGGAGCCCTGTCAGCTCACTGGGGCTGGGTGCTTGTGCTGTGCCTCTTCCCTCTGCCCTGCCCTTGTTCTCTGGGTTTGCACTGCTTTTGTGTTGGAGAAAGATTGACTTTCAGGTCCGCCTGAAAACAATGCTGCAACAGCTATGGTGTAATGGGAACATCAGCGTGAAGTGAAATTATTCCAAATGGACATTTGCATATGAATTGTTCTGCCTATGAAATGCTGTGATTTAAATCAGCTTTCTGTTTTAATGGGGGACGTGCACGTTATAGATCAAACAGTAAAGGACTAATAGTAGCTTAGAATCAGATTACAGCTTTCACTATATATTTTATTTGTTGTTAGCAGGCAGGAATATGACTTCAAATTAAAGGTGCTTATCTTCTTTCAGCTGAAGGACAATGCATTGGAAATACTCGGCCAAATTTCTTATCAATATTCATCTATTAAAATCAACGTTCCAGCCAGCATAGGAAGCAACTCTGTAAAAGCTCTCTTCGTTTCTTCATGTTTTATCTGTTAGTATTTGATAATTTGAAGAATCATCTGGGCTGAAAGCCTCCTTCTCTTTTCTGTGACTGTAATTCAATGTTATCTACCACAAGTAAAAACTGTAAATGTAGTGCATTATGTGATGAGCATCTCATACTCTTATTTAGCTTCTTGAAGGTCATGTGTAGCCTGGCAACTGAGTCCTATTTGCACAATTCTATGAGCCAATATTTGCTACAGGGTAGAAATTAATGTGAAACTAAAGTGATCTTTTTGCTTTCTTTAAGATTGTGACCATGACTGATTATTTGCTGACCTTTTCCACTTATACTCACTTCTGAAAAGTGATGCCTGACTGAAGAGAGATTTTTTGGACGCTGAGGCTGTACCTAGCCCAGACTCTGCTTCTATCAGTATTAAACCAGAAAAAAATAGGTTAATTGAAGCAGGAAACGTGTCAGATGTTCACATCCTATGGATTAAGACAACCAGCATTTTCCAGAAAATTAAACAAGTACTTTTTTGAGCAACAGCTGGTGGATTTGAACAGCTGTGTATTTTCCTCATTCTTGTCTTTGATACCCTGTTTTCCTTTGTTGTTTAGCTTTTCTATTTGAAATGCAAAGCAAAGAAAGTTAGAGACTTTATGGTATAGAAAACTTTTGAGGTCTGTGACTGTTCTGCTATGTACAGGATGTGAGATCTGGGTAATAAGTGCTTGTGGGAATAAAAGAACAAGATTTGTTTTCTAAATTGGTGTGTACTTTTTAACAGTCTCCTTGGCAAGCATGTACCCAGGAATATTCAACTTGATTGGTGACAAATTCATTTTTTAAAATGTCTGACACCTCTAAAATGCACTCTAATTAATTAAGTAGCCTAAACATTGCCTTTATTTTTACAAATATTTGAAGAGGTAACACTTTAAATTTTCTAACCTGGCAGAGTCGCTAAAAGAAAAAAAATCATATATCCCTGTTCTGGATGCATACTCTTGTCTTTTTTTGCCCTTTATGGCAGCATGACTGCAAATAAATAAACAAAGAAGGAAAAGGTAACCTAGATTAGTGCTGTGGTTTGCTGTGCAACATCACAAAATGGGTGCTAATGGAACAAGGGGGGAAGCTCCATGGGCCACAGGCAAGAATAATGAGGTTTATTTGATAAAACTGTGCGGGTTTCAAATGTTAGTAAAGCTCAGACTTTCCCTTCATGCCTTTACAGTTTCCCCAACATAAATGGGTTAGAGGCCTCATCCTCCCTCGTGGTACCATTCTGTTCTGGTGTGTGTGGCATGGTGGGAAGGACCATGAATCCATGTGCTCTGGTACAGAAGTTACTTTACCTAACCTGACAGGAACTCATTGCAGAGTTGTTTTTCCTTTTCCATAATACAGATTTTCTGGGTCAGCCTGCACATGGTGACACACTGAGAACGCTTTTTAGAAAAACCTTTTTTTCTGCTGTTGGTAAGCACAAATATTTCCTCAGCTGAAAAGGAGAATAGCAACTCTAATGCAGTCATAATAACGTCTGGCTTACTGCAGATGAAATATAATATTATTTTCTGCTGTATTATTTTTAAAAAGCTAATGATAATTTCCCCTGTGAGAATTCTCTAAATTATTTTTTGGACCAGGCTAATTTTGTAACTTCCAATTTGTATTTCTGCAGTACAGGGTACCATCCAAACAGAAATCAAACATCAGTTACCTTCAGTGCCTGCTTACTCTACTTCAGTCAAAATAATTAGTAATAGAAACTGCAGACACTGCAACTGGATAATTTGTTGGAGGGAAGGGCTAAGATGTTCTGATTTAGCCTTTGACTGTAATGATTCAACCAAATGGTTATTATACTGACCTTTTAAAATCATAAGTACTGAACTATACCAAACCTACCAGGGAAATCTGAAGCCTTATAAACCTTTGCAAGCCTGGAAATGTAGCCAAATTATGATTCCTGGTATTTGTTTTTCATAATTTGACCACTTCCATGATTCAGTTCTGAATGTAACAGCGATTACTTTCTTGTAGTAATCTCTTCTGAAGGATCCTGCGTAAACCTTTGACAAGATAAACATTAGGGTTAAGCTACTGAAATGACACTTAGGCATTCTCAGCCACTTTCAGACACCACTAGAATTCTCAGTTTCTGTTTTACCACTGCATATTACTTTGCTTTTCCTGCCCAGGATTTTCAGTTTTCAGAACAAGTATTTGCCATTTTTGATTTTCAGTTCTGAATGCATTCTCAAGAATGTGCTAGGGTAGATCTTATAAAAGGCAATTTGAAAGCCCCTCAAGATTAAACTGTTCTTAGATTCCAGTGTACTTTGACTGGATCAGGGGTTTGTGCCCTTGATAGATCTACCCCTCTGAAAGAGTATGGCCACTGCCACTACACAACTTTGAGTGTCCTAGCAGCAATTGCTTCTGTCGGAAATGTTCCACTTGGCATGAATATTCATTGAGCAGGAGAAGGTAAGATTCTATGGTGCAGCAATTGTATCACTCAGTGAGAATATGGGACACTCACTTTCAAGTCACTCTTCTAATGAATATTTAATTATTTATGTGTTAGAGTTTTTTAAGCAGGAAAAGTTCAGAGCTGTTTTCATAATACCCTGTAGCCTGGAACTTAGATAATTTACCAAAGGTGTTGAAATTTTATTTAAAGCTTCCTTCAAATTTCAGTTTATAGCTCCTCAAAAGTTAATTCCTGCATTTTTTATTTCTCAGTCTTCACACCTGGTTTGGGTATATTTACTTGCTCAGATTTAAGCCTTTTCTGTTGTTTTAAAAAACATTTGATGAATTTAATTTGGTTTAGTTGGGCTGTTAGGAATGGACTAAATATTTTTATGCTGGTTTAGCCAAAGCTGAAAAAACAAATGGAGTTGGAAGAGAAGGGGAAGCAAGGAAAACTTATTGGACCTATTTTTTGGTGGGTTTTTTTAATTAACTGGGAAAAAGAGGATGAGATCCACAGATGATACAGGTTTGAAGGACATGAAATAAGTATTTTGTCTGATGATGCAGACCAACGTGTAGAGAAATTTTTAAAATGTAACTGAGCAATTTAGACAACCAATTCCCTTTGGTTGTAACCTAATTCTCACCACCTAACCTCTTTTGGAATCCAGTAGAATTTTCTAGAGCTTATTTCCACATGTAAAAAGATCCCTAGAATACTCAGCAAGATCAGAAATAGTCCGTTTGCTATCTACATTTAATGTTCACTTGGTTTTAAATATCAGTTTGTTCTGAATGTAGGCTATGATTTCTGAGACCAATGTATTTAAGATTGGATCCTTTCATTCATCATTTCAACTTTCAGCCTAATGCAATATAATTCCCAAGGAACAACACAGAATCTAGCAGACTATTTGCATCCTTCTGCATTTCTAACACAATAAAATACTTTAAAAGCTACATACTTTATATATATATATAAAATTTCCCTGAATCCCTTCCAAAAGCATGTAGATGAACCACTTACTTTTTTTCAGCCATAAGATTGCAAAAGGTTATAATGAACTTCACACAAAAACTAAATTTGGGACAGCCAAACTGTGATCATTACACCAATCTTACACTGTACCCTATCTTTATGAAAGTAATTAAAGCATTTGTGGTTCATTTGCTTTTAAAAAATTAAAGAAATCAAGTTCTATCTTCAGGTGTTAAAATCACTTTTCCTTAGGTATACACAGGTGAAATATTATTTACTCTCCCTTTGAATTACCACTCTGCTTATTCATTTTGCCATATTAAGAGCTTTTTTTTTAACAGCAAAATGCATGTAGTCAGAAGATCTATTAGTTTTAATTTACGAATTTAATTGCCTCATTTGTGGTAAAATTCAATATGAAAATTGGCAGGTTCACAAAAAATATTTCAATTAGTCTTCTTTCTGAATATTTGAGAAAGGAAGATCACATCCTTAGGATGCTCAAAAGATTTCATTGGGATAACAGGAAAAAAACAAGAAAAATACCTGGAGTTTTATTTAAATAGAGAATTTACAGACCATATTTGTCATATGCGTATTTAAATGTCCTATTTTTACTAGTCAGCAGTTACATAGAGTGAGAAATTACTCACACTGTCACATCTTTGATTTCTTCAGTAGGAAATAACATTATTGCTTCTTGAGGAAAGAAACCCCAAACTGATAGTTGTGGCCATGAAATCCTTTGTGATTTGGACTGTTTGTGAATCTTCAAAATGTAAGTTTGTGAAAAGACAGGACTAAAACCCAAGCATACTGTTTGGGTAGTGCTTTTCCCCAGACAGGTCCCTAGGCTGGTATCTGGAGTTTGGTTGTCTGTTTGGTTGTTGTTTTGTCATTGTTTGTTTGTTTGATGTGTGTTGTTTTTGTTTGTTTGTGGATTGAATTTTTGGATTTTGGTTTGTTTGGTTTTCTCTCACATTGTTTTCTTTTTGTGAGGTTAAGCAGCACCATTTAATGAAGTTAATGAACTATTAATGAATTTACCTGAGAAATGCTGTGGGTATAATGTAAAAACCATACTACCCCTAGACAGTGCCTCATATTAAATTGTATTTCCTGCTTTGCAGAGGTTATGCTGCTGAGCTCAGGTTTGCTGAACTTCCTAATTACCTCAAAACTTTCAGGCAAATTATTTCAGCCTGCCTCCTCCCTGCAGTTTCATGGGTGCAAGGAGGGGCGATGCAGTAACTCTACACCTGTCCCAGCACACGCCTCTCAACCTGCTCAACTTCCCCAGCGAGTGAGTTGAGCATGAAAACATCTGAGATTGCTCGGTCTGTCACCACCAGTCCCGACACTGCTGGGTGCTCAGGCCAGCTTGAATGCTTGGTGCTCCAGCATGGCACTCGATGGCAGCAGCTTGTGCTCCAGGACTAAGAGTAAACTTAATCCCCACCAGACCCGTTACAGATCAACAAGACGGAGAAGCCTGCCTCCAGACATCCTGCTAGAAAGTGATTTTAAAGGAAAGTTTCAAAAAAATATTAGGAATATAGACCCTATACACCCAAGGCGCTCTAAGAAAAGACCTTCTATATTTTCAGGTAGGAAGTTTCAGTAGTATGTTAGTTCAGTATCTTTTAACCTGCTTGGTAGTTGAAGGATTCAGCAGTGAATTACAGTCAGAACTTACTCTGTTTTAAAATCTAAGACAGTTTTCATGGATAGATTTAATCAAGTGCCATTTATGTTAAATTATGTTATCCATTAGAGTTAAAATGATGGAAGCAAAACCAGAGTCTTCATGTGTTTGATTTCATGTTGCTTGCTTGAGGGTTTTTTCAGTACTTACCGTTTAAAGAGAGCCAGTTGTTTCTCCAGAGCTTTAAACTGCATTTTGCTTAACCTCACTTACTAGTAATGCAGACAACAGCTGCAGTGTAAGAATTTCTCTTGCTGGTCTAATGCTGTATCTCATTGCTTTTCTGGAGGAGAGTGGTTTGGGAAGTTCTTCAGTCTAGCAGATTTTTTGGTGTGTGTAGCCAGAAATTAACATCACTAAATAATCAAATGCATGCTTTAAATTCCTGGTTTGAACTGGAGCCTGTAATGTCAGGAGTTAATAATTTAGTTTAACTCTCTATTTGTTAAGAAGTAGGAACAATATGTGAGTGGATTTCAGTCAAGCTAATGGCAAGTCTGGAATATTTTGTTGTGTTGTGCTTTTAAATAATTTTAAATGTGCCTAAAAATAGGCAACAGATTATTACAATGACAAAGGATTTGTTGGAAAACATCAGATCATCTTTACAAGGAAGACTTAAAAGGTTCTAGGGGGAAAAAATCAATACCAGCTCATCCCTGCTGAAACTGAAAATGTGTTTCTGTGAGGCATCAGAGGAAATGAAAGCCTTCTTGGAAACAAAACTTCTCTAAATTAAAGTATCTCCCTTTCTAGATGAAAATTAGGATTTTCACATTTCTGGGGTAATTAGTGCAATCATACAGATCTTTGAGGAGTTGCAAAGTATATAAAATTATTTAAATGTTAATTTTATATTCCACAGTGACAGCTAAGCTTACACAGGTACCTTTTCAAGAGCTGAAACACTGTTGAAGGAATGGGAGTACAATGTTAAAGGCTGACACAGGGTAGCACTGTTTGTATGGGATTTAGATCTTCTATTGAGCCTTTGTTAAGGTAGTTGAAATATTTCAACACCTCAGGAAATAAAGCTTTTTTTCCTCCTTCCTATTCTACTTCTCTAGCTTAAAAAAAAATGCAAAAAAAGCCTTGGCAGATCTCAAGTTAGATGACTCAGACATGCCCAAGGCTCCTGGTCTTCCCAGCGGCTGAACTGGCTCTTCCTAAGGTGATGTGTTCTGTTGGCGATTCTCAAATCATATTATATTGGACAGGATAGACCCTCTTATCTTACCTGACTTTGTATTTTGTCTTTATCTCAGTTGCCACTTTTTATATTTTACCTACCTTTTCTGCTTCTGTGTTAGCAGCTTTTAACCCCTCCTATAGCTTTTCAGTTTTTTTCCTATACATTGACATTTTTGTTAGGAAAAAAACATTAAATATTTTTTTGGCCTTGTGTTTGATCTTCAAAACCCATACATAGTCTGTTGTGCTTAATCAGATTTCACCTTTATTCTGTGATTTATTTTTTTAAATGCAGCTCTTCTTCCACCCTCCCAAATTACCACATTAGCAGTAGTACTCCATTCTTTATGCTGTGTCAGACATGAGCACTTTAATGCTGTTTGTGTGTCTGGAACACTGCCATTATGCTTATGAAATCCACTGCAGATGTGTTACTGTACACTCAAGGGCACTTAACTCAAAGGTGATGCAAATTGATTCGTATAAGCAACTGATGGAGCATGATGGAAAGATGGGTGTAGCCTTTCATNTATTTCAACACCTCAGGAAATAAAGCTTTTTTTCCTCCTTCCTATTCTACTTCTCTAGCTTAAAAAAAAATGCAAAAAAAGCCTTGGCAGATCTCAAGTTAGATGACTCAGACATGCCCAAGGCTCCTGGTCTTCCCAGCGGCTGAACTGGCTCTTCCTAAGGTGATGTGTTCTGTTGGCGATTCTCAAATCATATTATATTGGACAGGATAGACCCTCTTATCTTACCTGACTTTGTATTTTGTCTTTATCTCAGTTGCCACTTTTTACATTTTACTTGCCTTTTCTGCTTCTTAATTACTCTGTGTGAGCAGCTTTTAGCCCCCCTCCCATAGCTTTTCAGGTTTTTTCCTATACATTGACATTTTTGTTAGGAAAAAAACATTAAATATTTTTTTGGCCTTGTGTTTGATCTTCAAAACCCATACATAGTCTGTTGTGCTTAATCAGATTTCACCTTTATTCTGTGATTTATTTTTTTAAATGCAGCTCTTCTTCCACCCTCCCAAATTACCGCATTAGCAGTAGTACTCCATTCTTTATGCTGTGTCAGACATGAGCACTTTAATGCTGTTTGTGTGTCTGGAACACTGCCATTATGCTTATGAAATCCACTGCAGATGTGTTACTGTACACTCAAGGGCACTTAACTCAAAGGTGATGCAAATTGATTCGTATAAGCAACTGATGGAGCATGATGGAAAGATGGGTGTAGCCTTTCATTTGGTAGGTCAGCAGTATACATGGGAGAAGCTTTACTTGATTTGCTTTTGAAAACAGGTTAACAAAGTACACTTGAAGTCCTCTAGACCATTGTCTTTCATGCAGTAAATGTAGGCTAGAGTGGAAAAAGATCTGTATCATAGAATCAGGGAATGGCCTTGGTTGGAAGTGACTTCTAAAGTCCATGTAGCACAGCCCCCCTACTGTGAACAAGGACTTGTTCCTCTATTATCAGGATGCTCAAGGGTCTATCCAACCTTGAACAGATAGATAGATGTTAAATGTAAATATAAATAAATAGACAGGCTTGCTCTACAGTCTTTCGGATGAATGAAGAATTTAAAGAATGTGGTAATTCCTGCTTCCTTGTTTCAGCCTAGTCATCTATTAAAATAAGTATTTTAAATCTATATGATATTGACTCTTCCACATTCTTCTAATCCCTGTGTCGCTTTGATTTTCCAAGCTTTTCTGATGCACTTTACAACTTGCTGTTTTCATAGTTCACAGTTCTTTGTCACACACAGGTGTTGTAATTAGAAGCATGTTTATGTTAAGATGAGGTTGTTTACACACTTTCTCTTGGAGTGAAAAAAAAAACTGATGGGCNTCTCAGCTCAGTCTTTTATAACACTTTTATAACACTGGTAGCCATCAGGTCTTGCATTTAGGACATTGTTGCAATTTAGGCTGAAGTCATGGACTTGTTTTCTTCTCTTTTATTCTATTTTACAGAGCTTTACTAATGCAATAGTGAATAGTGACACCCCAGGGCATCGAGCTGCAAGGATGGACATCAGTCCATCCTTTGGGACTCTTGTAGCAGTCTTGGTGCAAACTCAGGGAGGGTCTTGCATGCAATAGGCTTTGTTTTCAACTTTTTCTTAACTGAGATAGCTAGAAACTCCCTCTTTAATAATGAAAGCTGAAACCTGAGAAAAGTGAGTTGTCTGTGTGTCCTGCCATCATAAAGTTAGTCATTCACAAACGCCTAGGCAGGACTATCCAGCCAATGGTATCAATGGGTTGGTTATTCATCCCTGTATGGCAAAGGGAAGACAAACTCTGTATGAGAAACCATGGCATTCCCCAAGGGATATACTGCACAGAGATACCTTTTTCTTCTTTTACAAAGCACCTAATTTCTTCTTGTTCTTTAAATTTGAAATGTTTAGAGCTGCCACATACTTCAGGACTTGGTTAATATCAACTGCTATTTATATATAAATTTCAATTTTTACTGTTATATGGTTATGCTCTTTTTTTAAAAGAAGAGACAGATACAAGGGAGCATAGTCAATATTATAGGGCCATTTATTGCCAATAGAGAGGTTCATCACCTTAATTAGTGGACTTTGTACAGATCTGCTGATAAGCTCTCAGTTCATGGCCTTGGCTGAACCTCACTCTTGCAAGACCATGGAAAAATGAACAGTGTCTTGTCTTAACCTGGAGATAGACCCCTCACTTATTAAAGAGAGAAGCAAGAATTGTATAAAGACAGAGTGGACAATGAAGGGGTCTTAGGAGACCATGTCTTGATAGAGCTACCTAGGTAAAGCAAATTGAACTAACTGAAGCAGCGTAAAATTAAAATGGATTAGCTAAACATCATTAAATGTGTATGTTGACTTATGTTCAAAAGCACAATAGCCTGAAGAAAATTAGTCTGTATTTTTTTATTGTAATCTGGGGAAGTGAAGGGTAAGTTTTTACTCATATTTCTTATTGAAAGAAGGTTGCAGATGTTTGAGTTTTCTCTTTATGCATGGAAAAGACACGAGATTTTGGCTGGGAATGTTAATTTTCTATAGAAAATAGAGTAAGACAGAAATCGCAAAGGTCAAAGTGCTACAAAATAAATAATGGTCAAGTTCTACTTGGAAGCCATTAGTATTGTGAGCTAGAGATGTTTGTTTAACTAAGTACCATTAAAAATCCACTTATAGTACTGTTATTAGTATCTTGTAGGCTTTTTTCCTCCTCCTTCATCCCTTGCTTGTGTAGGTAGTCTGAATTATTGTTGAATGATGCTTACTCATTAATGTGTCAGTTTTGAAGAACAGAAGGTGAGAAAAATACTTGGGAATGTTCTGCCTCTCCCAGGACCAGGCACACACACATTTCATGGCCATATGCCTGTGCCTCAGGAGTTGTCTTCCCAGCCAAAATGAGCTCTGTGTATTCTGTGGGACAGCACATGATAGCTACTTTGGTAAAAGCAGTGTGGTGTTGCTGTGAGGTAATGGAACAAAGGTGACTGGTTAACAGTACTTTACAGAGATACTCAAAGTAATAATGTAGGTTGCTAGTCTGGGATTTTACAGCCAAATAGCTAGTATTTTTTAACAAATTCACTGCCCTTTTTTTGTTTTTTTTTTCCAGTGAAAATATTGTCGCAGTTAGAAGTCTTGAGGTACTCTCTCAAAGCATTTCTGGAGTTCAAACCAGCATACAGTCTAGCAAAGTCACTTTCTAAAATAAGTAAGTTGATTTGATGCCATATTTGCATGTAAATTATAATAATTAAAAATAATGAAAGAAAGAAAGGGTTTTATATGTATGAAAAATTCTTATAAGTTGTTAAACAGTGACATGAATAAATTATTTCATTTCCCATGAGTTGTGCAGCTAAGACAGCCAGTATGTATGACTTACTTTTTACTTTTGACTGGCTGTGTTAATTGGGAAAGACTTGCCAAAATCTAATTACTTTTAATAAGGATGCTTTAAGTCATGGGTACAGTATGTGTCTTGATTCAAATGAGTAATAATGATCTGTGTTCAGTATTTTAATTTGGTGAAGATTTGAATATCCTACCTCCTCTGTGAATAAATTGTGCTGCATGGCACTAATATATGCTTGTGATCTGCATATGATATTGCTGTTCACTTATGGTACCCCTGTTGACATTTGGGAGATTGGCCTGTGTTGGTCCTGCATTTTACAAGTATCATCCAGTAGAAGGAAGGGAAAGTGAGTCTGACTTGTCCCAAAGTTTTTCTCCTCCCTGACTAACTTGAAAACATTGACTTGGTTTCCCACTAATGCTGTTACGAAGACCTTATGTTGACTGAAAATGCAGGAGGAGGGGGGGTAGAATTTTTTGTTATTTGCTGTTCATATTGTAAGCTGGCATTAGTTCTGCCTTACTGTTTTTTATTGAGCCTTATGTTGAGCCATTGGTGCACTTCTGATTGTGTGTCCACCCATTGGGTGAGTGGCCACTGCTTCATTAACAGAAATTATATTGCTGATAATATCTTGCTTTGATCTGACCTTCTGCATTTTTGTGATCTCATACATATTTATGTATATATTATTCAATATACTCTTCAGCATTTTAGTTCATGCATATTTCTATTAAAGTGACATTTTCTTTAGGAAGAATGGGTTGATGATTCAGAGAAAAGCTCTGGATTTCTCATGAAGTCTCATATAATGGATGTATGTTGTCAGACTCATTTTCTTCCTGGGTTCACTGACATTTTATGGAATGGAGAGAATGATTTCCAAATGATCTTGTAAGCAACTGATGAAAATGCTGCATCATCTTTAAGTTATATTTAGGATTTATGAGGTTCTCATTAGCTTTGGAGAGCAACTTGAACATGGAAATGAGAGAGAAGGTAGGAAGGAAGGTGAGGTTAAGATAAGGAAGGCTTCTTCTTCTATTATGGCTTGGATTTTTGTGTTTTAATTTATTGTTTGTTTTAAAAACTGTTTAATTGTCTCCTAGATTTAAATTGCCACCATCAATTGTTATAGATGTTAAGACTCTGCTTGAAAGCAGACTCCAGTGTTCAAGTGAATGAATCCCATTATATTACACAGTATTATACATCAAATCTTAAAGGTCTAAGGATTTGTAGACTTCATTTGTGCTGAAAGACCTTGTGAAACCTTTCTGTTTCAAGAAATTTATGTCTGTATTTATGCAACATATATCGTGTGTGACACAATCCCATGGGTTCTCTTACAAGGACCTGTTGTGTAGTGGTCTTTTTATTTATTTAGTTGGTTTAGAACTGCCTGAGGGTATTGATGTGACTTTCTGTGGGGTTTTGTTCTGTGTCTTTGGAGTTACTGTTTCATGTTGGTTATAATGGTAACATGCTTTAGTTTCAAAATGTGTTGGAGATTATCTATACAGTTATCTGTATCCTCAATTTGTTGTGAATTATCTGCTATCAGAGTAAACCTTTTCTGGGGTGATTTATGCTGCAAATAATGTATGGCTGGCACAATTATTTTTAAGCCTAACTTAAGTCTGTGTTTTGGTAAGGAGAAGTACAGTTCACAAGTGCCATCTTTCTGACTGTGATCTTGTTTGTCCTGTATTTACCACTTTGGTTAGGATCTTTGAAGTAGACAGTGTCTTGCTTGCCTGTCCTCCCCTGTTCTTCTTAGGCAAGTCAGAGAAATCTCTCTCTAGCAAAGTTGCTCTATTTCTTCTGCATTTTGCATGGATAACTCTTCCAGCAATTCTCAGACCCAGTTCAGAGGAGCAAGAGCAGAGGACGAGAGAGAGAACTGGATTTGCCTGCAGAATTTAGATGATGTTTTGCTGTACACTTGTAGGCTGTTTCATGGCACCTGGCCTCATGGCAAGAGAACAGCCCCAGGGGTTAATGCAGGCATGGCATTCATGGGCCTGCATAGTTGAATCACCAGTCTGCCCAGCAAGACAAAACTTTAATTACAATAGAGGTCATTAAAACTCAGCACCAGTTTGTTCAGTGAGTCACAATAAAGTACTTCTGATCAGACTTGTTTAGATTTATCATGGACAGTTACTGACTCGTTTATAGAGAACCTTTCAAGTATAAAATTTCCACTAGTTCCTGAGGCTCTGTTCTGAAGCAAAAAGTGTAATCTGCAGCAGAGGTTTTACTATTACACAAAGATGCCAGGGTGAAAGAAGGATGACAAGAAAAGCAGAATACCAGAGACTAAATTAAGCTCACAAGATGGAATTTCAGGGTCTGAAATGTAATTTTCTGCCCAGTGAATTGAGGATAAACAAAGCATATGTGTACAAGTCCAATTTTACATCTGTTCTGGAACTAGAAAACCAGCAGTTCTCCCTTTAGAAGCTAGTAATAATATAAGTTTAGATTTGTCATACTAAATGTTGTTGGATTCTTAAGTAAGTGTCACAGTTTGTCCTTTATTTGGTTTCAGGGTTAAGAATGCTTCTACATAATCTATTGTTATATTTTTATTCTTCCCACTTGAAAACCCTAAAAGAAGTCTCAGTGACTGTGTAAACTTCACTCATTAGCAAGGACATTGATGGTGATGGAGATGGAAAAGGCCCAGGCACTCAATGCTGCCTTAGCCTCAGTCTTTACCTTCAGGAGATCTTCAGGAATCCCAGGGCCCAGAGACCAGTGGGAAGACCTGAACTAAGGCTTCACCTGCGCTACAGGGATAACAGGTTAGGGAGTATTTGAAACAGGCTGGACATCTATGATACCTGACAGGATGCACCCCCAGAGCTGAGGAAGCTTGGCTGGCGTCTTGGTCTGGCCAGTCCTGATAGTTTTTGAAAGCTCATGGTTACAGGGGGAGGTTCCTGAGGGCTGAAAGAGACCAAATGTGACTCCTTTCACTAGGAAAGGCAAGAAAGAGGATCTGGGAGCTGCTGGCTGGTAATCCTCACCATAATCCCTGGGAAAGTGATGGGGCAAATAATCCTATAATCCATTTCCAAACATAAGAAAAGTAGTCTGGCAGCAGTCAGCATGTTTGTATGAAGGGGAAATTGTGATTTACAAGCTCAATAGCCTTCTAAAACTATAGATAACCAGCATGGTGGGTAATGGAAGATCAAAGGACACTGTTTGTTTCAGCTTTAGAAGGGCTTTGGGCAGTATTTCCTGGCACATCATCATAGACACCATGATGACATACAAACTCGATGGATGGACAGTGAGGGCAGTGGAAGGCTGAGCTGCCAGGCTGACTGGGTGGGGATTGGCAGCATGAAGGCTCACAGGAGGTCACTCACTAACAGCGTAGCTCAGGGGTTGAACAGGGGCCAGTACTGTTTAACAGGAATCTCATGAAGCTCAATGAAAGGAAGAATCAAGTTAATACAATTTTAACACAGTTTTGTTCAATGTTTCCCTTACTATTTCTACAAGTACTTTGTTTCATTCTGAATTACTGAAAATCTTACCCATTCTCTTACTCTGCTTTCCAAGATTATTATAATTGTTTGGGCATTTCCTCATTATTCTGTTCATTGACAACCTTTCTCACTAAATATTTCCAGAAAATAGAATCTACTTTTTTTTTTTTTTTCCTTTTTGTGGAAGATAAATGGTAAAACTGTCAAGCAATCCTGTAAGCCTACTTCATTGTGTGTTGCCTATAAAGGAGGCCTATTGTTGCAGGAGTTGCAGACACCTTTGTTTTCTAAGCTCCCTTGCTTTCCTCCACTTCTGATATTCACAGAAGGAATAGTGGAAGAAACTTCCATGAGCATTAGCATTGCTCCTTTCTCACAGTAGATGTCTAGAAGGAACAGATGGAATAACTTTAATAGAGTTACCATCCTATAAAAACTGATTATCACTGTCCATTCTGGCTTTTTAAATCCTCAAGCTCATTTTCTGACCATGCTTCTTGCCATTAGAGCTAAAATGTATCTGTTCCTGTGACAGCCAAAGTTTATTAAGGACTCAGCCAGAAAAGTGACTTGGAAGAATGTTCTTGCTATAAAAAGCACTGCCTCTTATAGGTAGAAGTACCTCTTACAGGTGTTTGTAAATGCGTATGAGCAGTTGGGAAAGTTATTTAACCACATAATACCTATGAAAAGCATGTCACTGATTTTTTAAACAGGTTAGAGACTTTTGGTTTGGGTTTTTTTTTTTTCTTTTTCAATTTAGAACCATTGTTTTCCTTTGCTTCTCTCCCCTACCTGAACACCCATCATCCTTCTTTCCTGATCTGTGGGGATACTCATAACCTCATTTGAACTGAAGGTGATGAAGGTAACGCTGTAGCCCCAAGACACATCCACTACCCGAATTAAACTTCTGCTCCTAACTACTGCCTGCACAAGGAGACCTGATGGAAATTATGGGGGAAAGGGAGGGGATGTAAGAATTTCACAGTTCTTTTAACAGTAGCACAATCTCAGGTTAGCCTAATCAAACAAGAAAACACACTCTGGGTGAAATCTGTCATATTATCAGATGGGAGGAAGTATCCTTCTGTTCTTGGATAAGTTTCCATTTAATAAAGGGTTCTGTCTGTGCTGATGCTACGTTTTTAGTTCACTGAATTAGTCAGTAGCTGGCGATGACCTCCCTTGATCTGTGGAGGAGTTCAGGCAGGGTTCGTGCCTTGGAGCCCAGCGTGAGTCGGGAGGATACGGTGTCACTGAGCACTGGTACCCGACGGAGCGAGAGCTCCGGTTCCACACCCAGCACTGCCTGCAGCTACCCTGAAAGATTTCAAAGCAGGTGAATCCCAGTTCTTCTTTTTTTATGATCACCATTCCCTTTTGAATTAGGTTGCTATGAAAGTTAACTGGATTTTTTCCCAGATCTAAGTGCCATATTCAAGTAAAAGTATCCTGTCTCAGCGGATTGTTTTCAGTTATATATCCTATATTTTAGATCTCGCTTCACAGCTGAGAAGCCAAACCAGAGATGAAAAAGAAAGAACTATCTTCCTCTTCTGATCTGGAAAAAAAAAATTGAGAGAATAAGATCTGCTAATTTTAATAAATTTTTAAAAAATGAGTTTAGATTTTCAAAACCTTTAATGATGCAGTGGACAGACAAGTACATGGGAGTTTGATACTTATCCAGATTAGACACTTAATAATATACAAAGCAACTGTTAGATGTTTCAGAAGCTAAATGCCTTTGAAAATCTAGGCTGTGGTGACTCAAAATCATTAATCATTTTAAGTGTATTTAAAGCAACTATAATTGCTACTGCCTTTTCTAGGAAACCATTCAATTTAACATGTGGCATCTTTTTGTGCTTTCTTCCTTGTGTACTGAGCCTAAAGTACTTTCTTTTTTCTTTTAGTTAATAAAAAAGCAGATTGTATATTTTGTTTTGTACAATTTTTTGCTAAATGGCAGTTTTTCATTCAAATGTAGCATGCAAGAAACTTTGGGTAACATAACCCTCTTAAACAGGAAGAAAGTCACCTTACCATAAGCAGGCAGCTGTATTAGACCTCATGTCTCTGGGAGACCCAAGACATTTTTTGGTTTAGCAGGAAGGAATGGACTCTGAAGGGTATAAAAGACCCAGTTACAAAGGCTGCATGTATTTTTACTTGGCCTCTGTGAGGACCCTTGTCCTTCTGTGCAATAGCAGCAAGTTGGAGAATGCTGAAGCTCTTCTATTGCCTGTGCCAAGGTTGAAGCCCTGCTGTTGCAAAACCTTCACCACAGCAAGGGAGAGCCTCAAACAAGTGCTCATCAGTTAGAAAGTACTGTGTTCAAGGGGGGAAAAAAGCAGGAAAGATCCTACCACTCAAATTGAGATCTCTCCTGGCCACAGGTTACTCCAAAAGGTGAAACAATATGTACTTGTAGATAATGTTCTAATTGAAAAAAAAAGAAAAAGTCTTGCTTCCCGGTGCTTAAAAAAAAAATAGAAAAGATATTTTGCAAGTCAGAACAAGCATTCTTATGTAAGATCAGTGAGATATTTTTTAATCCAAATTGTTGTCTCCTATCTAGCCAGCATCTAAACATACTGTTGTGCAAGTTAAGGGTGTTACATCATAAATTCCAGATGCTTTGTTTCACCAGTGCTTACCTAGGTTATATGTGAAAAGTCAATTCAAAACTACATAAAACAAGACATACTCCCTTCAACAACTGTTTAGGATTGAGATGGTTTGCTAACATCAGTTCTTGAAAGAATGGAGGAAATAATTTTTAATAATAACAGGAGAGCACTAAGGCAGAAGTTGTAACTGAAAGGTATTGATGAAACAGAAATTTCACTGTAACATCACATGGCCTGATGTTTCCTGACAGTACCTCACAGCACTGTAGTCATTTATGTAAAGTTGCTGTAAAGTAGCCAGTGGCTTGAGTCTTGAAGATTTTTGCTGACAGCTATTTATGTTTACTTTGGATATTCAGAAATATTTTCAAAGAGATGAAGGGCATGGTGACAGTCAAGCTATTAAGGGTATCAAGTGAGCTAAGAAATGTATGTGCATGTCCAGTTCATAACCTACTGTCAGGGAAAGAAAAGTTTATTTTTTGGTCTACCACGTGGCATGACTTCTGGGGTAATCCTGATATTTGAAGTGTTAGTTCTTCCCACTTTGAAACAAAAAAAATTTAAAAATTGTTGATATGATCTAGCTTAGTCATTAAGTCCCTGGTCTAACTGGAGGTAGCACTGATCTCAGCTCCTTGAACCTGAACTTTCTGTTAGCACCTCTGAGTAAAATGAGAAAAAAGCTCTTATAGTGTAATGAGCCAGGCTCCAGCTATTCCAGGCACTTCACTCACAGCAGGGGCCTGAGTCCTGGAGGATGTACAGTCTTGTTTGTGGTGGTACGTGTCAAGACATGTCAGGGAAGGAAAATTGATGGCAGTGATACAAACAAATTGATACTTCATCATTTGAAAGACTGGTAGGAAACCTATGGCCAGCTAAATCTGATGGTGCTCAGTTTCCCTGTTTCAGCCACGTGATTCTAACACAGCTGTTGCAAGAGGCAGCATTTTTTTGAATAATTCTGAGTGGACCCTGCATGCATAAGGCCCACCTGAGGAGACTGGAGGTGTTTTGTGTTACAGGGCCACGTGTGCCAGCTCAGACCCGAAGCCTGGCTGGTCTGACCCTCTCTCTGATAGTGGGCAGAGGCTGATACCTGATAGGAAAGTGTAAGAAGCAGCAAATGTAGTACAATCTGATCCCATGTCCATCTCATCTTGATCTTTAGGAGATGGAAGCTGTTGAAATCCTTCCAACATTTTTGTTCTCATTTTATGGGATAAGTAAAAAATTGGCTTATCTTCTAAGGTTGATGTTTCTAGTGAAGCAAAGGGACATAAGCAGAAGGATACCTTTCTGCAGAATAATGTAAACATTGAGGTGTGAGTATCAAATAGGTCAGCCAGAAAGGAAGACGTGTTAATAATTAAAGACAGAATGAGAGAATGGAAAGGAAAGTTTAAAAAAAGAACAAGTAAGCAAGTAGCCTGTCACTGGGCTGTCTTATTTAAAGTCAGGGAAGACTTTAGGAACTGCTCTGGCAGAATTAAGAGAAAGAAAAATAGATCTGTAAATGTATTTGAGATTTAAGAAAACATTTGTGTAAAAAAATCACACCCAGGCAATGCATTGAGATAAGATCTATCTGAGGGATGGATTAGTATAAGAGAACAAATTGGAGCTACTGCATTGAAAATTCCACCTCTAATTAGATAATCAATGAAAACATTGCGCACGTGCAACATGTTATAGGGAGATGTCTTGTGGAAAATTGATATTTTGAACACGTTATTCTACAAGGAAGACAAAATTAAGTTGTATGATACAGTTTGTTTGGGTCAGAGGTGCCTTAGTTTTGGCACCAGCTCACCATTCCGAGTGGGTATACCCCCCTCCTTGTGTGTCTTGCTGTGCTTTCCATCACATCTCAGGCACCTCTCTGAAAAGGTGAGAGCTTTTCCTTTCCCAAGGCAGGTTCCATGCCTAGGGAGGAAAGGGAAAGGGGACTTTTCCCCAGTGCTGTGACCCTGGCAGAACAGGGGAAAAGCTGTGCTTGGAATCTCAGGGTGTGTCTGAGCACAAGGATGAGGAGAAACAAATCCAAGAAGTCTTATGCTCTCAGCTGCAGTAATGTGCAGTAATTGTGAGCAATGTAGAGATCCTGTAGGAGCAAACAGGTTGCTTTGAACAATACCATGTAATGGAAAGTGTCCCTGCCCATGGCAGGGCTTTGGAATAGTCAATCTTCAAAGGTCCCATCCAACCCAAACCCTTCCATGACTCTGTGAATATCTAGCAATGGGCATCACTGGCCCTTCCCCTTCCTGGCTTCCACCTCTCTGCCCTCCCACGGTTTCTTGGAGGGTAGAAGACATAAAACTGCATAACAGAAGGGAAGTGGAAAAGGGAGTTTATCACTTATTATGGTCCTAAATTTTGCAGTATTTGGGGGTTCAGCTCTATCTATACATGTAATGTGGAAATACGTGTAATAAATTAAGAAAAAGAGGGACAGCCACAAAGTCTGGATTCCCTCTGTCCTAGACCTGGCACCAATCTCTTACGAGGAAATTAGCAAATAAAAATTGTACTTTGAGTGTGTGGGTGGGATTCAGTTACTCCATCTCATCTCTGAACCAAGCACCCAGAATCAGAGTCACCTTCAGTGGTGGTTTGGAAACTTCCTACTATGAGGAAGTTCTGACACCTCATGGTAGGATGTTTGGAGAGTGTGATACATAACCTTGTCTCTAAAATACAATTAAGGGTTTGTTACAAAACTGAGAAGGTAAGATGTTTACAGGATTTTAGTAATGGAAAACAGCTTGTTTAGGGTTGATTCCTAGAAATTTCAGGTGAAGAGCAAGAAGAAAATACCGCTAAAGTTATTCTTTGTGCCTGCTGATGCCTGTGGTCTGTGCTTGTGGGACATGTCCTCTATTACAGGACACAGACTGCATTTTGACATGCACAGCAGTATTTCTTGCATCAGTGTTGCCTGAGTCCATGCCCCAGTGGTAGTGGTGCAGATTTCCTAATGGCTTTCAGGATGGTATATTTTTAGCATGTGTATGGTAAGTCTAGGCAAACAAAATTTTTTCCTGGCTGGCCAATGCTTCCAGACACTGTTCAGCTAGGGAGAAACTTAGAGGTGAATGGCAGAGTCCTAAGAGGATGTGTCAGTTTGACAGCTCCAAAGAAAATGCAAGGGAAGAATAATAGTACTTTGAATCTTGAAAGCATCATTCCAACATTAACCAATTAATCCTCTGAAAAATGCCTAGTTATAATTTGTTATTTATAGATGAGGCACGAACTCCTTACAGCCTGTTTAATTACTCTAATGAAATCACTAAACATACTGAGGATGAAAGCTGGGTAATGTGTGAATCTATAATATATCTATGAAAATATGTTATTTTATTCTATTAAGTACTAATCAATAGGTTTCGATTTAAATATTTTATGTAACTGTACCCGAGTTTCCTGATGCCCTTACTTCGGAAATACAAACATGTGTTTCATTTCAATGCAGCTGTCTTCCATTTTGACATAGTTTATGATGTAAACATGCATTCCTTATGCATTATTTACCATTCTCTTGTTTCTGCCTGTTTTGCTTCCCATCACTAGGTGGCAATAGCTGAACAGTCACTTACAAACAAGAGGCAAAACAAAATGGTGCAGCTAAACTAATGAGACAAACTAAGAAGGATTTCTATTACTTTATTTAGAGATTATCATACTAAATAATATTTCCTTGATGAAATCTTATTTTGTGGAGTGCTTTCTGTCACTCTGAACTTGTAATTTGGATCATAGCAAGATGTTTGTTTTACCTTGTTAATACATGGGACATCATAGTACACAAGATTTGGTTGATTTAGGTACTACATTTTAATCTTTGATTCAGCAGAGGACATTAGTAAAGCTGTGGATCTAATGTATGTGTTATGTCATATCTGCCAGTCTCTGTGAATAGCTCCCATACCTTGGGGTATCTATAAACATGCTAGACACCTATATTTAGGCACTGTAATACCATTGAGCTGTGACCAGCATCCATCTGAAAGCTAGCGCAGTCTTTCAAGAGCAGGGCAGAAAGAGGTTCCCAGAGAAGGGAATGTGAAATCATGAATGCAATGCAGCCTATCCCAGGACATGACAATATCCTTTTTGTTTTCCTCTCTTAAGGTGTGTTAAGGTTGTGGAATCAAATAAATCTGGGAATCACTCTTTGTAGAGGTGCTTTATTTTGCCCACGAGGACTAGGCTGTATCAAAACCATAAAGATGCTAATAAGCAGCCCTTACTTATTGCTGAAGTGAAAAAAATCCACACAGCTAGACTTTTATACAAACTGTATCAGTGTGAATCCAATCTGATTCCATGGAAATCAGAGGCACAGATGTAATTCAACATACGGTATTATTTGGCTAAAAGGACATAGTATTTGACTCAGAATAAGGAGGAAAAGCTATTTGAAACCATAGAAAATAATAATCATAATCATAATAAAGCATGTTAAAACCTTCAGTAGCTCAGCAGAGCTACTTTTGGCTTTCAGATGTGTCCACATCACTGCTTGGAAGACAAAATTTCAATCTATATTTGCTGTGTTGCTCTTGTCATCCCTTAGAGGCTTTCAGCTACTCTTCACATTTAGCCTCAGATTCTGAAGAGTTAAGATTGCAAAATCCACATAGGGCCTTTCATAGCAAGCTAAAATGAGCCCTAGAAGATTGTGCAAGACTGTGCTATATTCAAATCTCCATGTGCTTTTTTAAGGATTCCTGCAAGCATTGCTGAAAACATAGAGGACTAAACTGGCTGAATGACTGCAATAAACAGTAGTCACTAAAACTGTAAGCAAAATTGATACCTATGCTACTAAATATTAAGAATCTACGAATCCAGTTTACAAAAGTGGTTACCCTAAGTATCATGCGTATGCAGTGAGAAGAAACAGGCTGCTTAGAACAAATAATTGTGCTCTTTACTGGAACTCCTTGGAACTATTGTGTCATGCTGAAGGCACTCACCTCCCAGTGTAGGCATCTGAACTGGATGCCTCAAGATAGATTTTGTGAATACCTCCAGCAGTATGTGGTTTTGTTATTCTTGTTCCTTTACTGAGTGAAAGGTTTAGAAGTCTGTTTTTCAGATGTTTTGCCGTGACAATAGCTGTTCCTGTAGCATTCTGCTTGCAAGAACACTTCTGACGATGCTGACGAAAAGCATCTCCCAACTTCTTTTTCTCAAAGTTGGGGCATGGAAACTCCACAGCTCCAGACTCTGTTCAGACTGAGAAGGGTGTTAACCAGGGTTCCTGGGTATTTGTTACCGCTGATCTCAGAAAACAGTGAGAGAACAGAAGGAACTCAGTATGTCACAAATGTGAAGTGTGAGTTACACGAAAACATTTCTAGTTTAAACAATGCTTATGGTACCCAGCAGGTAACTCATTGTGGCAGACACGTGAAAAGCTCTACATTTTGAATCTCTGGTTTTGTATGGTTAAAAAAGAAGTGACTGTTTTTGTCAGTTCCCATTAGCAATATCATAAAGAAGGAGCCCACTGTACTTGTAAATATGTAAGCCTATGATAGCCCTCATCAGACAATTTACTTTCACTGACAGATTTCATATGCTCATGTCTGTCTATCTTTCACGGCCTGGAATAGGTAATTAAATTGTAAATATGGCAAAGTCAACAAAGACAAAAGTGGAAGCTATGAAACTTCAAAATTTCTTAGTCCTGTGAGCCTACCAAAATTAAGTTCAGAACACTAAATTAGAGTGCTGATGTTTCTGCCATTTCAATGTGTTATTCCTGTCTTAGGAGTGTTCCCAAATTGTGAGTAAAATCGTTATATATGGAAGATGTCTTACTTGCAAATTTAGGCTTGCAAATATTTAAACTTAATTTAGAGTTTAAATTTTAAAGAAATATTTTATGATTAATGATAGAAATTAGTAAGATTTTAATTGATAATACTTTTAAAGAAGCTGTTAGAACAAAAGTTAAATTCTGAGGCATTTATGTTATGGATGATACTTTTGAAAGAAGAACCAGTAATGGAGAAGTATCAAAGTAAATCTTAGCAACTACCATTCTGTATGAACTCCTTCATATAGTTCCAAAAATATAGACTCGAAGAGTGGTGGCATTTTTCCTTAATATGCTTTGTCTTTATATATCCATTAAGCTTTTCAGTATTTTAGTATAGCATTGAACTGTAAGTGAAAGCACACAATAGGTAGACATGTTCTTCAGAAAGAATACTAAATGGTGGGAGCAGTGAAATTCTGCATTAATGTTGTGATGCTGTGCTTAAAGAAGACCTACTGTACATGAAATTGGATTAGTTTGGCTCCATATTGCTTTGGGGAAAGTCAGTAAAAAACGTGCTGAGGATCTACCACTCCTAGACAGATAGCTGAATGTAGCTGTAGCCTTTTTAATGTTTCTCCATGGGAAAGTGCAACTAGGCATTAGGTGATACTTTAACATGCCAGACACAAACTCTACCTATGGTTTTCAAATCCAGGTGTCTTTGGATGTCCATTTATAGTCCATTTATTTCCTTACGAAATGATCACAAAGTCAAGAAAAGATTGTTAGACTGATTAGGCTTGATAACTGGTGAAGACCAAGTGGCGGGAACATTACTGGATCCTGTTCATACAAGCTGACTCAAAATAAGCAAGGATAGATCTGCTGATTTGAAAATACAAACTAGAGAACTAAAAAGGAGCTGGATAGTTACAGTTAAGAAAACTGCCTGTGTGGGATGTCTGAAATTTCTTTTACTTGAAAGCACCAATACCAACCAAACAACAAAACCTTTAACTTTTGATTCTGCCTGCGGGGGACACATGGGAGCCTCAGGAGCATCCCATGGAGCAAACAGGTCATCCATGTCAGCTGGTATTCTCCTGACAGCAGCAGTACAAAAGATGAGCTGAGTTAGACTATGTGAAGGGGTAAAAAGCAAATGGTTAAACATCCTTACTCCTTTACAACTTTGAAACAAGAACACTGATTTTTAAAGAGTCCAGTATCCAGTGAAGTTGAGAGATGGAGAAAGAATAAGATTTGACCACTACCTACATGAATGCCTTTGCCTTTAGTTTTCATTTTGCTTTGTAGAAGAACAGAGGTAGGAGGAGTAATATAAATAGAACAAAAAATCAGTTGCGAGTTGTGAAAAATCCCTCAAAGATCTTCAAGTTCACATTACAAAAACCAGTTAACTTCCCATTCATTCACTCAAGGAAGAGCAGGTATATGCTGTTGCAGCTTGGGTAATAATGTTTTTGTTGAGCAAATCAAAAGAGAGATTCTGCCCTGTAAATATAAACCATAGATTTGTTGGGGGAAAAACAATCTGCATCAACAGAGAGGCTGCTTGATACTCAAGACTGAAACAAAATTTGGTGGGAGATTATAATTAAAGGTATGGATTTAATTTAAAATTGGATAAAATCTAATACAGATTTGGGGAATACAACTACATGCAAATTTACCTCCTGTTTTTATTTTCAACAAGAGAGTTGCAATAAAATTAATATATCTGTCATCTCCAGAAATGCTTCTGTGATACAGCACCACAGGGGAAATTATTACTTAAATACTTGAACATAAGAATTAATGCAGTATTTGTGAGGGTGAATAAGGACTTCCAAACCTACTTGGCATTGAGTGTGATGAAAAACCAGTTAATGGGATGGTGAAAAGTCATCAGTCCTAGATTTTGGAGATTCCCTTATTTGGTGTTAAATGTAACTTTAGTTGTAAAACACTAGATTCTGCTGGCTAAAACGGGATGGCACGAAGAGGAGGCTTTGTCAGTGGAGGGATTGGGAAGGAGGTACAAGTGGGACAGCAGGGCAGGGTCTCAGTATGAATTGGGGATGCAGAGTGACAGCAATGGGATGTTAATAGCATAGAGAGGAAGAGCTGATCAGCTCTTAATGACATGGATGGTGAGAGATCAAACCTGAGACACTCTGAACATTTCTGGTTGTTCATGTCCAGTAAAGGATGTAAACAGGTTTTGAGTGAAATTCATTTAGAAACTGCAAGAAGGTTTACAAAGTGAGTTTAAACAACAGCCTTTCATTAGTGAGGACACAAAACCTTATCTCCAGATAAGGTATGTTTGCAGAAGACATTTAGCATATTTTCAGTGAGAGCCACAGGAGCTTGGTTTCAGTGACCCTTGTGTTCCTCGTTTTCCAATCCGAACATCAAATATTCTGCATACTGAAACTAAAAGTAATGTGCAAATAGAATTGCTGATCAAGTTTTTAGAAGAATCATCAGCAGATGAGCTCTGTTTTGTCTCAGATACTATAATTATGAAATGCTGCAGGAAATTTATTTCACTAAATGAGAAAAAAAAGTACTTTTACTCCCAGGAAATAATATCTATAAGGATAATAGCAAGAATATGTGAAGCAAAAAGTATTTTGGAAACTGATTCTATTTTTCTTTATTACAATGAAAATATGCATAGTGATGTAGTGTGAGTATATGAAATAAAACCTTAGGAATATGGAAAGTGTACCTAGCAATTAAGTATTTTGTAGAAAACAGAGAGATTAAGAAGCAGTCAGTTGCTTCTGCCTCATTTTTCTTACGTGAGCTCAGTTCCTTTTTAGAAACCATTATTCGAGATAAAAATGATATCAAACTGGGTTTTCTGTGGCTCTTTCAGAGGTGAATACAAAGCAGTGAGCTCTCTGGCTTATTTGCCGTGATGAATTCAGCTTGCTGTCTCTCATCTTTGTTAAGGGGGGATGCGTGGGGGGGCGGAAAAAGTGTCAAGAAAAAAACGGCAACACGTTTTTCTGTAGCAGTGTGAAAGAAAAGCAGAAGCAGCCAGTCTGAATGCCGTGGGTTTAGTGCTCTGGAAGCGCTTCTCTTGTGCAACTGGGCTGAGGGAGAGCCTTTTTTCCCTCCCAACGTCACTGCAATCAGATATATGGGTGCAGCTCTGCTTTACCGCAGCATGATGCAGTTGGGTATAGTTCAGCGTGCTCTTCTTGGAAACAGGCGGAAGGCGAGCAGCTGACCAGAGCAGGCAGAGGATGTTCATTAGAGGGTGCTTTTTTCCCCCCTCAAAGCTACGCAGTACGTGTGAGATTCCCGCAGCTGCAGAAGAGACGGCTTCGGTGGGGCTCCAAGTTGCCACTGGGCTGGCGAGAGGAGGCGCATACGCTCGGGCTGGCGGCTTCTGATGGGAAAACAGCTTCAGGCAGGCAGGCTGTGCGTTATTGACAAGAAAGCACGGCTCAGACACCCTTCGGGAGGATACTCTGACTGTGCCTGTGGAACAAGTGCTGTGCTGCTGCATATGCCTTAAACGACCAGAAGAAATCTGCCCGGTTGCAGAATGGAATAAATGAAAATACTGAGTACTGAGGGGCGAGGGAATAAAATACTCTTCAGATAGAATTAAGAACAAGCCCCGAAGGAAGAGCAAAGGACAAAAATCTCATGGTGTGTTTTTGTTGTTGTTGTTGAGCTTTTTTTATTTATTTTTTTTTTTAATGAGCTTACCTACCATGAACGGAAGAAGTGGATCTGCGGAGACTTCATTTCCTCCTCTGACCCCTCGTTTACATCACTGACTGGTGACAGTCACATCTACATACATAGTACCTGCCACTTCAGCTGCTCAGAATTATAGAAGCCTCTTTGTATGCAGCAGACATGGCTAGCCAGCAGGATTCAGGCTTCTTTGAAATCAGTATCAAATATTTACTGAAATCCTGGAGCAATAGTGAGTAGCAGAAGAGTAATTTTTTTCATATTACGCATTGCTTGGTGAATAGCTAGGATAACCTAAAAGATAGAATCTTACCTTTCTGTATGTTTGTTACATAAACCAAGTAATTTTTTGCTTTTGTCAGCTCTGAAAATCAAAATGTCAGAGATTTAAATAGGTTTCATTAACTGCAGAGGCTGTAATGATATTATACTAGATTTTGCTTGATTGAATTCTGAAGTTAGGCTGCTTTCTGGGTCTAACAGTACATTACAAGGAGTGCATTCCAAACAGCATTTCCTGCCTACATGTTTGTTTGATTTGTTCATACTTTATCTAAACATTTTTTAAAATGATGTTTAATCGCAAGGGTGTGGCATTACTCAGAAGTTGATTTTTATTAATTGTGCATCGAGAAGAAAGTATAATTATTCCACTTCAGGTCTGAGAGTTATTTTTATATGATGGGAAGCAAAACATCAGTTGCTTATAGCTGCACTTCCCACCCTCTATGTTTAATTTCAGAATCTTATGCAATATTTCTAGCCAGAAAGAATTCATCTGTTTATCTGATCCAGGCTGGGTTTTGCAGAATGTAAACAAATAGCATTTTAGTCTGCCTTAGTCTTTTCAGAACTGCTGTTCCTGATTTCCATTGCTTTTAAAATCAATTACTCTATAGATGTTTTAGCAATATTATGTAATGAAGATGTCTGAATAAAATTTAGTGCTTGCAAAGATATTCAGATTAGGTGAGGTGATAACACTGGCAGAAATTTGCTTTTTAAGTTAAAGTACATGAACAGTATATTCCTCCTCTGTAGCAGCTTTCATTAACAGTGCTAAGTCTCCATATTTAAGTGTTTTTAAAAGATAGAATACAATGTCTCTGGAAAAATCCAACTTGGTTACATGTGAAATACGGTTCTAATCATACTGCTATGTATAATTTAATAATGTCTGCATAAAAGACTAGTATTTAAAATTTCTATGATGTGAAAGAATTGCAAGATCTACTCAACACAAGGAGAATACCTTATACCTGCAAAGAAATAAACAAAACACTATATTTGATGTGTGACATGCAAGACTAGTATTCATTAAATGATATCCATAGAAACTGTATTTTTCCAGGTCATTTGTAACCTCAGTAACACTGTAGTGCTTGTTTGAATCTGTTTTTCTACCACAAGTGTGAAGCCACCAGGGAATAATAGTATTACCTAAACAGCACTGCTTATCTGCCCTCCTACAAAAATACTTAGTGCATATTCATTCAAATAAGGGATCCCACAAGGACTAGGAGTGAATTTTATGATTCAGTTACCTTCTTGGACTAATATTAATCAAATACTGAGAACATAAGTATGTATTATGACAGCACATATTTCATAACAGCGAGGCACAGCTTATGACAGGAGAAAAACAAGTCAGTTTATGGTGCAGAAATCAAATCAGTTCTGGCATTAATTTTGTAATAACCTACTGAACCTTGAAGTAAAATCAGCATTTAAGAATATAAAACCAACTACGTTATAGAATTAAAGTGTTACTTTTTTCTTTTTCCTTTATCTTGAAGTATGTTGAAAGTATTTCTATATAGGAAAGGTGTTTCTAGTCTGAAATTAGAAGTCCTTAAGTTCTAGTTTAGGGAAATGGAAACAGTATATGAATATTTGATATTTCTGACATTGTTTTAGTGGATAAACACCCCTTCTACTGTATCTGAAGAAACAGTAAGAGGAAATAGAGTAAATGAACCCAAGTTACCTTAAACTTTTTGCCAGTTGGGTTTTTTTTTTGCATTCATACTGGAAGGGTATGTTCATAAATCTAAATCTCTGTCCTTTGTAGCTGAAAAATAAACGATTTGATAAGAAGACAGCAGGGAGTTAAAAAAAAACCTAGAGCTTTCTTCAGCTCTGCTATGTGATGGGTGGAGCAGAGGAAAACACTTCCCTTGCTTGAGAAACTGCTGGGAAGCCTGCACATGCATGCACAGGAGCATGTTTTTCAGAGAATAGGTGCAGTGTCTGCACACCCAAGGCCCAAGCAGTAAGCCAAAATTATGCCGGGGCATTTACATAACAGCAAGAGGTCTAACATACAGTTTTAAAAGAAAAATCACTTTTGGTTCCTACAGTGTATATTTTGCTGCAATGTTAACAGTGTAGAGGTGCTGTCCATGTATGTTTCTGCTAAGTGGCACTTTAAAACATCAGTTTAAACAGCATTTATCCCTCCCAGGCTTTTTTATCCCTCCCAGACCAAAACCAGGTCTTTCCATTGATTTGTGTTTTGGCTTACACAGAACATTAGCATTTTCTGGCAGATTGCCATCCATGTCTGTTACCCATACCATGAAGTTCACTCAGTTATTCTACTTGAAATGACATATTTCCCTGATTTTGCTACCTGAGGAGTTTACCAAACTAGCGTTCTTGACATGCCAGGCAGGATTTCGGTTCAGTGTCACACAGCATTGAGGTGTTCACCTAGCATACTGCTTGCATTTGCATGTTCATCAGCCAGCTAAGGGACAGGTAATTTTTGGGCAGTGGGGTCGATTCCCTTTAATTGTTGCAGTCAGGATGATACAGTCTGATACAGTCCCTGGTGTGTTCTCAGAGAGCCTGCGCTCTCCTTGCTGGGGGATAAAAAAGCCAAGTCACAGTCTGGCCTTTGAATTATCCCATCAAACTGAGAGATCTCAAAATACTCCTTTGTGCAGTTCCCAAGACAGACTTTTGCTCTGCATGTGTCCATATGATGTTCAGTTGTGCGTGTTGGGCTGTCTTGAAAATATTCCTGTGTTGTGTTGGAGGTAGAATCAGAACTGGGATTCTCTGGTTGGAAAATAAGAATGATCTAAGAGGCTTTTTTACCCATCTCTTGTGTGTTCTAATACTTTCTTAAATATTCGAGCTGCATTAGTCAACAACTGCATGGATCATTTGCATTACCTCTTTTTGAAAGTACTGCTGAAATGACTGTGCCTGCACAAGGTGAGTGGTGCTCCCTTGGCCCACTGAGGTCAATAAGATAATAAGAATAAAATAGGGCCTACCAAAACTAGGACAATTAAGAGTCTTGTCCTCAGATTTGTTGTGGAAATATTGCAAAATGCTTTTTTGTAAATAAACATTTGAAATTCATTCAAGGTGTAATACATGAATACAAATTTTAAGAATTTGAAGACTGATCTTTTCTTAGATTTTTCTTTTTACTTTTTTGAATGAATAAGATAGATTTATTCTGAATTTAATGTCCAAATTACTTTTTCAAATTCATATTTAAAAAAAAAAAAATCTGAACAGAAATTTTGAAGTCTAGCTACAAGAACTGGGAGTACCATTATTGTAAACTGAAGAAAAGCCTTCAATAAGTTCTGCCTTTTTCAGTTCCTATATCTGATCAGCAATTAAGTTTATTGGAGGAAAGGATTCTGTAGAAGAACCTAAATGGCACAAGTAGATGTCTCACTTGTGCTCTCACAAGTCAGCTCCTGTGTGGGCATGTAGAAACTGCATTTCTTTGTCTCACAGTTACTAGACATAGGTTTTAAGGTTTTTTTCTGTGTAATGAAAGGAAATTACAGATTTTTTTATAGGGAATATTATATTTGGCACTTTTCATAGAACAGTTATCTGCTGGGCCTGATTTTAAGGATTGAACTGCTTATTTATCTACCTTTGAATAGCAAAGGGGTTTTCTGCAGACTTGCATTTAATGCAGCCTCAGAAAAAGGACTTTTCTAGTATCAGGACTTCAGATCTCTTTCCCATGGCCATACTTCCGTGCCTTCTCCCACAGTAGCCAACATCCACATCAAAATCCTCATGTCGTCATCCTCTTCCCCTTTGTGCTGTACAAAGCCCGTTGCTCTGTGCTCCTGCTGCACAGTGTTCTCTTTCTCTGTACCCCTGTGTGCCCAGTCCCTGCAGCAGCTGTCAAAAACACTTCTTGTTTATGGGGGAGCTACATCAGAGACAGCCAAGCCTGGGACCACACAGGCACCCACATCAGCTCACGTCCCACAGCACTCCCAGCAGGATCTCTGGCTCCTCCACAGCTTGCTGGTCACATACCGAGCTGAACACAGGGCTAACATCAAAACAAGTTCCGTGGTCAAAAGAGCATCAAGTATCAAAAACTTCCCAGTGGCTGATGTAAAGCCTGAAGTGTTGCTAGCTGCCATGTGGTCCGCCATGTTCTGTTCTTCTGCTGAAGATACGTTTCTGCCATGTCAGGAGAAGAAATTAATGAAGAATGTTTAGTCCTTCATTAAATGAACATAATACACAAGGCAACAAAACAGCCCCTTTTACAGAGAACATTCATGAAGTCCTGTGTCGATGAGGAAGAGGAAAGGGAAGGCCATAGACACTTTCTTAGCTGAAAGTCTCTGTTACGTCCAAGTTTGTGATGCACTTGTTTGATCTTCTAGTAAGATTTTATTGTACTGTTGTGTAGAGTTCCCTTATCTGCAGTCAAACACAGACCTTTTTAAGGCTGAATACACTGAGGACACCATGCTAGCAGACTTAGAGATTTGTAGCAAGATACCAATCAAGGAAAGAGGCTCCTTCGTGTTTTCCAGTGTCCACTTAGGCAAACACATTCACTGAACAAGAACCTATCCTTCCTTCCCCTTTCTCTTGCTCTGGCACCCGTACTCTTGCAGGCCCAAATAACCTGATTCCTGAAGCTGACGTGCTGCAAACTCATCCCTCAGGGAGAGGATCAGTTCTTGCCTGCAGCTGCCGGGGAAGGGGCAGGGCCGTGGCTGCGGTGAGCAGACCGAGGAGCTGGGATCCATCCGAGTGTCCTGCTGGCTGCAGGGGTCTCACCCCATACACCTGCACAGAGCTGGCCCTTCCACAGTCACTGCCTTCGGGAGCCCTGGGCACAAAGGTTTAGCATCTGCTCCTGTCTTGGCATCTGAGCCTGCCTGGGAAGAGGGATGCTATTAATTCGAGCTGTTGTGCTATGTGAAGGGGATTGATTGCTCTGTCCATTGAGCCTGAAGGGAGGGTGCCTAGTGTGTTCTTCAGCCCTAAGTAGTCTGTGATTGTCAGCAGTAAAGTGTCTTGCTTGATAATGGTGGCTGTTATCTCCCAGGAACTTTCTTTGTATTTGGTCTGATCTGAAGGGAAAGGTAGTAAACCACAATGTTTAGGCTGTTTATGTTCTGGTGGTACCCGTGTTAGAACTTGTATTTTGACATGGTTCTTCTCAGAAGTAAGGGAAAGTGGAAGTTTTATTACTTTAGAAACAAGAGAACTCTTTTAAAAAGGATTTTTTGTTTATTTTGATATTTGCTACTTTGTTGAGGACATCCCAGAAGCGTTTCTACCATACTGGGAGGGAAAAAAAGTATGAGAAAATAATAAACACTTTGTTGCAAGCGTTGCAAGATGCAGTTGATTTTTAGAATAAGTTTCCTTGTAATTAAGAAGTTTGAATTACTGCAGTAAAAATCTATAAATGCTTTGACTGCAATATACTAAATTAATTTTTATGGTAAAACTTCAAAACACCAAAATATAAGATGATCTGGAAACTAGGCTTTGTTAATTACTGGTAGATATTCCATAAAGGTTTGCTTGTGGTGAAACCAAAACTATTCTGTTATACTATATGCATTCACATGAGTGATTAATTTATGATATCCTTGATGTTATCAAAATACCAGCAGTTTGTTTTTTTCTAGTATTGCTAGTTATTATTCAAAAGGATCAAGGAAAGAGCTAACAATTCTTATGTTTCCTCTATTCATATAACATACCATTGAATAAACTGTGGTATCTTTTATTTTTGTATGTCTATATAGATATAAAAATTATTATTTAAAAAGGTAGTATATATAGGCATAAGGAAAGTGATAAACAGGATACCTTAGGAGTATAAAATGTACAATAATGTTTAAAATTTAAAACTGGCGAATATAAGCTATTATATTATTATTTTAAATTGCTACTTAACAATCCTTTTGTGTTTTCTCCACTTTTGATACACTCATTGTGTTAATAGTTTAACTCTTTTCTGTGTATATTGACTTGGAGGGCAGTAGGAAGCAGGCTCCACACCTACAGAATTACAGTTGCATGTGCTTGTCCAACTTTATTTTATGTATTCATTCCTGAGTTTCTAAACAATCAGAAACTACAGACACTTGCTATGAGTTGGTAGCCCTAGAGACTGAATTCCTGCAGGTGTTGAAACCATGAATGACACATATGACATTACAGTAGCTGTGACTGGGAGGGACAGTCTCATCCCAGCCTCTTACTCCTGTCCCCACGCCCCTGCCCCTTCTCTGCCACCCTATTTATTCATAGAGTTAATATCTTGAAAGCTAAACTTTCTAGAATGGTGTAGATGCTGGTGTCACCATGAGAAAGGGGATAAGGGTACCCCACTAGGAGTGAGAGGCAGTTTTGGCTGATTCCAGGCTGGTGGAACTGTGTGGTAAATCATATTTACTTTAATAGTGACTCCTGTACCTGTGCCTGCTTCTAAATATTAGTCTCCAGGAAGAAGATAAGTCTAGCTTTTGCATCCCTCTCTTTTCAGAGCATCAGCAGTGAAGTTGTTGCCATTGTTTCCATGATAAATTTGGAATGCAGAATAATTTCACAGAGATAAGTAGCTGAGATATTTGTGAGACGGCAATTTTTCAGTCACTGCAGTTACCTAAACTAGATTAGAATCAATTGTCCATGGAAACAAAATCCCTTCTCCTCAAATATTCTTTCTTCTGAATCATCCAGTCCTTTGTCTATTGCACTAGCTAAAAGGAATACTAAACATAATGTTCAAACTTCGCAGTAGCTCTATCACTCTATCAGCAAGATATTTTAAGTTCTTGTATGGTTTATATTTTTAAAAGTGCAAATAGAAAGGTCTTCCATTAGTATGACAAAGCAGGACAAAACATCTGCTGACTGGCATATCATCCTGCTGAGAGCTGGAAACTAGGGGTGCCAGTGGAGGGGGGCTTATGACCCATAGTTCAGGTGGCAGTGAACAGGGATGGAGAGCAAAGGATTCAGGGTGAGGGGAATAAGAGAAATGTAGCAGGAACTGTAGAACAGGATGAAGAGACAGCCTTTTATATACTGTATGCATACCTTAAGTGTCTGTATACAAATACATGCATTCTGGAGAACATTCAGGAAGAAGCCAAGTGCTACATGCACAAGTTACACTGTCACAGGAGTAGCAAGCTGGGTGTTAACATCTCACGCTGTTGGAATGCTGAGATGGATGGATGGATGGATACGTGCATACAAGTTCTTGAGGGAGGACCTGCAGGGAAATATGGAGTGGAAGTTGCTCTTCGTGAAGGAACTGCTTACAGATGTGGAGCTCTTCTATGGGTGACAGTGTGCTAGAGAGTTTGTTGGTCAGGATTAGAACAGATGACTTGAAGTATTACATGGTGATGGTTGGAATATGTTACAGGGCATTAATCAGGGTGAGGAAGTGTAGAAAGTATTCTTTGAACAACTTGAGGAAGTTTATGAATTGTTGGTGTTGGTTCACTTGAGAGATTTGAATTTCCTGATGTCTGTTGCAAGTGTGAAACAGTAGGATGTCAAAAGTCAAGATTTCTTGAGAGTATTGAAAGTAACTTCTTGAATTACAGTGGACCAAATGGGTGAAGTGCAATTGGGTTTGTTGCCATTAACATGGAAGATCTGACTGGAGCTCAAAATCCTCAGCAGAGTGGGGAAAGGGTGGCTGCATTCAGACCCTGGACCTAAGGAGAGTAGATTTCAGTTTTTGAGATTTCAGAAAACATTAGTGGGGATCTCATGAGGGGCAGCTCAAAAAGGTAGAGGAGCTTAATGGGTCTTTGAGGTCAGCATCTTCCAAGAACAAGAATGGACTCCCCATGCTTAAGGAAGCAAGCAGGAGAAGGAGACTGGCTTGGTTTATCAGGGCTGAGCTCTACTGTGAAAAAGGCAAAATGTCCAAAGCAGAAGTGTGATTTGGCTGCAAAGAGGGAATTTATAGACATTGCCTGGGCATGCAGGGACAATGCTTGGAAATTCAAAACACAACTGGAGGTGAGCTTTGCAAGGAATGTCAAAGTCAAGAAGGAGAGTTACTCTTGCCTCCTTAGTAGTAAAAGGCTGAACAAGAGCAATGTGGACCCATCACTGAATGAGGCAGGGAATTTAGTGACAGTGGACTGAAGTACTGAGCAACACTTCTGCCTCTTTCTTCAGCAAGACAGTCTGTCTGGCCTCTGTCTGCCATGTTCTGGAGTTCCCCTTGATATGGCACATCTCAAAGGGGGAAATGCAGAACTTGCTCAAGCTCGGAGTTCAGAAGCCCAGACTCTCTTTTTTGCAGGAACTACTGAGAAGCCTGGCAATTCCTTACACATTTATGATCTTCTATATATTGCCAATTATAGTCCCATTCAAAACCGGGGGATGGCAGAGTTTTGCATTTCACAGCAGACAGCAGAGCTTGCTGAAACAAGCCACTGAATGCAATACATCTGAAAAACACTGACTTCCTAGTTTGCTCTCAGCCAAGTAGCAGTAGTGTCACTGAGTTACTGAATGCCACTTGCTTCCTCATCTGGGTGAAAGAGAGATCACAAATATAGAGACACTCTGCAAAATATTATGTTTATGCATAAATATAAGATCACTGATACAACTGGTATTAGAGGTGTCTGAGAGATTCATCTTTGCCATATCTCAGAAGAGAGATTTTGGGGCTCTTTTCAGGACACTAGTTTGAAGAGAAAGCCAAGTGTTGTTTTGTAAATACTGTGGGATCACTATAGTGACAGTATCACATTTCTCTAGGGGAATACATTCCTGATAAAGAGCTTAATTAGGTGATTAGAGCCTTAGGAGAGAAGTTTCACATATTTTAAAAAAAATGGGAGGCCCTTTTGGGAGACGAGTTCTACAACCTTTGTCCTGGATACTTTCTATTCTTTCAGAAATTTGCAGTCATCACATGTAGTGCTAATGCATACAAGTTGAGAGACTGTTGTGGTTCTTCACCAGTCAGTGAGGGAATGAGAAATCAGTTTGTGTATGGCCAAAATATGAAGACATTATATGGATTAGTATAAGACAAGCACTGATCAACAGAATGCATCAGATCTTGATTTTATTTATAACGATGAAATTGCGGATGGTTTTAGTTTTGTTTTGAAAAGCTTGACTTTGGAAGACTAATTTATATTCTTTTGAATTCTTAAGTAGTACATGGGTCAGCACAGAAGTCTGACAAAGATAGTGGTTCAAAGGAATTCTCCTATAACTGGGTAGTCATTATGCAAACAGTTTTTGCTAATCTCAAGCAATCTCCCCTCTCTCTGTAACTTTGAAGAGTCTCAACTTTTATGTGGAGTAAATTAAAGTATAAAAAAAGGATGTTCATTGATAAATTGGTTTGATACTGTTATCCTTGAACAACATTTGTTGAACACAATATACAGAATTATCTTCCTTACTGCATTTCTGATTATTATTTATGAATGCCATTAAATGTGTGGATTAATTTGGTATTTTAGTTGGAATACCTAGATAGAGTTCTTGTTGAAGTTCTTCTTTGAGAGGTTTGCAGAGCTGATTTCTGCATGTACTCACAGCAATGCATTGTTTTATGTTTTCATAATGAGGTTTATTCTTTGCACATTACTGAGATACCAAGAGCTGAAAGTAGTCATTCCCCTGTAGCTGGAATTGTTTTAGATAGCTTTCCTGTGGAAGCAAAACTTATTCATTCTGCCTGCCTTTTATTGGATAATTTAACCAAATTCAGAACAATTTAGAGAAGGGTAGAATTCTTAAAGATATTTAAGTTTCTACGAATTTGCAGATTGAGGCTGTTTGACAATGAAGAGAGAATCTCAGATGTTGGAAAATGGCTGCATGAGCCTCCTGCCGTCTTAGACATAGGGAAATCCTTGCTGCGACAGCCTTCATAAATACCCCAGCTGTGAAACAAGCTTTAGTCATACCTTTGAGAGGTTTGCACGCAAAACTCATTTTGTTGCCTATTTTAAACTACAGTCACAAGATGCAAATTGACCTTCATTAATTCAGGTGCAGGGAAACCACTGCAAATAAGCTGATTGCAATGGTCTCCCTTACAATAATATCCATGCAGTGCTTCCCATCTGGAATCTTTACAGACTTGCATTCTTCCAGCATTATTACCTGAATATGAAGTATTGCTTTATTGCTATTCCTGAGCAAGTAAAAACAGAGAAATTAACTGAGAAACGTGTATCCTGTGTTAGATTTAGAAATGCAGCCCTGTCTTCTATTTTTATACACATTCTTTTTTCCTTCACATTCTTGGTAGCCAAGTGACACACATTGTAAATTGTGACTCAGCTGGTTAATATATATAATGACATTTTTAATTGACAGAAAGTAGTAATTTTCATATGGAAATGTCATTGGATTGTTTTAAAATTCCTCAGCCTGCATATTTGTTGCTACTGATGTCTTAAATGAGGACAAAATTACTTAGATTTTTTTTTTCTATGAAGACAGATGTTTGAAACAAATAACCTCTCCCCACCCTTTATCTGTGTGCCATCTGAACCAAAGCTATGTGGTTATTTTGATTTTCTTTTTCTATTGTTCATAGGCAGGAAAATGGGGCAGAACAGTATGTATTCTTTACTGGAATGAGTGTTTGATCAAGAGCATTTGTGATTCTCTGGGAATCAGAAGTTGGAATGTATCACTTTTTTTTACAGAAGTCATCAGGGTTTGTAGTAAATTAAGCAAAGTTTTAATGTGTGCTTGGTGAATCTTTAACAAATATGTCATGGAACATGAAAATATTTTCAAAGGGAGTGTGAAGTTAAAAGTGTTGATTGTTTTTACTCATTTGTCTGCCATATATTCAAGCAGTAAGGGATAGGACAGGTAGAAGTGAGTGTTATATGAACCTGCAGACCTTCACAGCAACTGAAATTACTGAAATAATTTGAATTATTGTCTTAATGAACTTTTCAAAGTTGATAATATAGAGAGATTGGAATTTTTTTTTTTTTAATTAATGACTGTGTGTATATTGCTGTGCCTGTTTTTTTAATGTAAATCCCTTCTTTTCCTGAGCTCTGCAGTTTGGGTTAAAGCACTTCTAAATTTAATGTCCCCAAAGGTGAATCTTAGAATTTTCTGCTGAAATGGTTCTACCCTCTCTAATAATAGCAAAATGCAAAATAAACCCTCTTGTTTGTTCATGTTAAAAATTCTCTTGTTAGGAATGGGTGGGGGACAGAGACCTTACAGCCAACTGCCTCTGAACAGTGACTGCACAAAGAGAGTGAGGGCAGAGGGGAGTGAATCTGCAATAAAAGCCCAGCAAAGAGCCTGTGGGAATGAAAGGAGAAGAGGCAAGGAAATCATTATGGGGAAGGAATCAGAAGAACTGACACTTCCCAGACAGTAGGAGTGGAAATTCAGAGTGCCTGGTGTGAGATGGAACCAAGGGGATGCTGGAGAGGGGTGGGTGAAGGGATAGGATGGGAGGAGGAATGGGACGGGGTTAAGAGGGCTGGAAGGGTGGGGATGAGCAATGTTTAGGTGGGCAAACCGTGCATGGGAGTCGAGAACTGGAATAGGGAGCCTGAAGTGGGGAAGACACAGCCGTGAGGAAACACCAGATTGTAGGGATGGAGTAAGAAAAGAGCAGCTGGGGAGATGAGGGAGGTGAGAGACAGAGAAATCCCCTCCCAAGAGCAGAATGCAGTGCAGGACACCTGATCTCCATCCTACATCCTCCAGCACGTCCTTCCAGCACAGTGTATGCCTTCCTTTGCCTCAGTGCTTGGGTGGCATAAAGTGTTAAATGTTATCAGGTGAGGAGAACAGCAAGTGCCTTGTGCATGCTGTTAAGGTAACTGGGTCAACAGTTGGTTCATTTGGCATCAGATTAATCATACATCCTCTATATTACCTCACTTCTGAAAGCATGAGTCCAATGAGGTAATGCAGCACAGTGGAAAGCACACAGATGTACAGGGAAATGTCCTCTCAGCTTGTTATTCTATTTATTATTACTTGTAATGCAGTAGCAGGTAACTTCCTAATGGACTTCTCCTCCAATACAGGAGGTAATGTCTAAGCTAATGATAAAAACTGGTCGGTAGTAGCATCTCCCAGGGGAGGATGTCAGACAGATCTGGGCACTTTTGACAGTTCTTAGCTGAATGAAGAAACAAACCATGTATTTGGGCATTAGGGAATATTAGAGTGTCACTCAGCATACATTCAAGCATAATAGTTTTATGAGCAATGTGTTAAAAACTGGCATGAGGCACTGTAAATATTAAAAGTTTCCTTTTGGATGGTTTATTATCACATTAGATTGAGCTAAGCATGGATGGACTCTCAGCTTTATCTCCTCATCAGGGATTTGAAAATAGCTAAAAAGCTAAATAGCATGTTGTGCCATTTAAGTATATGTATACACATTGCAGTATGTAAGTATTAATAATGAAAAAAAAATCAAGTGATCTGAGGGATTATTTAGAGTAAAAATTGGGAAACTTATTTACTATATGAATCTGTAAATGTCTTTCAAGATAGAATTTTTTTTTTTTTTAACATGAAAAAACAAGACTGGCTACATCCTTAAACTGCAGTGTAAGGGCCAGCTCTTCACTGGAAGGAGAGAAGGATTTCTCTCTGCACCTACTGTGACAGAAGGTCCATGTATATACATAGCTGCTCCTGGGCCAATTCCCAGCTCTGTTTTGCCCAAAGTGGGAATTCCAGGTGATTGACTGCTACAATGGAGCTCTGAGAATGGCATTTACAAGTATGAGTTTTTCATTTATTTGAGGACAAGCAGTAGTGCTTCAAGGAGTAAAATGGAAGCATCACACTGCTGGCAAGTTAGATGTTTATTTAAATTGATTATGTGCTTTGATTTTAATAGATACTGAGAAGGACTATCTGCCTAATATTAATACCATTGTTTCTAGATCACCATAAAATCTGTTACTAATTTCTGCAGTAATTTCCTTCTTGCATAAAGGAATGTATCCCTGCAAGATAATGAGAGAGTTTTTTCAAACTTGCTACCACTGATTTTAATCAAGCATTTTTCTCAATTAAGTACACAGAGGTGTATAATACTTTTCAGAACCTCTTGCACAGCTAGCACTCATACTTACCAAATTTCAACCTAATTGGTAAACTTTCCTAAAACCTGACTGAGATGTCATGCATTTTAAAAATTCTGTTTGTATTATGACAATATCCTTGGGACATGGCTTTTTGTCACAAAATTTTCAGCTTTACAATATTATCCAGAAAAGACATTTCGAGATGGTATTGTTTACATTTCTTGGGTTGGATATGTTTACTTGCTTTATAAGGAGCAGAGTTCAAAACATTTGGTTAGAAGGTTCAAATCTCTACATTAATGTTATATGAATGTGTGTATAAATATAAATATCAAATTAAGTCTTTCTACTTAATACAGAAAATTTTCAGTCATTCAACTTCCTAAACACAACTGACCAGTGAACATTAAATGTCACTAAACACAAGTGATCAGTGTGATCAACAGCAGACTTTTTCAATCTCTTTTTCCTGTTTCGAATCATGCAATCCTACGCATTTTGGATTCAAATGATAACTATGATTTTCCGTAAACTGTAGAAGAACTAGCACAGTGTCCAGAAAATCTAATAAGTATCTGCATTGATAATTTAAGTAAGATATACTGAATAGCATTCTCAGAAAGCTAAATATTATCCTAAGGGTTTTGATGAAAAACTAGAGATTATTTAACTGTTTACATCAGTGGAATTGGAACTAGATTAATTTCATTAAAAACAAAACAAAACCACCACAAACTTTATTTTAAAATTACTGTATTAATTATTCCAGATGAAGTTCTTTTAAAGGATGGAGATGGAATTTCAAAACCTTGAAGTTTAATTAAGCATTTAGCCCCAAACTATCACATTCTGGGTGAGTTTTTTAGCCACTAAGCTGTTACATAAAAAGCAATTACAGCCAAACTGAAAGGGAGAGGAGTTCCTTCTCTGTTCTGCTTTGAACATTTGAAGTGGCCCAACAATGTGAGGTCACTGTAGGGATATAATCTAAGGCAATGTTGGCTGTTGTGGATCCTGTTCTGAGATGCTGCTTTACCCAGTAAATTTATCAGCAAATTTTACCCAGATTTATCCAAGTGATTTATTATTTGGGTCATTTTTTTATGGTTTCTGTTCCACAGACTGTTTAAGCACTCAACTTCCCAATTTGTGAGCCCTGAGTGTGAAAGTGTCCTGGAAATGCCATGTCCCCACAAAGGCAATGATTGGCTGACAGCATGGGGAAAATTTCTTTGTATATACAGAAAGAAGTGCCAATGCTGGTGTTTAAATTCTTAGTATGTTAACAGCCTTATGTACCATTTCAGGTGCCTGAGGTTCATGCTTTGTATAGTTTTTCATATGCTTTTATACTGACAAAGGCGTTCATTATCATTGGGTTGCCATGGAGTACTGATCACATGGACCTGGGAATAATAACCCATTATGCTAATATAGCTTGTCATTGTTTTTGATGCGAAGTGATGTCCCATAACAACATCTGATGCTTGTAACTAACAGAATTTATGGTAAGCTCACAGGTCATAGAACAGTGTTGCCAAAATTGCCTACACTCTTCACTTTGAATTTTCTGATTACATACCTGTTAGCAAAACCACTCGTGCATTTTTAGGTCAGTATTTTTCTGGTTTTAATGTCTTTCTGCAGTAAGAATTGGAGGTTTCTAACAGAACCATTCTGGCCTATTTGCTTAATGCTCAAAATGCGTGTTTTTCTTCAGAGCTCTCCAGCCCCTTTAGGAGCCACAACTTTGGTGCTTTGATCATACAGTTTATATTTGTACCTGGATGTACAAAGAGAAATCAAGTATTGATAGGAATTCAGGCTTTTGCATCTTGATATTATCATGATTAGAGAAAGAAGAATCCTTCTAGCAACATCTGTATCCTAGCTTTACCAATGAGAGATTGTTCTCAGAACTATGTTTTCTACTAATATATTCAACAAGTCATAAATTATACAGCCAGAAAAAACATTGTGTCACCCAATCTGTGCTCCACATAGAATAGGCTTTATGACTTCTCTGAATTAATTTCTGTTTGAGACAAAGCACATCTTAAAAAAAATCTTAATTTAAAATTCCCAGTAATGGAAGAATCAGCACTAGACTTAATAGCATTCTGGCAGTTAATTTTCCTCCCTTTGTGTTTAACTTCTTTAATGCATTCGTCTAGTCTAAAATTCCAGACATTGGATGTTACTGGAAAAAAAAAAGCTGTCTCTTAGCAAATTTCTAATTCTGATATGCATGCTTAATGGGCATGGAAATCATCTCCCCTAACTTTAAGGCATCCTTAAGTGTTTATATTTTACATCTTACACAATCAAGACTAGGTTTCCTGATAGCCAGTGAAGAGGCACAGGGGTACAGTTCAGATGAGCTGCTTTAGACATGTTTATTGTAATGAATCACATTTTGGATCTGCCTGAGTGCCTGTGCTGTCTGAAGAAGGCTTTTGGGGTTAAGAGGTTTCATGAAGTCCGTTTTGCAAATAGATGCCATTGTAGGAACAATAAGTGAAAATTTCTGCCATTAGGGGATGTGATGGTGTAACTTTCTCATGGTCAAAGTAAACTAAACTTCAAGGCAACTTTTGCAGTCATGAGTTATTTTTTGACTTTCCCAAATGTTCTCTGGTTCACCATTTCTCAAGCTGCAGAACAGGACTGAGCATCCAGCAGTGGTTGCAGAGCCAGTGACAATGAAGCAGTAGGGCTTTCCTGCTTTTGCTTTTTTTTCATACTGCTTGAAAAGGCTCTCCATAGTTCTTCAGGTCACAAGAATAGCAGCCTGTTTCCAACACATTAGTCATCCTGGTCTCAGGCCTTTTTTTTATCATCAGTGTCTCCCAGGAAGAGAAAGCTGCCTTCTGTCTGTGGGACCTTGTTTCTGGCAATGCAATACTCTATAGGTTAGAATTAATATCTCATGTATTATTTGCTTATATTTAAGTTTCAAATGCTATTCAAACATAGTAGAAGGACTTCTTTTTTTACTATTTTTTCCATCACCCTTAATTTGTGTTTTGCCTGTAAACTTTATAGAAAAGTTTTTCTTTTTTGTCATTAACAGTAGTGATAAATAGTATAGAACCAAGAAATGGTATTTGTACCTCCACTAGAGGTACATTCATTACAGTATGATTCTTCCTTAATTCATAGACTATCTTTTAGTCTATATTGGTTGTGAATATTGATTTCACATTTGGTAAAATACCAATCCAATTACCAAGCAGAAATGTAAGACTACATTTTCAGCCTTGCTAACCAAAGATATGGTTAATTTAATAAAATTTACTTTTCATAAACCTATGATTATGGCATTATACTGTCATACTTTGGTTCTTTATTAATCAAGTGCAGCCACTCTAGGATGAGTATTAGGCCAGCTGTGCTGTGGTTTCCTGGACTGCCCTTGCTGACACTTCAGGAAACCTGATACAATGTTAGTTTTGTCCCAGCCCTCAGAAATACTGAATTTCCCTTTGAATATGCTATAAAAAGCATATTTTTATTATTTTCAGATTTGATTAGGCTCTTTGGTTGTTCTAATGAATTACTCTGTTTTTGCAGGGTTTAAGGTGTTTATTTGAAAAATCCAATGTGAACCCTAGGATTCTTTCTTTATTTTCATAATTGGATTGTACAGAGTTCATCTCTATAGGTGCCTGTTCCTCTCCAAGTTTAATAACATATTTCTGGCATTCCAAAACCTTTAGACATTTCAATGCATGGAAGGAGTTTCCTGTCAAGGCCCAGTGACCAGCATGAGAGCAATGTCTTGTCCATTGCTCCATGTTGTATTAGGTATTTGCAACTGACTAGTCGTGCAGAAGGTCCCTTGGACAGCAGCTAAATTCCATGCACTCCACTCATCTGTTCAAGTGAAAGTTTCTCAGTAGGCAGCTGCACTCGAGCCAAATATTCAGGAATTTTCACTGAGCTCTTGTAGATGGTAAAATACATTATCTTGGATGGTAAAATACAATATATTGTATTATTTCAGTCACCACAAAAAGTATTTCCATCCTGGAGTCACAGTCTACCAAAGCAGCAAACATTTGCATTTACGTTTGCATTTACATTTGCAATTAGGTGTGTGGCTAAGTAGCAAATGAACCCACTTTCAAATAATTGTTAATATCATGTAATAAAAGTTATTAGATACAATAGCATCATAATGGTCTGTGGCTAATAAAAGAAGGATATAAGCAAAGAGGCCAGATAGCGTTGAATATGGAATGTAATAGGAATGATAGGCAATGTAATGAGTGGGCTGCTGCTGTCAGTATTAAGTAATGACAGTAGTGATTCAATCAGACATAGAGTGGGGGCTTGATAATAAACATTAATCCAGATTTTGGCTGTAAAATTTTGTCGTTCATTTTTGTTGGTATAGATGTTACTTTGTGTGCTCCGCTGTAGAGGGAAACAAGAATTGATGTCTCTCTCATGTTAGTGGAAGAGTTCTTGGTTTATGATGGTTTAACTTGCCAGTCCACAGATCCAGTTTGTGGCTTGGTTTTCTGCTGGTGTTGTGCTATTTTCCACCCACATGAGCAAGGGCAAGAATCTGAGCCAGCAGCAGCTAAAATGCACCACAGTGCAGTTTAATCCTTACAAGGTGCTCTTGAAGAGTCTACAGATTTAGGAGTGAACATCATCACTAATAACTTTGGTTATCTTTGTTGTCAGTTCTTTTCAATAATCAGTGAATGAGTGATAAGCACCTCTAGAACGTGATTTATTCTGTCTTAAGATAAGAATCTAAGAAGGGTTTGATGGATCACCTAGAAATGTCAGTCTCAATTTACCCAGAGCCTGGATGGCTAGATTAAGTTTGATATTTGGTTGGTAGGTGGCTAAATTTGTAACTTTCCCTAAAAGACACCCATATAGTAGATCAAGAGCACAGAAGATGCAAGAAAGTAAGTACAGTTTTCAAGATTTTCCTTAGTAGTACTACAGTTTGAAACATAACCAGATGTGACATCTTTATTATGGCATGAAATAAAGAAAGCTGTAGGAAACCAACTCTTAGACATTGAACAGTGTTATGTCATGAGAACTAGAAGCTGTTTCTTTTTATACATTGGTGATAAAGTACTGCTTGTTTGCCCAAGTGCATCACAACACGCTCAGGTTTTCATACACATGTGTACATTGCACAGAAGACAAGTCATCCACAAGCAATATGCTCTTTCCGTTCCAGTGAAAGGCAGGAGTTTTCAACAGCATGATCCAACATGTCAGTTGTTTGGAAGAGCAAGTGTGAACAAACAGACAACAAAAATTCAGGGATGGTTCCAGCTCTAAAATCTGAGGTAGCTATTGAAATTGGAATAGGACTGAGATGCAAGAATTTGATATCTCTCTCTGGTAAAAAAATAAAAGTTTAAATATATTTTCAAAATTCCATCTTATCCAGACTTACAGTTGTATTGAAGAACATTTAAGTTGAAAAGGAAAAGCATATTTTCCCAAAGAGAAAATGTATAGATGTCATGATTTAAACCCAGCTGGCAACTAAGCACCACAAGGCCACTTGCTCACTCCTGTGTGCAGACAGGTGTTCAGCTATCCCCAGCAAAGCTGGCTCTCCATTAAGCTTACAGTAACTTGCGAAGACAGACTCTGTCAGTCTGAATTGACTCCTCTTCCTCCTTCTTCCTCCAGCTTTAGGTGCTGGGCATGGCACCCCCCGGTCTGGGATCTCCCTTTGGCCAGCTGGGGTCAGCTGTCCCTGCTGTGTCCCCTCCCAGCTCCGTGTGCACCCCCAGCCCACTCGCTGGTGGGGTGGGGAGAGAGGCAGAAAAGGCCTTGACCCTGTGTGAGCCCTGCTCAGCAGTAACTGAAAAATCCCTGGGTTATCAATGCTGTTTCCAGCACAAATCCAAAACAGCTCCACACCAACTACTGTGAAGAAAATTAACTCTACCCTGACCAAAATCAGCACATTAGGGAAGGAAGATATAGATCACATCCTCCCTGCTTGCTAGTCAGTCTCTCTTCTGGAAGTAACTATTCCTTCTCTTTTGGACTCTTTTAGCCTTGTACTTCCTCGGCCCTTTTCCAAGTTCCCTAAAAATAATTCTTCTGCTAACACCCATCAGCCACAAAATTACAGGAGTATTTTCATCTCCCTGTCTCTGAAAAGGAAAGCAAATGCAACAAAATGTCTGTATAAAAATCTTATAGGAAGCTGTTTTCTGATCCAACCAAACCAAAGTGGAGCTTAGCCTTTTTGCCCTAGTACCTGAAAAAAGTGTAAAAGAGGAGTATAAATGTCTTTATTCAAAAACAAATTATTTTTAAGCTCTATTTGAGAACTTTAAAGAAATTTTAGTGTAGTTTCAGAAATAAACCTTGTCTCTGTTTTAAGTTGTTTAGAAAAAACCCCAACAATTACTCCTCTGAAAATATCTTTTTACCCTTCTTTGGAGATTTTTCTCTTGGAATAACTGGAAAAGGTAAAAAATAACCTTGTGAAGTTATGTACAAAACATACCAAGTTTTTGAAATCTTTTGAAAATACATTGTTAATCTCAAGTCAGCCTTCAAAGAGGCAGCATGCCATTACCATATAAAACACAGAAACTGAGAAGTGTTTTTGTTTGATTTGGATTCCATGAGAAGCAACAAAGATATTTTCTTTAGTGAGAAGTCACCCCTTAATAAAACACTCAAATGTGAAATTTATTGTAGATTTTTCACGAGATTTTCCATGTCATTTATCATTTTCAGTCTTTAATTTCATAATAAACCAAGCAATTTCTAGAATTGGTGCAATTAAAAATCTTTATCTTACGTGCATATATTCCCACATATCTTCAGCACAGTGGTATATGTAAACAAGAAAATAATGATTTAGAGAAAAAGAAGCAGAAAAATAGGTGGCAAGCAAAGAGAATGGAAGGGAAGGAAAATTGTTTTCCTGCCTAACTCACATGTCTTTCGAGGATCTGAAGTAAGAATCTAGGGAACACTGTTAAGCTGCTCAACCCCTGACCTGCCAATTAGGAGAAAGAGGGAAAGTCTGTATCTTACAGGATGCTTTGCCAAGTCAGTGAAAAGGCCTTTAGAAAGTTGATGGACACATATGACAGGATTTCCTGTTTGTTTATTTGTTTTGGCAGTCCTCATTCTTGAATCCTCTGCCTATGCAAGGGGAGAAAATGTGTTCCACTCACTGCTTTCCTCTACAGGCTCTCACATCCATTACCCCTCCCTTGCAGACAATTGCAGTACTCCTCTGAGGATTACGAAGCTTAACACTTACTTGCCATCAGCTGAGATGTGAGGGCTAATAAAGCCAAACCAACAGTTTTATTCTTTACAAGATTCTAGGTTAAACAAGAACCTTTGGCTTCAAAGCTAACAGGCACTTCACCACATCAATCTCAAGTAAGACCTGTCTGTATGTTACAGTCATGTAAGGACCATTCTAATGTTTCCCTGAGTCTGGGCAAAGGTATCTCTGTTAAACTGATTATTTCCTGATGGGGTCCATCACAGCTGATGGCTGCTTCATAAGCATCTCTGAGTGGAATGAACATATGAACTCCTTGTAGACGTGCAGAGAAGAGCATTCCCCACAAGTGCTATTTTAGCATCCATAAGGCCTACTGAATGACCATATATTTATTTCCAGGTTGCATTTTGTTTCTATCCTGCAGACAACTGGATCTGATTGTTAAAAAATTACATGTTCTTAGGCTCTGTTCTGCACGTCATTGTCCACCCTTGAACTAAGGGGAGGGCTGAATGAGTTTGCTACAAGGAATTAGCTTTATGTCCCAAAATCTTCAGTCTCACTGAGAATACCACATGGTCTGTTTTAGGCTTGGTTTTTTATAAGATACTGAAAATAAATTCAAGAATGGCAAGCACGTGCACACACCCCATTCAAGCCTCCTTTTCCTTGGGTAGAGTAGTTGGGTTGGCCAAAACTTACACTTTATTGAAAATTGTGCTACTTCTTAGTAGATATACTAATTAATTTTTCTCCTGTTTTCTGTCCTTGCTGTTCCTTGCATTCACACAAAGTTTGTATTCTCCTATTATAGTAAAAGGAATATGAAGTTTAGACAAAAATTGCCTAACTAAGTCTACAAGATTTGGAACTGACTTTTGTAGCTCCACAAATACTGTGAAAAGAGTGGAATAAGTATATCTAAACCTGGAACAGCATTTTTTTCACTAAATACTCAGACAGAAATTATTTTAAATATTGGTCTTATCTTGGATAAATCAGTAACCAAGTCCTGGAGTGCCTTTATCATGGAAGATAATCTTCTTCCTTTCTCTTCCCCATGCCAGTTTACACAAATGAATCTCCTGAGGCATGTCTCTTTAAAGAAATTAAGGAGTTTGAAATGTATAAATTATCCTTTTCTCCCTTTTAGTTTCAACATAATCAAGTATTTTAGGATATCCATTTCGAAGAGCTGAGGTCATCTCAACACTTCATATTATATCCTCACAAATCTATTCCCTTTAGACTTGTTTTTCAAATGAGCTGTTTTGCTCCAGAATCTTGAATTTCTATTGTACTTTTCCCCACTGACTCTACTGTCTCTTCTCTATTTTATCTTCTGAACGAGATAGTATTTCCTCTGGCATAAGGATTTCCAGATTTTTGTTTAGCATGTGATTGGTTGGGTTCTATCTTTGTTGTATTGCAAACCATCTATCTAATTGGTCAACCAAAGAAACTCTTGCTGAAGAATCCTGTATTTGGATTAAATAGGTTTCAAAAGTCAGGATGAAATGGGATAGTTTTATGTCATGTTGTGTCAAGACAGCTGTACAAAATGACTGACTGTCTTCTCCAATAATTGTCTGAACAGTCTTAGACAGTCTTCAGAGTCTGGAGTTTTAGAATATGTGTTTACTGAGCTTTCACATAATCACAGAATGAACTAGGTTGAAAAAGACCTTTAAAATCATCTAGTTCAATCTGTGACTTAACACCTCCTCATCAACTAAACCATGGCACTGAGTGCCATGTCCAGTTTTGTTTTTTTTTAAACACGTCCAGGGATGATGACTCCAGCATCTCCCTAGGCCGACAATTCCATTGCCCAGTCACTCTTTCAGTGAAGAATTTCTTTCTAACATCCAACCTTTATTTCCCAGTGCAGCTTAAGACTTTGTCTTCTCATTCCGTTGGTTGTTGCCTGGAAGAATAAACACCCCCCTCTTCCCCCTCCCCGACTACACCCACCTTTCAGTGTAGAGAGTGACAAGGTCACCCGTGAGTCTCCTTTTCCCTGGGCTAAACACCCCCAAACTGAGGGATCCAGAACTGGACACATGCAATTTTATTATGAAAATAATGCTTACATTAAAATAGTGCTGTTAGTGCATCTTACTAATACGCTGGAATAACATTTTCCTTGGGAATCTTACAATTTATTTCACCGAGATAAAAATGAATCTGCTAGGCCTTTAGTTGGTTTCTTTCATCAAGTTTCCTTTTTTTTTATTCTCTGTCTATCGAGCTTGAATTAATTGGGAATGTTCTCCTTCAAAAGGTCAAAAAGCAACCTTATGTGGCACATTGACCATATCCTTGTAAATTAAATTCTTCATGCTTTATTTAATAATGTGTTTTCTTTTTAATATTATAATTTGTGTTTTAAACAAAGTGATTTTTCCCAAGAGTTATTGCAGCAGACGTATTGTTAAGGATATGTGGTTTCTCACTGATTCTTGGCATGGGAAAAGAAGAGATACTGGGTTGGCTTTATCGAAAGGAATTTAGACTGTACGTACTTTTGGCCAAAAGACTTTAGTTACAGAACAAACCCCATCCTGTGTTGTCACTGTGCTTCACATTTCTGTACTAATTGCTTTCAGCTTGGATTGTATGATAATACATGTGTTTGATATGTGTGGTTTGTTTTTGTCGAACTCCATTATCCTGTCTCATGTTCTTGGAGTGCCTGAAGTAGTTTCACTAATCTGTCAGCATAGTATGTACTTGTGGATAAATATAGATGTGCAGCCACTCTGTGAGTGGTCATCATCATATGCTGAAGCTAAAAATTACCCCTTTGGTTATGGAAAGGCTGAGCTGATCTGCAGGCCTGCTCTAGCTCACACATTGCTGGTCTTCAGCATTTGTCTATTGAGAAACAATACCAAGAAACTGGGGGAAATCTCTTCCTCACAGGCAGTGAGGAAGTGTGAAACAGGATTATGAAACAACTAATTTATTTTTCAGTTTTAGTTAGAAAAGGATTCTAACTTTTCTAACTGAAGGAGTGGAGCATTTCAGGTATTCACAGGCTCATGGATATTACAGTAGCATGTTGGAGAAAATCCAGCGTGATCGGCTTTATAAAGGGGCTCGGTAGGTATGAAAATACTGCAAATAGATGTTTGTCTTTGTCTTATTAGTTTGTTCTTTGTTGCTAAAGTGTAGATTTGACATAGTTTACTAAAAAAATGCAACCTCTGCTTTTCTGCTTAAATATACTGAAAATTCAGTAACTGCATGGCTGAAGTTATATCCAGTGTAGCACAGATTCTTGGCTTGTGCATTATGATCATTCAGTTTTTTGATTCCTCTTACATCTGTAAGAAAAATACCTGTAGTGCAGATAGCAGGGACTCTCTTATGATAATTTAATTTGATACTCATCCCCACTATCAGCTTTTGACTGTATGTTGCACTAAAACTACTGTGCTTTTTTTGCAGCGGTTTTTCTGATCAGAGATATGATCAATACATGGAAAAATCCGGCAGTGATTTTATGTCAGGAATCCTTTCCATGGCAATAGTATATAATTGTGATGACAATCATGTGCGATATTTCAGTGATACTTCCATATTTATTCTTTCTATTTAATTTTTTAAAAATACATAAAATTAAGAAAATAATATGGTTATAGCCTGTGTTAAATTATAATACTCTGTAGGATAAGAGTATAATTTGAAATACAGCTTATTGCACATTTAGTAGAAAAATAAGGGACTGTGTTGGAAACAAGAAAAGGTGCTTCAGATAGAATTACACCCCCAAATAGTGCAGACATTTTATAGTTGATCTAGCATGGTTAGACTTTGTTACAGATTTTCGTAGGATAGGAGTTTTAAATACGTATACAACGTTCTAAACTTGATCTGTAGATTCTCTGCTATTGCAGAGTCCTTGGGCATCAGGGTTACCATGGTCTCCTCCATGTGCATCACCATTCATTCTCCTGGGGGATGAGCAGCTTTTCTCTAGGTAAAGGGTTTAACTTCATGCAGTACTTGTGTGGTAAACAATACCCTACAATATGTAGATATTCAAACTAAATGCTTCTGTGGTCTGTTTTGATACTTCTCTTTGTATAGCATTTATTATTTTGAGATCAGGTGGTAAAAACTAAATTTGTTAAGGAGATCAGTGTTCAAATTGAGTATAACTCCTTCCTTCCACCCACATCCCTCCATATATCTTCTGCATGAACCCACACAAAGTATATGTGGTGATTTCTCATGTTAAAAATATGCATTTTATTTAATGGGGCAGTGTTTCACTGGTGTAGATGGCAAAACTGAGCACATCTTTTTATTGCTACTTCTAAGGCTCACATTATAATGTGTCAACATAAAGGGACCCACCAAGGATGACTTTAATGCAACTGCTTCTTAAATTTTGAGACCTTGATTTCCAATTTTTTTGTCTCAGAGGCAACTTTTTTTAGTTAGTTTTATAGGGCTCTTGTTCTAGGTATAAAAGTTATATTCTGTTAAAGTTCATACATTATCAGTATAGATATCAGTGATAGTCTTGTCACTGGGCCCTATTTTTGCAATGCAAATATCAAACATATGCAAATACTGGAGTTAATGGAGCTGAAGAGATGCCTTAGAAAGCCATAGTTCATGACCAACTCATAATCAGCTCCAGAATTCAGAGTGTTGGCAATGTTAGCTTTCACATTAAAGATGCTTAAATGGAGTTAACAGCTACAAAATGATCTTTTACAAAATTCAACAAAAACAGTGTCATACGTCAGTCATTTCTCTAATTGCTGTAATTGCTGTAGTAATGGTAGATGTTAACCCTTAGGATGTGCTTTTTCTATATTTGTGAAAAGGCTTTGAAATTCTTTATTTCTGAGAAGAGCTAGAATAAAAATTTTTAGTGCACTGGCAAATCTCACAGATAATTGCATTCCTCTGTTACAGTGTGCAAATAAGTGATTTTTCAGTTAGATAGCTGGGAAAAAAAAACACGAATTCTGCCTGTGTCACAAACCTAGCAGAAACATTGTTAAAAGCTTCCTACTAACAATGACTGTATGAATTTAAATTCCAGTCTCCGAATCCTGGCTGAATGCTACGGTGATTAAAGATTAGGGTGGCAGCTCCCAGGTAGCATGGCTAAGGTGTTTTAACCTTAATTGGGCCGGGATGTGAAGCGTGCCTGCTCTCACCCACCGCCTGCCTGCCTCCCTTGAATCCCGGCGATGTTTTGGGCCGAGCAGCCAGGTTTAAGGCAGAATTGCCGAGGAGCAGAAGGCAAGTTTGTGTTCGGCCAGATTGCTGCGGGTTGCTCCGAGCGGCGGCAGCCCGGGCTGGCTGCCGGGCCCAGCGCGGGTGTTGGGCTCGGCCGGGGCCGCGCTGGCGAGCGGCCATCCCGGCCAGCAGGACACACCGCCGGCCACAGCTCTGGGCAGCGGGCAGGGCACAGCGCTGAGCAGAGCCGGGCACAGTGCTGGGCAGAGCCGGACACAGCTCTAGGCAGAGCCGGACACAGCGCTGGGCAGAGCCGGACACAGCGCTGGGCATCGGGCAGGGCACAGCGCTGAGCAGAGAGCCGGGCACAGCACTGGGCAGTGAGCAGGGCACAGCGCTGGGCAGTGAGCAGGGCACAGCGCTGGGCAGTGAGCAGGGCACAGTGCTGGGCAGTGAGCAGGGCACAGCGCTGGGCAGAGAGCCGGACACAGCGCTGGGCATTGGGCAAGGGCACAGCTCTGGGCAGAGAGCCGGGCACAGCTCTGGGCAGAGAGCCGGGCACAGCGCTGGGCAGTGAGCAGGGCACAGCGCTGGGCAGAGAGCAGGGCACAGTGCTGGGCAGCGGGCAGGGCACAGCGCTGGGCAGCTCTGCTCGCTCCCATTCACTGCCCAGGAGTGTCCTGTCCTTGCTGTGCGAGGCATGCACATCCTCAAGTCAATCGGTTTCACGGCTCACCAAAAAATTTTCCTGACTGAGCGCTTGGAGGTTAAGTGGATTTGGTGGGTAGATGTGAGCCGGTCAAAACCACATGTTTGGCGAATATATTCCTAATTGTAAAAATATTGTCTGACTCCATCCTAAAGCTATTTGTGGAGTTATTTCCATTGCCTAGAGTATTTGATAGTCCATAAAAATTTCCATCTGATTCTTTGCATCCCACTGTCTTCATGTTTAAGAGAGCCTAGGTGATGACAGAAGAGCAGTAGTGCTTACACTCTTTGGTGGCACTTTTTTCAGTACTTTGAAGTAGATTATTATTGAGAACAACTGTGTATTTTTAGAACAAGTTTTGTGTAATATAAATGTAGGACTGCTTTATACGCTTTGTTTTTTGCAAAGAGTCATAATGCCAGGAAGATTCCATGATAATGCTTATGCCCTCAAAAATCAAGTGAAACTTTGAAGGAAACAAATCTAGCAGGAAACATCTGTCATAATGGTAGAAGTGCTGCTGCTGTGCTGAAGAGTGATGCTGTACCTCATCAGTGAGGGGTTATTTTCAAAGAAAAAGGACAGATGCATTATGCTTGCAGGATACAGATACATGAAGAGAAGTATTTCTGTCATCTATTATAGTCATATAGGAACTTCTAAACTGATTTTTCTTAAGGAAAACATGTTCTCTTTTCTCTAGTGGATCCTTTTTTATTTTTCAATGTGTAATTTTGGGTTCTGATTTAAACACTCTCAAACCATAAAGTTTCTTCTTTTAACTTTTTTTTAATTTTTGTTCAGCAATGAAGTGTTAAAGTCCATAGGAAAGGTCAAAAATCTAATTTATCCTTAAAATAATCATATGTCACCAATAATTGACAATTAATTTCAGTAACACTTGCAGTTCTGCTCCTCAGAGGAAAAGACTAAAGGTATTAGATGTGAGGCAACCACCATTGTAGTTCATTCTTCTTTCTCTGTTTCTTTCTTTGTTTGCAACTTGAATGTGGTGTAAAATGTAACACTCTGGAGTGCAGTGCTATAGGGAAGTGCTGTAATCGTTTCAGTTCACAATATTTCCATGGTTTTGCATTAAAGCATCTGTGTCCTAGTCACCAGTAGTGCTTGTGGGCACTGTGACACTTTTATTACATTCAGACTGGATAATGGCTGGTCTTGCCAGCACTTAATTTGCTACTTTTAAAGCCTCTGGCAAAAGAGAGGGGATGCTACCAGTACCTGCCTGAAGACTAAATATGTTTTTTATTGCCAATAAGAGCTGAGCCCTGAGTATTTTGTGTTGTAAATTTTATTTGTAAAACACCAGCATTTTAAGTGCTTCCATTTATTTTTCCTTCATTCACAGAAAAACAGCAAGTAGAGCTCAGTCTAGTGTACAATATATTGATACTCATTATGGGGAATTCAATCACAGGATAGTTTAAATTGGAAGATATCCCTAGTGGATGATTAGTCCAATCCCAACGTACTCACCAACTAAGGAAGGTTTCTCAGGACCTTGTCTGGTCAACTTTCAAATGTCTCCAAAAGTGGAGTTTCTACTGTATCTCTGGACAACATGTATCCATGTTTGATCACCCCCTCACAGTGGAAATTATTTCCATATATCTAATAGAAATTTCCCACATTCAAACTAGTGTCTGTTGGCTCTTGTCCTGTCATACTCAGCTCAAAGAAGAATCTAGTTCCTTGGCATCTTTACTGTACTCCATTGGGTAGTTAAAGAATGCAGTAGGATTCTCTTCTCAAGGTTGAATTGGTCCAGCACTCTCAGCCTTTACCAATCTAGCAAGCCCCTGACCATCTTCATGGTCCTCTCATGGCCCTGCTTCAGAATAGCAATGTCATTCTTGTATGGGAGAGCACAAAACTGAGCAAAATACACCAGGTGTAATCTCAAAAGTGCCAGATGGAACTGTAGGGTTTGGTTCTTTTCAGGAAAGCTAATGCTATGGAAAACATTCCATGTTTGACTCTTCATGTAAGATTTATACTGGTAACATGTATGTTGTGTTTTGAATCATTCTTGGCTGACGTCAGTAGAGATTACAGGAGAGCAAGACCCTTTACAACTCACCATAGTCAAAAGACCAGATTTTCACAAGGCTAAGCCAGTCTGAATAGCAATAAAGAATAAATTTTTGTTACTTGACAACTTGGGTTAAAGGTCTGACTTGCATGTAATAGATAAAAAATGAGGATGTTTTTCAGTTAGCTGTCATCAAACCTTACTGTGTTAAAAAAAAAGGACTGGGTATGCACTACATAGTGAACAATACTCATTTTAGTATAAAGGATTTCATCTTTGATTTCTTCTTCTAGTTAGAAAATGTGTATTTTACCTATAGTACCATGGAAGTTATATTGATGTGCTGTATTCCTTTGATTAGCAGCTAGTCTCCCATTTTGCTTTGACAGTGTAGCAAGATGCTGAGGTGCTCTGTGAAAGTTAAACTGTGCTGAATTTCCCAGAAGTAAATGTGTCTTTTCTACGTTCCAGCTTCTCCAGTCGGTAACGGATATATCAAGCCGCCCGTCCCTCCTGTTTCTGGTACACAGAGAGAAAAAGGACCTCCAGCCATGTTGCCCATCAGCATTGACCCGGACAGTAAACCAGGCGAATATGTCCTGAAGAGCTTGTTTGTTAACTTCACTACTCTGGCTGAACGCAAGATTCGCATCATCATGGCAGAACCTCTTGTGAGTAAAAAGAAACTCCATGTTTATATATGTACCATGCTTTGAATTTGTTTTAAAGTCAGGCTTGCTTGCTGTGCAGTGAAGAATATTTTGCTTTAATCTGCGTTGGAGTTTGATAGTGTTTCCCAAACTGTAAGGTATGCTGCTATGGCAATTAGAATGCTGTGGGAGAGGGCAGAGGTATGCAAGATATGCCAAAGGGGGAGTGACATGAAAAGGAATTAATATTTAATTTCTGTTTGCAATATGGGCGCATGTTAATGGGATTGAGAGGCAGAAGGGGTGTCAGCCAGCATAGATTTCACAGCTGGGAGAGCAGTCACTTGAGTCAAAATAGATTAGAAAATGCTGAAATATGATAAAAGCAGCATTTCTGAACATTACAGGTTTTCAGCTAAAACATGAAAATGGCTACCACTGCTGGCTCTTCTTTTAGTTCTGACAGTAGTAGATTTCATAATCTAACAGAGGGCTATAGCACCTATTTTCCAGACATGAGAAAGCATGCAGCACGTGGAAAAAGGAGTTATATTACAAGGTCTTGCACAGTGAGAGAACCATTGTTATTTGTATTTTTAGGCAAAGTTAACACACAAGTATGTCTGTTACAATTTGTCTTGTGTAACTGAACTTCCAGAACTCTGCTCATTTAACTTGCAATTACATTCTATATACATTCTTGTTATTTTGATCAAGGAAGAATATTTCTATAACTTGTATTTTAGTTCTGATGAGGTAAAAAGAACCCCAAGACCTAAAAATAACAAAAAAAAGTCTCTACTTCTGTACTATGAGGGAATTTTAATAAAATCTCAGAATATTTTTGTTATAAAGTCCAATATAGAATACTTAGTTCAGTTCCCCATTTTCAGGATATTTTGAAAGGCAAAATTAAAATTTTCTTTATTCTGATGCCATCTGTTTACCTTTGATTAAGATTTAGAAGCATTTGATGCTTGGAAAGTTTTACCAGGCTTTCATCTGAAACATTAGCTAGATGCAAGATGACAGAACTATCTTATATAATTTGGAAATAACACCAAAAAAGCTTACAGTAAAGAATATCATGACAAAAATTCAACTTTTTCTTCTTTGATGAGTTCCCTCCAAATTAAAAGTAGAATAAACTGACAGTCATAGGTCCTTTTCAAAAACAAAATACCAGCAGCTATTTATACCATCCAATCTTCATGTGTTGCCTAGAGAATGTCTTTAAAATTTTAAAGCAAAATGTCTATAAAATTACTTGACAAGATCAGGAAAACTGCAAGAAGTACTGAGGACATAATTTCCTTGCAGCACCTTTTTTACTCTTAAACATGGACCTCTGCATTTTTATATAAGATTTCAGTCATGTATTTATTCCCATTTCACCTTGTGTTAAGATGATTTTGAGTTGCTGTGTGGTAATATGTTAGTTTTTTCACTCTGAGAAACTATTATTACCTGAATTTTGATCTTATTCTAGAGGTTGTTCAATGGAATTTTATTTGGTAAATTCAATGTAGAATGTAGAAATATTACAAGAGACTGGAATGTCACCTTCTTGTCATCATTTTCAGAACACATTTTTTACAGGGGTCTGATCATGAGACACTAACAATAATTCAATTACATACTCACATCTCATTAGTACTAATCAAAATTACAAGTTATGGCATGCTGCTGTTTGAGGTTGGCTGTGACCAATGAGTAAGCAGGATTCTGTAGACATTCAGTCAAACTGATCTAGAAATAATTAGGTTGTAATGAAAGAAGTGACAAGGGAAAATGGCAAAAATTATTCTTGAATAACAGCTAAGAGTATAAGTCTGCCCTTTTCGTGAGGTAGCTGCTGGATGTTTAGCAGCTTTGTTCCCACATTTTACTCTACTGATTAGAATTGTGACCAGGAAGTCCCTGGGATTTGGGAGATGAAGTTTATAAATTGGTGGTGAAAAGCTACCTTTTGGCCTTTTTTCACAATAGGTAGTCAGATGGTGAACTCTTTGAAGTTTATGTTCTAATTAAACTCAAGTGTACTTCAAAGAAAGTCAAACATGCACAGTGCTCAACACTGAGATATTTCTAGCTTGATTTCTCCAAGTCATTACAAGATATGACAGTTTAATTTTATAATGAATAATGAATACTTAGGATATCTTTTAGGGAAGATAAAATGATCTATTTATAATATTGTTTCCTTTGCATCTCTTTCATCACAAAGTCTAGCTCACACTGAAGCTCTGAAGTTACCATGGTTAAATTAAATACTTACTGATACATTTTTTACCTACATCTTTCTTTTCATACACATATTCTACCTGCTTATACTTTCTGATTATCACTGCTGTTGTTTTTATGAATTTTTCTCTCAGTTTCTTTGGGTTCCATATGCCCATGCGATATACCAGTCTCTTTGTTTGTGATGCACACAGAGCATGAAGTGTAAATTACACTGTTCTGACAACTATGTTGGAAAACCATGTATTGTGTCACACTGTGAGTTGCAGGTGCTAGAAAAGCACTAGAAATCTTTGCTGTTTTCAGTGAAGGGCACAGGAAACCCACCCCTTCCAGCAGCTCTGTGAAGTCTCGTCTGAGATAGCAATATTCCAATAGGAGAGAAAGCAGAAGGCAATGTCACTTACTCCTCCTGCTGCCTTGGCTGGCAACTAAGTATCATTTGTCATTTTGGTTACTGGACGTGGCAGCAATCACCACAAAAAAACACACTCCCCAGTTAATATATTTTCTAGACATAAATATGTCAACTATCCACTGCTAAGTCTTTAATAAGTTAAAAGGAAAACTTTTGTTTCCAGATTTGACATTTTTTAACTTTGTCTGCAGAATATTTTATTCAGACTTTCAGGTCAATTCTTCCCCTTTTTAGGATCTCTGATATATAAAAAAAAAATTCAGTAATTATAAGTTCACAATCATGTGAATTATTAACTACTGTACTCAGATTGTCAAGTTATATTATTTCAAATTAAAAGTATTTGACAGCAGACTTGATTAAAGTGGATTGTCCAGTTTATAAAATTAAATTCCCATAAATGAAATGTAAATAATTTTTCTTGACAATCTTTAATAATTTCCTGATTCTTTTCTGTAGATAATTGTTCTTACTTGTAACAAATATTAAGATTCTATTCTGCAGACCTTTTTTCACAACTCATTTAATTAATATTTAATTTTTATCATTTTTTATTCCAAATCTTCTCTGCATTGCTTCACCTATAAACACATTCTGATATTTTATTACTGCTGATTTTTTCCAGGCAGTGGTGATCTTGAAATGGAGCTAGAAAGAGAAAGCCAAGGAAATATTATTGCCAGTTCAAATGAAAGAATATGTTTCATAGCTCTGTAAGGAGAAAGCCCACCAAACAGTTTCCTTTTTTAGGACTGTTGATTATCACTTTGGGTAATAATTCATCCTGTGCATACAGAGCAGGCTAATCTTTAAATGTGGCTTTCAGCAGTACTTACACACAGCTGTAGACATTGATAAAACATAGGGAGCTACAAGCATTGACAGTTGTTAATGGTTAATTTAGCTGTTGGTAAACTTTCATTATGCTTTTCTCCTGCAAGCATCTTCTTTTACTGAGCTTGTCTAAATTCAGGATCTCTCTGAATACTGAACTCAAGAACAGAATTTACTCATTATAAGCATATTTGTGTATTCTGCATGTGACTCTTTCCTTTTATTAGGCAGGTTTCATCTCACCATTAGGAAAAAAAACCCTGAAAGGAGTGATGTGGTTGATACTAGTGTCTTTATTACTTCCATTTCATTAGAAGCTTGAAGACATTAAAATAGAGATTTCAAGAGAGGGCTGGTGATAACAACCTAGCAGATGGTTCAGAAGACTTTGAAAAAAAGGAAAGAATAATGCAAATTGCAGAGACTGGCCAACCAATACATAGAATGGGACGGGTTTCTGATTAGCTTCAGTCTAGGCTTCACTTTCTCTAGGCAAGTGAAGAATATGCTAAGAACAAACTTGGGAGAAAAGGAAGTAGTTTTTTGTTTTCTGAGGACTGGGCAGTGATAACTAATAAGTTTTATGTAGGCTATGATAATACCAAGCAGTTTTATTCCACAGCTGTAATGTAGAATTTTCTGGTTTACATGGACAAAAACACCCAACTGCACCACAAAAGATGACAACTCCTTGGTTGTCACCTGTAATGAGATACATTACCATTACACATATTTTACATTTGAAGTCCTCATTAATAATTTGGCATGCACAGGGACTTCGGACCCCTGTTTTTTCACAGTGAATAGATAGTAGTTACTGTAAGGAACAAGTTATTTCCTGGAAAAGAGGAAAGGCAAGCTGCCTTGCTCTGTTCTAGCTATTCACTCAGTATATATATGTCCAGACAAATTGACAAATGCACAACTTTATTTGAATATATATATCTGTTCTCTTTTCTCATACAAAACTTATCTCCCTAGGACCTCTTCTGTATAAATGCTATAAGCATGCCAGATTCCCATTGTAATCTCTCCCTATCCACCTCTGTGTCACTGAAGGATTATGCCACTGATCATTAATCTAATTCTTTTATTCCACAAATGTTTGTGCTAGTCAAAATTTTGTAAAATATGTGGCAGTCAATCCTAGCTCTAAGGATCTAATTGTTCATAATACTATAACTCTATCTAATGTCTCATAATTCTTTATTTCTCCTGTATTATTTATTTCGCATTTAAATTATAGAAATAAATGTTATTATTTTAGCTTTTTTAGACCTAGTTGTAACAAATAATATGTAGGCCATTGAGAATAATTATTCTTAATTATTCTTTCAATAACTGTCTCTAAAGTAGTTCTTTATGAAATTCTGCCTCACTTTATTATACTGTGCTGAGGACTGTTCTCTCATTTCCTTGAAAGAAAGTAAAAGCATCTCCACAACATATTACTTTAGGTACTCAATATGTAACCTGAACCTGTATGATCCTTTCATTGTATGGAGCCCCACAGATGTGTTAGAGTGGATGTGTTAATGGAATGTGTCAGTCAGTCATAGGACAGTCTGGAGTGTTGCCTTCTGGAGGCTGACCTGGAACAGAGACTAGACAGAGGAAGAGGATAAAGTAGGGATTTATTGAAAAGCCTCCATGGATGGGCACACCTGGGCCACACAAGAGTCCAGCCAGGCCACACCTGAAATGCCCCAAAATAGCCACAAAATGGATGTGCAATCCCAAGGTCACACACTTTTATAAGTTTTGGTCCATTAGCACATTAGAGCCAATTGTCCAATTACAGCTTCAGTTTATGAAGCTCCATCCTCCTGTTTTTTTTCTTCTCGCTTCACCACTGCTTCTGTTCTTGAGCCTGAAAGTTGTCCTTGGTATCGAGCTAGGGAAGGAACTGTTTTGTCCATCTACTCTGTGAAGAGGACTCAGTAGCACTTAATATGAAACCTAAAGCTACCCACTAAAACAGCACAGGATCTAAAAAACATAAAAGCTAAAACCTAAGGCATCAGGAGAACTGAGAACAGTCATTCACCTCAGGAGAGGGTCTATCTCCTTGTCTTCCCAGAAGGTGTAAGCTCAGCAGGGTTCCAGTTCCTGCAAGTCATTGACTGGATCCTGGGTCAACTAATAGTTGGTTTCAGTATTTTATTCAACTTCTAGCCATATCTAAGGACTTCTCATTGCCCAGAGAAGCTGTTAAGTGTCCAATCCCTGGATTCAAGACCAGAATAGAGCAATCTGATATAATGGAAGGTGCCCCTGCCCATGAGAGGAGGGTTGGAGTTTGATGATCTTTAAGGTACTTCCAGCCTAAACCATTCCATAATTCTATAATTCTGAGTTTAATTTCTGTGTGGACTGTCTCTTCGGTTGTTTCCTTTTACTCAGACTTTCCAGAAGCTAACTTCTCTGTTTCAAGAAATCAATTAAGCAGAAAAATGATTCAGTCTTCACTCCTCCCTCCTTCATTAATCAGCTTAACTTGGGAGTTCACTGACTTTCCAAGTATAGTCCAGTCCACCAGTGATAATGAAGCCCAAGCTGGGCCAGTTTAGTGTGTTCTTTTCTCCAGCAGAAGGAAAGGCAGCTAAGCTTGGGAGATCTGTTACATGAAATAAGCAAGCTCTACTGAGAAACTCAAAGGATGTGAAGGCAGAAAATCATAGGAAACATTGGCCTTTTGTACTAAAGATGGAGAGCAATCAAATATAAGAAAGACAAGTCAAGTGGCATAAAGATCCTTCACTTCCCCTTCCACTTACCACCTCAGATATAATATCTTCCTTCAGTTATCTCAGTATGTATCTCAGGCTGAGACCTGTAGCAGAAGCCAGGCACTGAACAGTATAGAGCTAGGGTGGGTAATCTTGAACCTCAAGACCACTATTTTCCAGAAGGACCTAGAAAGGTTTGCATGATTGAAGCAGCAGTTGTAGATCAGGTATCTTCTGTGAAGTTCAGAGGGACATATTGCAGAATTGAAACACAGAAGTTGAGGGAAGAGTGTGAAGGATGCAGCTGGGAAAAAGAAGAGCTGGAAGAAAAGACAAATATATAGTTTCAGAAGTAATCGTAGGGAGTGCAGGAAAGCAGAGAGAGCATAGAGTGTGGTCTGATTCCAACATCCATATGAAACTGAGAGGAAAACTTTATGCCATTCTAGCAAGTCAAGAAGGAAACAGACACATTTTTGCATAGACATTGACATTGTCATTTGCACTTAGATACAGGTCCATAAAACACACATTTCAGAGTCAGATGGTGTCAGTGGGCGCTTTCTCAGTGCTCTCAGGGTTTCCATGGCTGGAAGTGTGGGCAGAATGCTGTTTAGGACATGAGCAGAGCTCACTCCAATGGCAAGATTCTGCAGGATGCTCACTGTCCCTCAGCCTCATTACTGCATGGATGCAGTTGGAGGATAGTCAATGGCACATACGATGGTTCAAATCACTAAGAGAATTTAACATTTCAAGACAGATTCAATCCAATGTCACTGAGGCTGTCACACTACATCACGTGTTGGCCAATACTTGCAAATATAGCAGAGAACCTACCACATGCCCTTAATCACATTTTTGTGTCATTTAAGGGTATTGACTATTACCACTTGCCAGAAAATGGAAGTCCTACTACAGTCGGTTCAGGCCAATTTTATCACTGGTCTGTCATCATGAAGGACAGAAGAAAATCAAGCATACACTTTGGTAGCATTGTTGCCAGATAAGTAGCAATTCAGTAAAGAGGTGCCTTTCCATAGCTTCACCACAGCTTCATCCTTTGCATGCTTTTCAGAGTCACATTTGAAGTCAATGAGGTACTGCTTAATTTATGTGCTCTTTTCTGAGCCTGAATCTGGCATGGCACAGTTTATACATCAGACAGCTTGAATGATACCATATTTGACCCTGCATATCTGGTGGCATGACAAATATGAGAAAACTTGAAATTCTTCACGTAACTACCTTCCCAAATTGGGGATTCGTCCAGTAAGGTCTTGCTTCACTAGCTGGGCATGCTATATGTGTGGGAGGCATGGCTTTTAGGGCAAACATACTTGTAGCAAAAGAACAGTGAAGGCTTAAATTAGCTCTGCAAGGGCATCTGGCATCCTCCTTGAAAGTCTGTCAAATCAGTACCAGTAACCAGGAGGAAAAGGCTTCAGATCAAATCCCCTGGGGACACCTCTCATATGGTACAGTTACAGCCCTTGAAATAAACACATAGCCAAGAAAGCTCCAAGTAGCAGAATTTTAAAGAAAACTACTGGCAGTATTTCTCAAGTTCATTTTAAAAATACATTTTCTTCTCCTGTTCTTCTGTTCTGTGAAAACAGGTGTAGAGTTGGTGACAATAAGTATCTACCTATGTTAAAGCAGGAGTGAACATCAGACAGCAGACCATGGCCAGGGTCATTTGCTGTCCTTTATTACCCCTGGCTGTCTGGTTCTTGAGAGAATGTGGTTCCTGTTTGCAGAGATCTCTGCTGTGCTTGGAGCAGCCCTGCAATTGCAACCCTAAATTTATTCGAATCAACTGATAAGAGCTTCCTATAGGCTTTATTAAATTAGGTCACATTATTCTGTGTGGGTAACCAGTGGTCAGGGCCCTAAGGGCACTAATAAGCTTTAATGGCCTCCTCTGAGTCTCTCCCACACCTGCCCACAGGCCAGGACCATTCCCAGGTTTTGGAGCCATTAGTCCCTGCCACAACAGCGCTAGTCTCCTGCTCCCACAGCCCTGCCCCCTCCCCGTGGGCCTTGCTGAGCCAGGTCACATAGCTGAAAAACCTTAATAAACAGTTGAAACAATACCTCAAAGGGCAATTTCCTACAAAGGTCTTAACATAGGTTTGGAAGTTTTGATCACCATCATCTATTGTTCTTGTTGCTACATAGAAATCACTGTATCAAATATTTTTATTCCAGTCCAACAGGCTCATAAAGGAAAGATGTTGGACTCTCATACTGCATCTTATGACAGCACTCTTGACTAAGGCTTTATACATTCTTTGCCCTAGCAAATTAGGTTCCAATCAACAAAATTTTATCTTCTTATATTGGAATTTTTTAGTTTAGAATCAAACAATCTGCTGACACAAGGCTGTGATGGAACTAGGTTGTCAACATTAAGTGCCCACACTTTGTCTCCAGATGGTCTTTTAAAATTTATCATACTTACAGGTTGTAAAATCTACCTCTTCTTCTCTACACTGTAGTATGGGAATAAATAAAATCAGGGAGAACCAAGGGACAGTCTTACAATACTAACCAGGAGGATCCTATAGACAGAGGACTTTGATGTGTTCATTAAGGTATGATTTCGAAAGGCTTTCCTATTAAAACAAGCTCTGAAAACAAACATCCATGAAAATTTCCTTTCTCACTTGTGCTAGAGTGTACCTCAAATCTCAGTAAAATTATCCTTAGTACTCTTTTCAACTGGCAGGTTACACAAAAGCATATATTTGAAATATTTCTTTCAGAACTGGTCCACTAGTAGTTATCAGCTTTTTTGGGCTTAAAATATGGTAGTAAAAGTGACATTTTACTTCCTGCCTACAATAAAGCATCTTACTTTGCAATTGAAAATAGAAATGCTGAGAGTAGTAGGTTTGTTGTTTGGATTTGTTGGGGGCGTTTGCTGAGTTGTTGTTTTTTGGGGTTGTGTTGTTTTGTTTGTTGTTTTTTCTACTTGGTTTGGTTTCATTTTCTGGGGTTTTTTTGCTGTTACCTGTATATTTGTAGCAGCATTTAACCTTTGTTTTAAGTTTGCAACTGTTTTTTGTCAAGACTGAGTTGAGGGAGTATCTGGGGGTTTTTGTACTGTTCAGGTAAGAGTGGTAGAGTTGTTGATTTGCTTGCTAAAGGCTGGTGAAAGAAAATTGGTTTTGTTTGTTGGGAGTTGGTTATTTTTTATTTCTACATTCTATGTTATCTTGGGAAAGTAGCAGTGCTAATTTTTGTACTGTGCATCCAATAGCAATCTACTTCAGTGGGTTTACTTCTTTCTTCAGGATGCTTGAAATTTACCTGTGTAGAGTATTACTTCTGAAAATCAATTTGGTATTTTTTTGGCCTGTATGGCCATTTTTTTTCTGACATATCAGTTACTTCAGACTAAACATTCACATGACCAAAATTTATGTGTCCACGTTTTATTTTCTTGGTAGATAGCCTAGGTAAAAGATGCCTTTTGCAGAGAATGTGGTAATCAGACAAAAATTAGCCTGCAATCCCTGATGTGATGACATAGTCTATCATCAAATCAGAACAGGCATATAAGTCAAAGCCAGGGAGTGAAAACCTGTGTTTGAAGCTGAACTGATGTTTTCCTGTATTTTTATATTCAGCAGTACGGGCACAGCCTTTTCCACATGAACAAAACAGAAGAGCTGTTGCAAACAAAAATACCCCAAAGCAATTACATGAAAAAAGAATAGACTCAGTTATACTGAGCTTGTCTTTTAAATATGCACCTTTAATTATTTTTGTGCATTAACTGTAATGGCAAGTAGGTTTTTGACTTGAGCTTGTTAATTTTTTTTTTTTGGAGGTGTAGCATATTTTTACATATATTCCATGGCCACTTCAAATATGCTTATTTCCACCATATGAAGTACCATGCATAATTAGCATTGCTTTTTTACTCAGTTTTCAACAGTTAAATAAAGTCCATCACAGGTTTTGTTAACATTTTGTGCGTCTGTAATTTTGTTTTATGCAAAGCTGTGATGTTTCCTTGAAGCTGTATAATCTTTTTTATTATATTTGCCTTTAGGATTTCAAGTTGCTGTATGCTTAGAATTTCAAAGGTTAATGAGGGAAATCTCCTTTATTTTACTCTCTATGTGCCATGGTCACTGACACGGTTTTTTAAAAGAAGTGTCTAGCAGCTAATTGATGCTAAGAGAAGTCAAAGATTCTGTTGTCATCCACTGAACAGGCAGTTTATGTGTTTATGCATGAGGACCTGCTGACTTGCAAAGAATGGTTAATGAAAACAGGACACTAATTTGCCTGTTTCATAGAGCTTGCAGGTGGGAGACAGTTGGGAGACTATCAGAGTAAACAGATTTCCCTTTTCAGCCAAAAAAGCTTGGCTCTCTTAATTGCTTAGGTATAAATTAATTAGACTCCTCAGAGTGGTGGTGGGAATTCCCAAATAGTAAAAAGGTAAGCAACAAAAAATCACTTCCTAGGAAGTTCAGAGCTATTTTCCGTACAAGAGCTTTTTTGTGTGACCACAGACTGTTCCATATCCAGTTTTGAAAGGGCCAAATGGAAGTAAATCCTCACAAGTTCAGCTTCATGAACCTGCTCAGGGCGGGAACAGCACAGATCCATTGTGGGAGGGAGGAGGCAGGAGCACAAAGCTGGAGTGGAGGACACAGGATAGCCAGCACAGGAGCACAGGATTGACAGTGATGCGTTTTCCTGGTTTTGTATGTACAAAATAATCAAGGCCAAAAAATATAATTGGCATGCTTGGGAGCAGACCTTTTCCTACAAACACCAATTCTTTTTCCTGCTGAAAAGTGTCTAAGACAGAGGTGTTCATCTGGGGAAGAGGGGGCTGATGGGGTGATTCATCATAAGAAGAAAGAATTACAGTTGGGGATTTTTGGGTTCTTAAGATTGTGCTTACATGCATTTTACAAATATTGTAGCTGTAGTAGTTGAATGTGTTCTATGTCTACTCCATTTTACATGCAAAGGTCCATTCTTCTTTCTGTTTGGTGAGTCTTCCACCCCAGCAGAGCACTCAGTAGAGTATGTTTGGCTGCTTTTTAGTGTGCAAAGCAAAGGTTAAAATTTGTGTAAAAACATCCTTTCACCATGCTTTTGGGGAAAAAAAACCCAATCAAAAAAATGGGGTTTTATCTCAGTCAATAATACAGTAGCCTGTCACAGTTCAGTAGGAAAAAACAGACCTAATGGTTGCTGAGATTAGAAATAGCTTTAAGGAGCTTTATGTACCATTATAACATAGTGACATAGTGAAGCTTAATAGGCACTACAACATCCTTTTATTTTTGTGTTTCCCTGAACACTCAATACTGTGACAGGTGGCTATTCCTGTGTAAATTTACCCAATTATATTTGTGTAGTAGCCCTGAAAAAGCCTTAATATATTAACCATTAAAAGTCACTGACAGTCTTTGGAGAAATGTTTTAGTGTGCCTGTGTGAATAGAGGGTTTGAATGATATGTTGTTTTTTAGGTAATTTATAAATATTATATTTAGTTGATGCATGCAAATATGATAATATATGCATTTTCCATTGCATAGTTAACATATTCTGTTTTATTATACTCTATTTATGTTTTCCCAAGAGTAATGAGAGAGAGGAAGGAAGTTACGTTTTAGTTGAGCATTTTGTTTTGTAGGCATTGGCGACACAAAACATTTAGTTGGTTTTATTGAAAAACAATACTTTCAAATATTAAATTGCCTTTACTGCTTATCTCAAACGTGTTTATATCATGGGAGTTTCCAGCATGAACAAATACCGAGTACGCAGTTGAAGGCAGCACTTCAAACAAGAAATAAGGATGTTTAGTTTAGTGATTAAAAATGGAAATGTTACTATTGAGAATCCATTCTTCTGAAATTTTATGATGTTTTTTGATAGTTCAGTAAGCTATGGGCCCTCCATATTAATCAAAGCTTTTTTTATTCATATTTTGCTGTTGTAGACTTTGGCTCCAAATTCAGCCAAACTATTCATCTAAGATTTGGAAAACATTTCTGTAGAATGTAGTATAGCGACAGAGACTCAATAAGTCAACTTGGTACATAAAAAGGCCTCTTTGCCATTCCTGAGTTGGGTGGGCAAGAAAATAAATTGAAGTAAAATGTACCATGAGGCTAGAAAACAGTTTTAGAATTTTTTGAAAGCTAATTAAGTGTATCTCCAGGGTAAATAGACTAGTATGGAATCTCTTGCCCAGAGACAGTTTCATGTTATTATGCATTTTAACCTTCCTTTGCAAGTCCTGAACCTGTGGCCTGCAGTAACTACCAGTAGTACAAATATATCTTCTATAATATCTACCATAGCAACAATGTTGAAAATAGTGCATAGATGTTAGAACTAAGCAAATCGAACAGGCAAGTTGTTTACAGTAGATGAAAAGAAATTATTTATTGCATAAAGAAAAAGTGTTGTTTTCAAAGGACACTGGAAGTACCTGCATATAATTGAGTTGCCTTTGAATTTACTCAGTAATGTCTCCCTGACATGGTCAGTTGCTAGTCTTACCATGAATGTATTCATGCTTTTACATTTTAGGAGTGCTTAGACAACAAAATCCCATATTTCTATCTGGCCCTTCATCTTTATTCAGTTCTTTTCAGCACTCAGCATTAGTAGTGAGTAGTAATAACTTCTACGCTGAGTTCTCTCAAACCTCCAGCCCCCTCCCCAAAGTCTTATATGGCTGTGGCCATTCCCTGCAGGGATGCAGCGAGTGCCTCTGGCGTGGGCACCCCACTCCCAGAACTGGAACAGGGTGTGCAGAGACTCCTGTCTCCATGGGGTCAGGTTGGGTCCTGATGAAGTGGCTGCAGGCAGTGCCAGTGGCAGCACTGTCCTTGGAAAGAATCAAGGAAGAAGCAGCAGCAGCAGCCCAAACAGGGGCATGATGAAGAGGCAGAGACAGCTGCAGCAGCAGCTGCTGCTTGGCAAGAGTGTGAGGGGAAGAGAACAGCAGGAACAGCAGTAGGTGCAGGATGGGATGAAGACAGGAAAATGCCTCAACTGAAGCCCTGAACTGGAGACATTGAGAAGTTATGGCAGCAGAAGCCTTCCTGGCTTTTGGCAGTTCTCCATCCCTGCTGCTTTCTGCTGCATGGCCTGTGAATGGTTTCTTTAGGCCAGTGCACCATGGCTGGGGAAGCCCTGGTGAAGCACCTGTAGGAGGGCACGTGGTGATTTGTGTTGCATTGTCAAGTGGAGACATCTTCTTTAACTCAGGGGTGCATCCCCTGGGGAATGTCACCATCAGAAACTAAAGTATCTGGGAGGTGTATGTGCTTCCCCAGATAAGTTAGAGGTGATGATGTAATTCCTGACTCGGATTCCCAGAGTACAGTTTGTCTTGTTTAATTGTGTCTCCTTTTAGAGACAGCATGTGATGAGGAATCTCACATCTCATTTCTGTCTAAGACTCTACTCTCTGAAAGCCAATTACTGCAGTGTTGGTCATGGCAACACAAAGCTTCTGCATGCTGAAGCCCTTTTTGTTGAAACAGACCTTAAGAAGTTTCTCTGTGGTAACACAAGTCTTCTGTAACAGAATCAGAAATTTCATAATTAAAAAGAAAAAAAAAAGGGGGTGTTGATTTTTTTTTCATAAACTGCAGTAATTCTTAGATTTTTCCAGGACTTGTGAAAACTTAAGAATCCTTTTCCTTTTAAATAAGTTGAACACTACTTTTGAAAGTTTATCTGCTGTCCTTTTCAGTGAGCAGAAATAGACAAAAGAAGTATTGTCCTACTGTGAGACCCAACTAGACAGGGTGGCACTTACACTGATTGAGGGGAGTAGAACTGTGGATAGGGTAGTGTCCTGTGTTTTTCTCAGGGTTACAAGGATTTTTACTGCAGATGTTCATCATTAATAATCTGTCATAAAGTTGTAATTAATAGCTGTTGTGCCCATAATGCAACCTGGAGGAGTCACTTTAGATATTGGAGAAAACAATGAAAAATATTGATGGCTATTCTGGGTAAATCAGTGACTCAGTAGAAAACATTTTGTTGATTTTTGTATTTAGTAGGTAGTCAGGGGATACTGCAGTCACCCCACAGTTGGCCTCCTTGCCAGCTGGCATTACAAGTGGATCAGCATAATTAATTTCAAAATCAGTCAGCAGATTATACTGGGCAACATTTACTTCTGAAAAAAACATGAAATAATAGAAGTCTTTGGTCCAACTCAAGTCTCCATTTCATATCTCATCAGCTTTACAGATTTCTTTATTTTATATCTAATATTCCCTGGCGGGGATGGTATTTTGCCTGCTACATTAACAGATGCTGATGAGTGTAGTAGTTTGTTGAAAGCTGAACACAAAATCTCATTCTGAGCTGGTGGGAGAGCCCCAGTCTTGCAGCTGTAGGAAAAGAAAGGGTCATGATTTATAGAAGAATAAGGCACTGGCACATTGCAGACATCAGAAACAGTAGTGTGATTCACAGCAGAATTGAGATGGTGACAAGTGACGTGTTTTTCAGACTGTCATCTGCCCTCATGTGTTGTTTATTTTCATTGTGGTGTAGGAGATTCATGTTTTGTATACTGTTGTATAATAATAATAATGTAAAATATTGGCCTGTGTACTTCTCCATGTCTCAGTAGTTCAGCCTGCTTGACAAAAGCCATGCAGGTGAATGGATGTTCACGCATGGTTTCTCTGAGTTGGGCAGTTCTCCTTGGCTTTACCAGTTACTCTGAGAATATGCCCAGAAAATTAGCTTCCATTCCAAAAATACCTTTTAAAATTTTTTTAGTAATAATTTTCCCCACAACTGTCTTCCTTAAAAATGAACTCTGTGTTCTTGATTCTTCTAAGACCACCTTTCTTTCAATATGCCCTGCAGGATGCATTGTGTCTATGGACATGTTTGTATTGCCTGGTAGTTTTATAACAAGAAGGTGCATCATCTAACAGAATCACAGAGTCACAAGGTTGGAAGAGACCTTCAAGATCAGCAAGTCTAACCCCATGCCCTAACATCTCAACTAGACCATGGCACCAAGTGTGACATCCAGTCTTTTTTTAAGCATCCAGGAATGGTGACTCCACCACCTCCCCAGGCAGACCATTCCAGTACTTGATCACTCTTTCCATAAAAAACTTTTTCCTGATATCCAGCCTATATTTCGCTAGGTGCAGTTCTGTCAGTTGCTGCCTGGTGAAAGAGATCGACCCCCACCTGACTACATCCACCTTTCAGGGAGCTGTAGAGAGTGATAAGGTCACCCCTGAGTCTCCTTTTCTCCTAAACAGAGCCCCTTGGTTATGTATTAGAGGGAACACTAGGTGCTTTTTTAGGATGTTGAAAGAATTTATCATCGGTGTGAGCACCAACTCAGATGCAGTGAATCCTTCTCTTTCATGAAAACACACCAAAATCACTCAAGACACTCTGTCAATATTGGCTGATACACATGCAGAGGCCTCCTTTCCATATGCAACAATTATCCTGGTATCTCCAGCATCAGATCAGGATCATTATGTGAGTAAAAAAATCTAACAGAAAGATAATAGAAGAATACGATAGTATTGCTCTTAAGTAATACATATTTAATATATTTTCTTTCAGGAGAAGCCACTGACCAAATCTCTGCAACGAGGAGAAGATCCCCAGTTTGATCAAGTAAGACACTTGAAATTACATTATTTCCACACCTCAGGTTAAAAGAGAAGTGCATTGGAAGGCATTCTAGTGTCCTTATACTGTTGTTGCATGCTGCAAAAGTAATATTTCTTGATGTGCTTTGGTAGAATGATAAGTGGTTGCCTAACCATGCTTGGATATATATTGGAAGAATTTTTTCTCTGTTTCCAATATTTTTCTGCCGTAGAACACTTTTTATTGTATATTAGACATATGTATTGTTTCTTGTCTGTTTCCCCTGATGGGGATCTTGAAGAAAATTTTTTTTTATGTTTTCAAATTATGTGGTTTTTGAAATAAGTGTGTGGCTCCTAATTTTTCTTTTATGAAGTTTCTCTTATAGTTAATATGAGGACCTATAGAATCATGGTTGTTGCCATCAGTCTCATCAGTTGAGCTGTGACTCAGCATGACTTAGGTGTGTGCTGCACTTCAAATAGGCTGAACCAACCTGTTGTGTTTACAATTAAGTAGAACTTCAATTGTCAGGATAAATGCCTGTGTATGACAAGGTAGATAATTGTTAGGAAAATGGTGGGCAGGGAAAAAGTATTAAAAATTAAGTAGAGTTTATGTAATTGGTCTGATTTCATTTAGTAGAACAATAAAATGGTAATTAATAAAATGTAATTTATATCTGGCATTAGATTAATTTATTATGTAAGGGAAATAGGACAAGTATAAAAATAAAACCAACAGCAATATACACACTTCTAATTGATTATATAAAGCAATTTCTTTTTGTCAGCAGTCTTTCTTATTGTCAGCAATAATCTAGAATAACCTATTTTGAAATAAAGGAAGAAAGGTTCTAAAGAGTTTAAGTTACATAAGGGATGCCAAAACTGGCAAATCTCACTCCCCACAAAGATGAATGATAAACTCTAGGTGTGCCATTGCTGTCACCATTGCTACCGACTCCACATCTGTCCACACCATTGTACTGCCAGCAGGGCCAGAAAGACAGAGCAGAAGCAGCAGCAACAGCAGCAGTTCAAAAGGAAGTTTTGACCAATGCCATAAAATGCAGGTACCATATTGATTGATTTTGGGAGAGGAGATAGGTATAAATACAACTTCAGAACCTCAGCTGAACATTTATTGAGTTTTCTGAGACGTTTCTCCAGAAGTAAAGATGCCTTGTGAGACTCCACTGGCATTCACTGGTTCACTTTGTAATTTTAGCCTGACAAAGTGACTCTAGATTGTTCTGTAACTGCTATTTGGGGAGAGAGAGTCTGCTTGGAGCGCTGCTCAGAGCAGGAGGTGAACAGAGGAAGTGAGACTTCTACTTCATACTCGGGAGCTCCCTGGCCACCTCGCTGACCACAGAGACCCTGCAGGGAAACCAGCCACTGTAGGCTAAAGGGGGTTCTTTCTGAGTACTCCCTACCTGCCTCATGAAATTTTTTTGTGGTATTCTGACCTTCATTTTATATACATATTCTTTTCCTTCCTGTGGGAAGAATGTTGTGCTCAAATGGGAAAGTAAAACAAATTAAGCCACCCAGATGCAAACCTTGTGATACTGTTCCTGCAGTGCATTAAACAAACTCATAATGGGTGGCTGTGATTTGATTAAATATTTATGGTTTAGCAAATTTTAGCCTTTTAAAAGGAAGAATTGGAAGACTAATTCTTCTCCTGGTTATTGGTAAATAGACAGTAAATTGAGTAATTAAGTCAAAATCATTTAATGAGAACTGCAAAAGCTTCCTGGAGTGAAACAACTGTGTGTTTACTGCTGTAGCAATTTACTCCGAATGCAGGCAGGAGGAAAAAAATTAGATGCAGACCAAACACCAAGGTAACTTTTGTTATATAAGACATTCATATATCTTACTATTGCACATATCTGAAGTCCTACCTATGTACAGAGTTGATGGAAAAATATAGTGGTGAGATTGACTTAGATGTCTTGTCAGAAAACCTTGCTTTCAGCTGCTTGAAATTTCTTAAACTATTTAAGCTGAAATTTTCAGAATTTGTCAGCCCCAGACCAGGCTGCTGGCAGTGCTTCTCTTTTCATTTTTCACATTGTTTTCTACTTAAATAGCATTATCATTTTGAGATGTTCTGGTGCTCCTGGGACTGGTGCAGGCCTGTGATCAGCAGGTGGGACCTGAACTTGGCTTACGAGCTCATTTTCAAGAACATAGTTCATACTTAGCAAAATTATTTTAGTTTAGCTAAATCCATACAATCATAGGATGGTTTTAATTGTATCCAAATGGTTTGCTTTCAAAATTTATTGTGTGTCTGTGTATGATACAGATTTGATAGAACTGAGATGGAGTAGAGACAGGAAGACAGAGCAAAAAGTATTTCTTTACCTGGCATGTTTCACTTACTAGATTCTGTGAGTACATCACATTATAAATTATAAATTATAAATTATTTTATAATTATTAGTAATATAAATTATGTTTTTCAAGTGATAACATGTCAGTATTATAAAGTAGTCACAAAAGTATGGATAATAAAATGAAGATGTGATCTGCCTGGGAAGCTCTGAAGATCATGATGTGACATGGTGCCAAAACCCAAGTAAAAAGGCATGTGCTTTTAAGTGAAATAATTTAAGTTTTATTTTTGAAGTTAACTCAAGTATTTAAATAGTCTATGGGACAAAGGAAGACCAGGTTGATAATCCCTTACTTCTGTTTTCCAGTTAGGGTGCAGAGAGCTTTGGTGTTTATTTCTGAAACCCATAAAGCCATCTAGCAAAACCAAAAAAGGCCAGCCATGACATTCCTGATATTTTTACTACGGAAATGAAGGAGAGAAAGAGGGGTAACCCCCAGGAACAAACTTCTTCAAGAAGTGTCTAATAATTTTTACTTTCAGTTTTAGGGCATATATGTGACAGATTGTCAAAGGAACCTAATTTTCTTGCTTTTGACATAATCAAAATTATCTCTATTCAACTTGAGTGAAATTGATAAATAATACTGAAGTGAGTAGGTCACTAGTTACTTTAAAATATCTGAGCTCAATCTTCTAATGGTAAATTAAAAAGCAACAAAAATAAGGCATGACCTGATTTAAAGCTTGCTTCTTGCAAGTCAGCTTCAGAGGTGGAGAAAAACAGCCCAAAAAGTAACAATGAGCAGAATGGCACTTTGGTTACCCAATGTAATCAGCACCAATTTTAACACTGAAATTCCCAAACTATTTGAGATGACTATGAAAGCATTGCTTACTATCCCTGAATAATTTTAGCTCTGGCTCCCTGAGAACCAGCATTTTTTCCTGCCCATTCTTAACCACCATTTTAGGAACATTGGTTGTGATGGTGGTGATGGATCCAACATCTGGAAACCTGACTGGGCTGGGGCTGTTTCTCTCCACATAGGTGTAGTCAGTGTCTCCTGTTAGGCAGACAGCGTGTCTGGCTGCCAATTGCATCACCCTCCTCCAACAAATAATAGGATCTTGGGCAATGTATGAAGTGATGATACTTACCCTGACTTGCCAAGTGTCTCACCATTGGCCTAGCAAAATGCATTCCTTACACTGACTATGTTTTCCTTTCTTGGTGTGCATTTTGTATAAAGAAAATATATGCTGGAAATTATGTTGGTTTTTTCATATGGTTTTAAATATTTTCATAGTATATTTAAAATCATGTTTTGAAAGTCCTTGATTAGGCAACTCTAGTTGCCTGCTGGCAAAGAGCATTACAGCTCCAGCATTAGCATGCTCTGTGTCCCCAGTTACAGAAATGTTATTAAACATTGTACTAGTGAACTATGACTTAAACTTCCTATTACAGGAAACCATAAAGTTGCAGTACATGAAAAGATCAAAAGCTAGCAAAAACCCATAATTCTCCAAGAGGGTTATCCTCACCTAAGGAAACATTTTTATTACTCTTTTCTCAGCTTCTACTAATGTATCATTTGTTCTTACCACGGTGTATAAATGTTCCGTGAACTGACAACACTGGAGGCAGAAGAAGGCCACTGTGTAATCTTGGACTGAGCTACAGACTGTTTTCCATATAAAAACACAAAATGAATGTAATATTTTGGCCATAGAAGGAAAAACTTAGCAGGAAGGCTTAGTTTCCATATGAAGCTATCTATTTGAGGTGCAGAAGTTTCAGCATAAACTGCACAAAAGCTTATTCTTGTTACAGTTTTACTGCTCTCTTCTTAGAAGTGCACTAGATTGGAGACTACAGATTGGAAGGCAGAACCATTTAATCTTTAATATACTTTTAGGAGATGAGAAAAAAAATCAACCAAGGTAAAGAAAGGAAACTAAAATTAATAATAACAATAAAAATAAAAAGGAGAAAATGTAATAAATAAATAAAATAAGGCACTAAGCAGCATACTAATGATAGTGTCCTTTTTCATAATCGACTAAATGTGATTAATGATATGCTAATCATGATTCTTATCCAATATTATTTTTAAGATGTAGTTACTGAATACTGATATCATTGTCATTGGAGCAGCACTGCAATTGGCCACTTTTGTGTTTTCCTTTTCCCTGAGTTTTACACATTGTCCTTCATCACCAGAAAAAGGCACAGGGTGGAGAAAGTATAAGAAATGGTGGTCATGGGGTCATAAAATAACCTTTGGCTCCTGGGCAGAGGTTGGGTACAAGCAGTGCATAAAGAAGTACATCTGAAGGCAAAACTAAAGGTAACACCTTCAGAACTGAACTTGCTGTCCTCTTAAAATAAATGGGGTTTCATGTAAACTGTTATGCTGGCAGTAAAATAGCTATAAACATTGGTAGTGTATAAGCATGCTAGCTGAAATTACCCATCCACGAAATTATGGTACTAAAAAGTCCTGCTTTCTTTTTTTGTCTCACAAAGCCAAGGCCATTAATGAAAACTAGTGTGTTCCACTTACGAATACTTATCAGTTTTAACCATTTCCTGGGAGATTTAACTTCACGGCATGGTCCAAAAAAATGCTTAAAACGAAGATGTGAATGAAAGGGGATTTCCACAATCACAAATGCATTCAGCAGCATTGATAGGAATTATAAAATCTTACTTGTACTCGTCCATTATTTAGAATATGCACTACAACAATTTGAAGATAAAATATGCAGACATTGTGCAAAAAAATAGAGTCACAAGAAATGAACTAACATTGTGCAAAAATGAAGTACTGCAATTCTGCTTTATTAAAATGGCAATAAAATACCCATTCAACATACACGTTGACACATGTGGTATAGAAAAAGAATGCCTGGCCAAAAAATTAATGATACTGTTTGAAATTGGGTGCAGTTTTGAATCTATTTGGTGTTAAAGCACATAAAAATTCATTATGAAATAAAAAAAGGTAATCATATCAATTTGCTATTTATGGAAAAATTTCTTATATTTGAATTTTGACAACATGGAAAGACTTTTATGAAAATATGTAAATTGTAGTGAGATGTCTGAGCAGAATTCCATTAAGTTTACTCTTGCATTTTAATCCAAAATAAATATTCAGCATTTGCATAAAGTATATTTAATGCTCTGTGAAAACAGGTTTTAAACAGCTCCCTACTTGTGCAGCTTTCTTATCCTTAAGCTATACAGTAGGTAGTTCATTTATGATGGAAGAATATGATCATTTGTCCAACAAGGACATATTTGTACATCTGTGCACTCCCTTTCAGGAGCAGCACAGAGCTAGAATTCATCTCACTCCTGGACTTACTTCCAGTAAATGAAAGGGTTGAGTAACCGACATACTGGCTAGACTTCCCTCCCTTCCTGTTCCCTGAGAGCCAGGTCTTTTCCCAGTCCACCCTTCCTTCCTGTCTTAAAAGTGCAATGACAGAAAGAT
>VZTB01017369.1:215879-232434 GCA_013397245.1 Thryothorus ludovicianus
GGGGAAAAATAAAAAGCTATATTGACCTTTTATCCCAAATGAAGACAGACATTGTAAATTCAGCAGAGAAAGTACGGCATTAGAAGATTTAACAGGAATCACTTTGACTTTTCCTGGTGAAATTGTATAGGTGGGATTTAGAGAACAGCTGTGATAAGTATGTCAGTGAACATGCAGGAAGACCTATTGACACTAACATTTCATTTATAGTTGCATACTGTGATTTCTGAAAAGATATTAGGTCTATTTGAGCAGACTTTTTAGTAGGGCCCATGGACATAGGACAAAGGCTAAGGATTTTAAATTAAAAGAGGGTCAATTTTTACTAACTAGAAGGAATATGTGTTTTTCTGTGAGGCTGGAGCAGGTTGCCTAGAGAGGCTGTGGATGCACCTTCACTGAAAGTGTTCAAAGCTGGGTTGTTTGAGGCTTTGAGCAGCCTGGTCTAGTGGAAGGTTCCCTGCCAATGTTAGGGATGTTGGAACTAGATGACCTTTAAGGTCCCTTGCAACCCAAACCATTCTGTGATTCTATGATTTTGTGATTCTTTTCTGATCTTCCCTAGGAAACCCATTTTCATTGCATTTCATCATTAACAAGCAGTGTTGCACTAACTTCATAAGAAGTTTTGGGAAACAATAGAGAAGTGAGTTGGTAGTGTATAGTTTTCTCTGACACCAGGTGTTTGATTTCTTCTGAGTATTTATCTGAAGCCTTAACCCTAGAAGGCTTTGATATAATTGAGCCTGATGTCCTATAGTAATTCTTTATGAAAGGCCTCCTGTCACTGCTGCATCAGCTTCTTCATGATATCTTCCACAGCAACTTGTTTCATATTTTGGGTGATAAAATCTATTGCAAAGACTAGATTGAAAGTTTTTCAAGAATATTACTTTTATGGAGACTTTTAATTTATCAGGGGCAGTTTTTATGTCTTTCTAATGCAGCATGTTTAATTTTAGGCCTTAATACCTGAATAATAATAATAATACTTCATCCTCAAAGTGTCTCATTAACTTTAGTCCAGAATGTCACTGTGAATTAGTTAAATCCTGAAGCTGAAAAACTACAAAAGAGCTTCAGAGTTACTCATCTAGACCAAGTGTCATCCACACTTAGTCCATTCTTAGTTAAGGCTATAGTAATATTTGGGAATGCTTGGTCTGCCAATTTTGCTTTTGTCTTAGTCACAACATTCACACGAGTTTGGTGTTACGTGAGACATTAAACTCCATTGTTTTTCCACAGGCATTGAAACATGCTGGTTTAAGTTTAAACAGGTGAATAAACCTGACAGTTAATTACATAATCAGTACTTGGCATGTAGTACACACTTCAACTCTCAACTTCTGACACTCAGCACTTCACAGGATCAAGCCCTGCATGATCTTGAGGTGGTCAAAAATCTCCAGATCACTAATTTCTTCCCTGTTTTAAATAGTTGTTTTTTATTTCCTTAGAATGTCCACAAATGTTCTAGCTGTGAACATTCAGTTGCAATACATATATTATCCTTTTGTATAATAATGGAGGTTTTTTTCACCTTACTTTTTGATCTTTTCATGTTTTATAGCTTTATTGTTTCCTGCAATAGTCCAACATGCTGAGTAACATTTCTGTAATTGGTGACACAGTTAATACTGAGTGAACAGTAATGTTATCCAGTATGCCACTAGAGCTGTTTAATCAGCAACCTCTAAGGAGTAATTCTAAACTATGGTTTGGTTTTTTGTGCCCACAAAGACACAAGAAAATATTAACATTTTCCTATGTATAAAAGAGAAGTTTTCAGGATTTTTTCTAAGTTTTCAGGTGTGTGAGCCCAAGAATAAGATGCATGCATCTGTGTGGTCAGTTGATTAAAATTATTGCAGAACTTGTGGTGTTTCTCACTACATTCTGAGTTTCAGAAGGGGCATCCAGCAGTCACATAAAAGCCCTGAAGACAGTACCTCTGATTCATTACTTTTTCTTTCCTTACAATCTGTTTGAACTCAAATCAACATTGTGTAAAAAATCAAAATAACCTGCTTGAAGAACTAGATAATTTGCTGCTATGTTGAAAGGTGTTATACACAATTTTAATGCATTTTGTATGATCAATATAAAGACCCTGTCGGCATATACTCCAGTGTTGCATTTCTGTTTGTGTTTTATAGAATCATAGATTCATTTAGGTTGGAAAAGACTTTTGAGATCGTTAAGTTCAACCGCAAAGCCAACACTGCCAAGTCTATGCACTAAACCATGTTCCTGCATGCCATGTCCACACATCTTTTAAAGACAGGAAATCCAGAATGTTAAGTCCCTGCTTCTAGCATACTTCTCAAAAAATGGATGAAAACAAGAAAGATCCACTAAATTAGTACTTTTTTTAGGGAGGAGGGGAAATTTGAACAGCATGTCATTTGTTGATTCATTGTATTTTCCCAATAGGTTATAAGCTCAATGAGCTCACTTTCAGAATATTGTCTACCCTCCATCCTGCGCACTTTGTTTGACTGGTATAAAAGGCAGAATGGCATAGAAGATGAATCTCATGAGTACAGACCAAGAACAAGCACTAAATCCAAAAGGTATGATTTTGAATACATATAATTGATAAACTCTAAGCTAAACTGTGTTACATTTCACCCATCAGCTTTTGTGAGGTAACAGTTGCTTGAAAGTTTTATCTTTTTTTCTACTTGTTCCTGGAACTCTTGTCTTCTTGGTGGATGGAATAATTGTGTCCTTCACATTATGATCCTCATAGTTCAAATGTAACAGTGCTGTTGTAATTGTGTTACTGATGTTTTAGATGCTTTCATGTCATTTAAATACCAGTTTGTATAAACTATTTACTCAAGTGGTCGGGCAATAATCCTGTGCCATTTGGAAGATTTTTTTCTTATATAGTATTCTGCTTACACATAAAAAATTCACACATACATACCCTCAATCTGAAAACTTGAGAATCAGTCAGAGTTTTAGCAACATACCTTTTAAAAGTAGTAAGCTCTCAAAAATAGTGGTATCAGTAGTTCGTCAGTGACACGGCTGATAAGACTGATCTTGGTTATATTGAGGTCTGGCAGTGTGGTTCAGGTATATTCTTCAAACTTTTGATTTTCTGAATACTTCAGTACATTTGGACACTTCAATAAAACAGCAGGAGAATCAGACCTGGTGTTCAGAAATGCATGGATGATTCTTCACATTGGGATTATATTATAACCCAGTAACTCCAAAAGGCAGTAGTTGTTAGAACAAAGGGGTAGGGGCTAGGTTTAGAAACGAACCTGAATTAGACTTTTTATGTCAGTAGAAATAGGCAGTTTGAGAACACAATTCATTAATTAGATGTCTGCTTTGGGGTGAGATGAATCCTTGGCTTGAATTGCCTCTTTCTCTCAACTTATTTCACAGCTACCTGCTCTTAAACAGCTGTCTTTGGTAACTCCACCCAAAATTTAGTTGAAAGTCAGTTTAGCAGTGAAACAAGACTTTGTCAATTGGTAGTGTTACAGAAAGAATGTTTAAGAAGTCCTTTCTCCAGTTAATGTAAAAACAAAGGAAACCTAAATGCAAATAACTTGCTTCATCAGTAATCAAGTTTTATTCTTAAATGCGTGTTTCATTACAAACATATAAGTACAACTGAAATCACTAAAACTCTCAATCTTTATAAGAATTGTGCCAAATTTAAACAAAAATCTCACTGAAATCATGTTGAATGCTTCAAATGGACTACAGAACTGTTTCTTTAATGTTTCACTTTACAAAAAGTACTGTATATTTCATGTTATCTTTTCAGTACACTTTGAAACTTTGATCAGTGGATTCAAATGGGTATTTTTATTGGAACCTATTCACCTCAGACTTTTATTCTTCTGTGTTGTTCTGTGCAAGAAATGTGTTTGAAAAGTTTGACAAGTGTTACCAAAGTTTAATAATTAACCCTGGAACAGTTTTTAAGAGTTTGGTTGTGAATTCTCCACTGGTGCTTCTAAAGCATTTTTCAAAATTTGTAACAAGTCTAAATATGAAGTTGATAGCACAAAGTTACATTTGCCTCCAAAGTGTAATTAAGAATGGTCTAAGTGGTGTCATCAGCGAGGAATTTGAAATTAAGTCAATTTGTTAAAATACAGAATCCACAAGTTTCCTTGGTTTTGTTTTCATTTTTTTATTGTTGTGGATCTTTAACTAGACAAAAAAAAAGGGAGGAAATGGATACGTGATATTTAAGCATTTGAAAGAATGTCACAGTAACAAGTTAGATTTGGTCTGTTTATCCCAGATTTTAAGAGCATAACAGTACATTACTTTCTGAAATGCTGGACCTCAGTTTAAAAGGTAGAACAATTCCCTATTATCTCTGTGTAATTGAAGAAGGCATATCAATTATGACACTTCTCCAAAACATTGTGTTTTTTGGTTTGATTTTGCAGTGATGAACAGCAGAGGGACTATTTAATGGAGAGGAGAGATCTGGCCATTGATTTTATTTTTTCTTTAGTATTAATAGAAGTTTTGAAGCAGGTAAGTGTTCTTAAATTATCCATTAACTAATAAATGATGGAAATTACCAATGTGAGTGAATTTTGGAATTCTTCTTTCTGTTTGAATCTTTAAGATTATATTAAAAATATGAAGTACATCCTGCATACTTCTTCATTGCTGTCTTTCTTGTACCTGTATGATACATAGCATTCTGTGCTGCTACAGACCTTACTTTGCCAGGTCTTTGGAGCTAAAGTACTTCTCTTCAAAACTAAATAAACAAACATTAAATAGCTGGCTCAGTTTAGCTGTTTTGTTAGCTACATGGTATTTTAACCAATATATTTCTGAATGGATGATATCCATGAGTAATACTAGCACCATTGTAATACATATGTACTTGTTATTATTTTATTTTGTGTTTTCAGATTCCACTTCATCCTGTAATAGACAGTTTGGTAAATGATGTTATTAACTTGGCTTTCAAGCACTTTAAGTACAAAGAAGGGTAAGGCTCTTTTTCCTGCAAAAATTCAATTAAAAAGATACTTTATTATTTTTTTAAAAATTGTTGTTTAAACAGTTTGTCTTCTCAGCTGAGAATTCTTTCTTGTCTCTTGCTAGGTACCTTGGTCCTAACACTGGAAATATGCACATTGTTGCAGATTTGTATGCAGAAGTAATAGGTGTTCTAGCTCAAGCAAAGTAAGCAAAATTCAGTATATTATTTCCTCCATAAATATGACAAAGTCTACTTGCTTGGCATATGAATATTCTGATTTTCTCGCTTTCTTTAAGTATTCTGTAGGAATAAGTCATTTCAGTTCAATGGCCTTCTATTTATCCAGATGTTCTAGAACATAGGCCTCCAGGGAATCACAGGCTTTCTGCATCCAGTCCAGTGATACTGAATAAATTCAACTCAACTACAGCAGCATTATTTTTCCTATCTCAGCAATGACGTCTGTAGAAAGCCCAAAGGGCTGAAGAGAGCTATTTTAACCAGTTTTTTTGTAGATGCTATTTTTTCTTTAGCTGGGCAAACCTATAAATGGCCATCCTCCTACATAGCAACAATATTAAGGCTCTCTGCAGCTATTCCAGCTCAGAACTTAATGCATGTGCTTCTGAACCCTTCATCCTTCTTAGAACAGATGACATAAAACAATTTATGGGTCAGATTTTAAATTTTGAATCTGAAAATAGTCAAACTCAGGATCTCATGCACCCAGTATAGCATCTCATCGTACACTCAAATCACAAACTAAGCAGAGGATGAGTTTTGCTGCCCTGATGTAATGTTCTCTCTCTCCTGACACTTAGCTGTTGCTGAGGGTGTCTCAGCTCTACAAAACCAGTCAGTTTGGCTTGATGTGACTAAAATAGTTTGAGGTTCTAGAATCATATGAATTCGACTAAATTCTTACCTGAGCCTCTAAATTGGCTGGGTCAAATGCAAAAGGAGAAGTTGCATCTGGATCCAAAGCTTCGAGTTGACTGTCAGAGTTCTGAAGGGCTTTGCTAAGATGTTTCTGTCACTGAAGGGCTTCTTCCTGCTTACCTGTGTCTTTCAATTCACTTGGGTCCTCTGTCAAAGGGAATAACAAAAGGTTGTTACATGCTATGCCTACCATGACAGTCTTTTGTCTCAAAAAGTGCAGGATGTCCTGTTGGATGCTCTTTCTATATATCATTTTTATGGACAATGTGTCTCCAAAGACATCTTCAATAGATTCATGGGGGAGACCAAAATTGATCACAGAGGCCTCTACCCCAAGTTATTGTAGTTGTTAATGCTTAAGTGTTACCATAATGACTATTAGGAAAAAAAAAAACCTGGAGGGACAGACTGCCTTTATAAATATTTTCAGGGTGATAATATAAACATTTTCTTTTGAAAGTGTTACATGTACTTGCAAGATAGCTATCTTCCATCATGGATATTTGAAAAACATTTGAAAGGGTTGTTTAAATTATATTGTTAAGCTCTTATGTAAAAGAGGTGCATGGTAATAAAAGAATTTGAAATATGTTATTATCTAAAAGGACTAAGATCAGACTGTATGCTTCCTTTTCTTAGTTTATTAGAAATGAAAGAAAGCTAAACAAAAAAATGTATTCAAATACTGAGTAAAGTGCTACTTTTATACAACCTAAGTTTTATCTTCTTCAGGATTTTCCCAATTTATATACTTTACAATACATTTCAAATATTGATTTTAAACTTTTTGGAACTAACCAATCCGAATTCATAGATTTCCTGCTGTAAAGAAGAAATTTATGGCAGAGCTGAAAGAGTTGCGGCATAAAGAACAAAGCCCGTATGTAGTTCAAAGCATTATCAGTCTTATAATGGGAATGAAATTCTTTCGCATTAAGATGTATCCTGTGGAGGACTTCGAAGCTTCTCTTCAGTTTATGCAGGTAAAATCCTGAAGTATATAGCTGTGGCTTCACAGGCCTTTTTGAATGGGCTGGCCTTTATTTTCCATGTAATATTCTAGGGCATTTTCCACATGTCAGTTCCACATCAACCTATGTGCAGCTGCTTTCTGCTTGTTCTGGACCCCTCAGTGCTCTGGTCTCTGGCGTGTGTCGTCCCACACCAACTTTTCATCAACTCTAGTCCCTACACCTCCCCCTGCAGCTAGAAGAGGTTTTTTCCAGTAGAGCCCAGCCCCTCCACCCCACAATCCCACAGCTGTCCCTTGCCCTGTGTCCGTGCCTAGCTGGGTCTCCCTAGCTCCCAACTGCCTCCAAAGTGCATCTTCCAATACTGACACAGTTGCCAGAAAAGAGAGAAACTTCTGATGGAGGAAAATGTTAACTGAGGAAGAGACAGAGAACTGAGGCAAAAGCTGGATAGAATTTCCTTTGGATATGTTGTCTCCTTCCACCACACCCTCACCCTACTTGCTGCAGAGTGCATTCTGTACCCTCCTGGTTTAAAAGTCACCAGTAAAGAGCATAGTTTGATGACAATTAATGATTTAAATTAATAGATTACATCATTTTGTAAAAGGCAAGAAACTATTTCATGTTTCAGCATTCTTGCTGGTAATGTACAATTGGTTTTCTTTAGCTTAGTCTTTCTATTCCTCTGTTTTCACTTGCGATCACCCACATGGTTATATGGTTTGTAGCCACTCATCCAGTAAAATAAATGTTTTATATAAACCTCCATGTAATGATTAGTGTATTGATGGTGTAAATGGAGAAAAAAAATCAATATTAGATGCCCACAAGTAAGGATTTGGTGTTGGAATACAAATATACAGGCATGCAGGCACGCTGAGCTTTTTCTTTGAAGTCATTAACAGGAAGCACATTCTATTTCAGCTTTGCAATATTACAAACCATATTTAATAGCATATTTAAGACATATTTATCAACACAGAAACAGGTAATTTTTCTTCTTACTTTAATCTTAATTACGTAGACACATACTAGGATGTGTCAACTTAGTTTAAGTTATCCAGAGCTGGCAAAATACCAAAGTAATTTGTGTTCAGTGCACTTGACTTGATGAATGAATGGGGTTGTGGCTCAACTTTATCCAGTGTTCACTACTGTTAAAATCTGTGGTAAAACTCCTATATAGTAAAACTAAAATTTGGACCTCTACCTTCACCTGCTACAATATCTCAATAGTAAATGAATTCTTATATTTGCTACTCTGCATCATAGGATGTACTATGCATGTAGGAAAATCTCATTTGCTCAGTTTGACGAGGTACATTTCAATTCTTTGGGCAGTTTGTCTGAGTATCTCCATGAGTGTTTCATCTAAAACCTCTGTCACACCAGTGTTGCTGTAGTAGAGAGTGATGCTTTAAAAGGGTGAGCTAATTTCAGGAGTGAGCTCCAGAAGAGCCTACCTTCCCCCAAAGAGTGCAGAAGCACCTCAGGAAGGCTGGCTGGAGCTGTTATCCTGCTAGCATACAGGAAAAAAATATACATGATGTGAGGTGTAAAATGCTCTGCATGACTATGAAGGAAAAATGGCCAGTGGGGACCTTCTTCCTACAGTCAGGGGCTGTTTGGGCTTGAACCTGGAGAAAAAGTTACTGGGACAATAGGATTTGTCATTCTCAGAGAACTTGTACACACAAGTGGGTGGATTCTTATCTCCCTCACTTCCTGAGCAACACAGCTGTCTGGAGAGTAGTTCGCTGCATGTTTAGGACAGTCTTTTTTTATTTTTTTCTTAATCCCCAGTTGCAGGCTGAAAATTGTCCTCAAATAGCACAATTCCATATCAACCCTCAATATGCAACAAATCCTAGCAATGAAATTCATCCCAAAATATTTGCAATAAGTTTGTTCATTGCCCTGTGTATCTTACCAGAGAATTACATTCCTTTTATGGCCTCTCAAAGCACTGTGTAAAGCAGTCCATGTTGACTATTAGTTCTGCTCCTGAAGATACACACAGGGAAGGCATGAGGTCAGCCCCTGAGTCCAACTCCATTTCCAGTCCAAAACACCACCAGGCACAGTTGGAGTCAGTGGAGACTTTCTGGATTAGAGTAACAGCTCCTTGATCTTGACTTATGTCCTACTTTGTGCTTGTGGCAAAATGCAGATTTAGAAGTTAAGAGGCAAATGTTTTCAGTGGGATTTGCAGGATAAAAATAGTCCCTGACACGTGATATGCATTCAGCAAATATTCAGAGATCTTTATTCCAGCAATTTATGTTTCTTCTTGTTTTGTTTTAATTCAGGAATGTGCACATTATTTCCTTGAAGTTAAAGACAAAGATATCAAGCATGCACTGGCAGGACTGTTTGTGGAAATTCTTGTCCCTGTAGCTGCTGTGAGTTTATTTTTGATGTTGTTTGCATAATTTTTTTAAATGAGATAAAACAGCCTGTGAAATAGTGTTTTACTTACATGAAATTTTCTTTCAGGCTGTTAAAAATGAAGTGAATGTCCCCTGTCTGAGGAACTTTGTTGAAAGCCTGTATGATACAACGCTTGAACTTTCATCACGAAAGAAACACTCATTGGTTAGTAGCCCTAAGAAGCAGAGGTTAAAATTCTTTGTCACAAATATTTCTGAGCAAGACTCTTGGGAAACTGCAAAATTATTTATTTGCATTTAGCTATAACAAATACGTTTCTCTTTGTAGGGAAGATTATTGTGCTTGCAGAAAATAACTACTTATTTTATTCATTATATGATTAGTCTGAATCAAATATGTTGTCAACTTCTGGTTCTGTGATTATTAAATGTTTAGGTTTTCTCATAGTTGTTATGTGTAAACATTAGGACAAGAGAAGAAAGAATAGAGTTCACTTCTTGTCAAGCGAGAACAAGTGAGGCGTGTGGGAACAACTCTTTCACGGGGCTTAAATAATACATTGTAGGAAGGAAAAAATATATAACACATGCCCTTTTAAATCCATAACTTGGCTACTGTGTAGCTCCCTATTTCATTTTTGTGTGTGTATGAGATGAACAGTGGCACTGCAGTGTATTTTTGGAATCATGAGTTGATCTGAATTAAATGAGGATCTGAGTCAGTTTGATGATGGCTGCCTTAAGCAGTCTGTCTCTCCAACTGGGTCAGCGCCCATCAGCAGTGTGGCATTAGCTAATTCATTTTGAAGTCTTGGACTTTTTAAGTAAAGAAAGTTTGTCATTTGTCCTCCCTCATTCTAGGGGAAAGTCAAAAAGACTTCCCTGTTTCCAGTTCTTTTGGCAAATGCTGGTCACTGGCGCTAGTGAAATTGCTGGGAGGACTGCAGGAGTGTGCTTGTACTCTCTGTCTGTTACAGCATTCCCAGGGGACAGTCAGAGCATCCCCTGGGGCGCAGTCCTGATCCAGTTTGAATTAGTGGGAGGCTTGAGATGGATTTCTGATTTCACTCTGCCTGCGTTTGTGTGGCTCTGTTCCACTATACTGAGTTAATAAAACATTGTTGGAACTGCAGCAGGGTAGAGCTTTTCTGTACAGTTTTTACATTAAATAGAACTTCCCAAACTGTGCCATACTTGCCAAAGTCAATATTACATTCTTGAGAAAGGATTGCACAGCTGGGCCTTTGCATTTGATTGCCTGTCTACACATACCACACTGGAGGCTACATGGTTAAAAGTGACAAAATAGAATAGATTCTTGTGAGGGTGTGATTAGAAACACAAACACTGCAAGGAGGAGGAGGAGGGGAAAGGCAAACAGTTGACAGAAATAGCTGCAGTACATATTTCCAGGCTTCCAGGAAGAAAGCACACTCCTTAAAGTCTGAACAGGACCAAGATCAGTGTTTGGTGAATCGATGTGCTCACTGTACAGACAGGATGGGGAAATTCATCTTGCTTCATTTTCTGTCCAAAAGTAAGAGCTAGTCATTAAGGTTCTCTTGGTAGTGAATGGAGAGAATCAGAAAATTCCAAGAGATGGTTTATCTTCCCTCCGAGGGATCTTCCTTAGGATGAGTTGTAACATTCTTGCAATGTTACTAAACTCTGTGATGCAATCAAGTACTCAACTGTGTAGTCTTCTGTGAGAAGACTGCAGTTAACCTGCCTTATATGTATTTTGGACATGAAGATCATAAAAATAAAAATTAATGTATATTTGCCATTTGCTCAAGAAATTAAGTTAGCTATAGACAGTTTATGTTATGTGTTACTGGACCAGAAGCTGAGATTTATGATGTGTTTATACTTTGAACTGTGACTGAAGTAAGAATTGAGATAATTTTTAGAATAATTCATCTTAAAGTGAACATTACCTTATTTTTGACTAATATCTTTTAAGTCTTGACTGGGTTTATTAGCATTGCAACTAAAACCTTAGTCTTGAAATAGCGGAGTCAGTTTCAAAATTATTAGGTGCATTTTAGCTTAATTTTTAGTATAACATTTACAAGTATTAAAGTAAGTGTTGACAAAGAGACTGGGTTCTGGTATTTAAATTTCAGTGTTCTGCTTTGCTTCTTTTTTATTTTTCACTCCACAAGCTGTAACTCCCAGCAGATCCAGGCATTCCCTGTATTTTAGCACAATTCTTTAGGGTGTTTGATGTGTCTCGCAGTAAGTATTGTGATTGCAGATTTTGAGGAGTAATAGTCATCGGGTTCACAAGTTCCAACAATCTCTGTGGGTGCTGTTGTTAGAATAATAAAAAAGTTTAGTTATTTCCATGCTTTTATTTCTCAGTGAACTGACAGAACTTAGCCCTGAGAGTCTGTAAAATTGTGCCCTATCTTACACTGCTGTGAGTACACATTTGGTTGGTTTTAGTTCATCCATGAAACATATCTGTAATAGCTTTAGAGAAGGCTCCTTTTAAACAGTGCTACTTACTAATGTGTTTATGTTGGCTAACTTGTATTGCACAAAATGGAGGAGTTAGAACTTCAGGTTTACAGTAGCTCTGTAAAGTTAGTTCTGTGTTGTGTAGACATGCAAATAACGCTGTATCGATACCCGTTTCCTGTTTAGGCTTTGTACCCCTTGGTGACATGCCTGCTTTGTGTCAGTCAGAAGCAGTTCTTTTTAAACAGATGGCATATTTTCCTCAACAACTGCCTTTCCAATCTCAAGGTTAGTATCTCCTGGTTTTAATGTTGTATTCCGACTTCAGTATGCACTGTTGATCTGTTGCATAGCCTTTTTAGGTAAATGTGCTGAGATACTGCAATTATCTGATTCCATACATAATTTCATTCCTGACTGTACTATTTCTTCAGCTGTGCAGGTTTTTTAAATAGTAAAAAATTATTCACGGGCCTAGTTTGATTTTTTACTATTCCTTTAACTCAAACCAAGCCTTAGTCAAACCCCTGTGAAACAGAAAAAATTGCTGATGAAAGTTGTTAGGTTGAGTGACATACCAAAACTGACCTAGTAGTAACTTGCTTTTTCACAAAAGCATTGGAAACAAAGAACTTGTTATTATTTTTTCGAAATGGAACTACTTGTAGAACACAGATTCCATTGCTTGTTTCACTCATGCTAAGTGTTTGCATTACAAAAACCCTAAACTGTTGCAAGTTTTTTTCCTCCATGTAGCTGTTCTTATCCCTTTGTCATTTGTTAGATCTTTGAGGTTTAAGATTAACTTTCCACTGCAATCTGGCGTGTTTCCCAGGCTGCACATCCTGTTCAATGCACATGTGCTAGTTATCATTGCTACTTCTCCATGTGCCTTTTACTTTTACAATAACTCATGTCCCATGCCATGCTATAACTGCATCCCTGTGAAAAGATGGTCCTGTGCCCACCTGAAAAGGGCAATATAAAAAACACAGTGAAGTAATTAGAGCACATGAAGAACCTCCCAACTGTGTCTTGATGAACCAGTGGCTTTTGCTAGCAACGCGCTTCAAACTTCACACAAACTTCACATTTCAGCCACTTTCTCAGTTCAGAGGCAAATATCTGTTCTCTGAAAGCTGAGTTCTTGAGGTTATCAGAAATGTGTATAGTACATCCTTTTTTGCTGTTGCTTTCTGGTCGTGCTTCCTCTCTGTCTTAATGAAACAGTTTGTACTGACTCTCTTCATATGGATCCTACTGTTAGAATAGCTCTTCAGAATGTTCAGTCTTCCTGAAGATTTCTTTCTGTCAGTACCTGAGTACCTTACTTTTGGTGATGATGCTTTAGAATCTTAATTGCAAAGAGATTCAGAAAAATAAGCGTGTTGTTATTGAAATTAATTTTATGGGGTTTTATGCAATTGTACAAGCTTCAGAAAAGGCAAAGCCAGCTGGGAATATGTATTTTTCTGAAAATTAAGGAGATACTGGCAAATTATTTAAAATCTCCAGAGAAAATATAAGAAAAGTTAATCCTATCTTACTGATTGAAAATGAAATTGGAATTTATCTTGCAACCTGTAATTCATTGATACAAACTTCAATTTGTAGAACTCTCAGATTAATGTGATGCCACTAATTCAATCTTTATTTTGGGGAGAAAGCAAGATACCTGAATACATGGCTAAAGTAAGAAAGTGGTTGGCCAATCCTTCCCAGTACAGAGAAAGAGATGCCCCATTGAAAATCTTTTCCCCAGATAGGCTGGCACCTCAAAACCTAAACCAAACTCTCACAGCTGGAGAAAAAGCTGGAAATCCATGCATTAGAGGGAGAACTGTGCACATCAACACCATGAACTTGGACAGATCTTGCTCATGGACCTGCCCATAATGTCCCTCGATGTATCCTAGACTTTTTATCATCTTTCTCTTAATTCTGTTGCTGCCGTGCAGCTTGCTGTTCTGACAAAAATCTGGCCTACTATTTTTTTGAAAACTCCAATGATACTGATCTCAGCCCTTTTCTGCTCCTTCTTTCTCAATCACCCTCACAACTAACTATCTCATTACTGGGGTATTTGGATATTTGCTGACAGATAGCTTCCTCCTCTGCTAACAGCCTCTTGTTACCTTTACTCTGCTAGCCACAGCCTGCTGTTCTCTTGAAAGCTTCGGAATAAGAATAAATTTTGATAAATGTACTTCATCACTTGTTGAAGAAATAAAACTTTTAGATCTGAATTGTACATGGACTGATGTGATTATACCTGATGAAAAATGGATTGAAAGTAAACAGGTTAATAAACAAATTGATTGATTATTATTTTAAAATCCTGCAGAGATTAATGTGCCAAGTAAACTTTAGCATTCCTTTTACTTATTCTAAACATGTGCAACAACCATTGTATGCTGCTATAATAAACAAAATAATTATATTCAGTCTTCTGTCCATATAAAACTTCACTGCATAAAATGTGTTGTCAAGGAGTTGAATGGAAATTGGAGCCCAAAACTGGTGTTTCCGTTCCTAAGCTTGTGACAGATGCCACATTGAAAATTGGAATCATCCCCTATATCACTGGCAAATAGTCTTCCCATCATTTTTCAGGACCCAGACCAATACACATTCAGGAATTACTGATGGCATCAGTTGCAGTTGCTTTGATCAAACCGCAGTCTTTGATCCGTGACTCAACAGTTTGTCTGCTGAAAATATCTCAGATTTTTGCCATGGAGATTTGCCCTGCGGGCCAGACAAACCTTATCTCAGGTCAAAGTGTACTGGACTTCTTCAAAGTTTAACCCAGCAGATGGCTCAACATGTGGGAGACCATCTGGCTGGACTGCACTTACTTGTTTTTTANAACTGCATGTGGCTGAAGAGACCCAAAGACAATCCTGTACTAGTTCCTAAAAATAAACAGCAATCCAGACAGATAAACCAATTATGTCTAGCTGATCGCCGATGCCATGTTAATTAGGCCAGCCTAAGCATCCACAGATTTTTGTCCTTTCATTTTTGAGTATATGTGGTACATTCCTTTATCTGTTCTTCATACCAGGCCTCCACCACAGGGCAACAACTTTTGAATTGATGTAATCTATTGAATATGAGGTTCTCTTTTCATAGTCAAATTATGGAAGTTTTCAAACAGAGATTTTAAATTGTAACATGTATTTGATTTAACTAACTTGATACTTGGGTTTTCCAACAACTTGAGTAATAACAGAAGCAGGTCGGATGCATGAGCATCCTACAGCTACAGGAATGGAGCACTGAGCAGTCATGAGGCTCTATCTTTTTGTAGTTTCATTATTAAAATGGAGAACCTTGGCATCCATTAAGTGTAGAACTTCCTTGCTTATTTGTGCCTGAAGCTTTTTCTTATGTGATATGTTTTCTCTAGAATAAGGACCCAAAAATGGCTCGAGTTGCACTGGAATCTCTGTACAGACTACTGTGGGTTTACATGATCAGAATTAAATGTGAAAGCAACACAGCTACCCAAAGGTAAAATGCTTTATTTGTAATGAAAATCCATTGTAGAGTGGATGTAGCCAGTGAAGAGGTTCTATAGTTCTGAATTCCTTCAAATCGAACTTATTTCTGTTGTGAAATAAGAAACTCAACTGTACACAACAAAATATTCCCTTTTGTGCCACTGTCAGTTATTCTGTCACCTGTGAAAATTGCTGTATAAAGTGTTTCTGCTTGTGGAAAAAAATTAGAAGTCACTCCTTGTTCAGTGTAAGTTAAAAATACTTTTGTAGAGGCCATTGACTGGTTAATTTACTTGTAATGTAATTACTCTGAATTTGTAGCAAAGGATGGGAACAAGATACCCCATTACATTTTTATTTCAAAGGAAGTTTTTTTCTGGTATTTCTAAATGGAGTATCATGCTCAGTGAAGGTCTGCAAGGTCAAAAAATGTCTAATATTTCTTTTTCTTTTGCAGTCGACTTATTACTATTGTCACAACCCTTTTCCCAAAAGGGTCCCGTGGTGTTGTGCCAAGAGATATGCCTCTAAACATCTTTGTGAAGATAATACAGTTTATTGCACAGGTATGGGAGGGCTATGCATATATTTTCCATATAATGTACAACTTATTTTCCCAATAGCAAATTAACAAAAAAGTAAACTTCTAATGACTGAATTTTTTGCACCCCTGTTGACATTATCTTTCATCCAGGGAATGATGAAATTATAGACTGAGCTGGGGCAAACTTCTTTTGAACAGGTTTTGGTTAATCTCATTCCATTGAAAATAGTTTAAAATGTGTTCACTTCAACTCACATGTAATTTTTGTCAGTTTTTAAGATTTCCAGCAAGTCAAAAAATGCATTTGTTGGCACACTCTGACTGTCAATGAAATTCAAAATAATAGGCCATGTTTCATTCTGATACTGCATCAGTACAGGACAGTAAGTTACACGGCTTTCAAAGCAGTAAGTCAGATGCCAGCCAAGTTCAGCATGGAGTTGACACATGTAGTTTTCATCAGTTCATGTGGGAGTTGCTAAAATAGACTAACCTGCAGTGCTGGAAGTTTCATCTCTTTTATGACTTAAATTCAGAAAATTTTCCCATTGAGCAAAGCACTTAAGCATGTACTTCAAGTTTTTGAAAAGGAATAAAGCAAACAGATGCTTAAAATCTTCCCTTTACTGTGCCATCTGTGAACAAGCTCTCTTTATGTAAAATACTGTGTTAGTGCCATAATTACTGCAGTTTAAATGAAATAATTAAAAGCTTTATTTCCAAAATGGATCTTTTTCTGTTTAAATGCTATA
>VZTB01017371.1:0-74540 GCA_013397245.1 Thryothorus ludovicianus
AACAAACAAACAAACAAAAACATTAAATTGGGGGAAATCTGTACTGGAATAATCGACCTGAAATTTTTAGCTGGTATATCCACAATAGTGAATGCTAGACTAAAATATTTAGGTCAGTAATTATTAATTCATATCACAGATTGAATTTAGAGATACAAGTGGTATTATAAAGAGTATCAAATACAAGAGCAATATCAGGGAAAAATATTGCACCTCTGAGCATCCCACAGTTAGTCCCACACTGCCTCACAGGAAAGCTCTCTGCTTATCAGGATTGAATTTCAAACTCAGTTTATCCCAAAGCCAAAGACCTGATTTTATCTCGGCTAACAAGAAACATTATCAGTGATCATAATATTATCAGCCCTCTAAAAAATGAGGCACTTGTCTCTGGGTGACCTCCTGCAGGAGTGAATGCTGCAGGCAGAAGCTTTGCAGAGATGATGACTTCCTTGTTTGGAACCTAATTTGAGACAATGTCAATATCTGTGTTGATCTTAGCAAACACCTTACCTTAAATATAAAATATTTCCTGCTAGTCCACTTCATTAGCTGAGAAACAGTACACTCTAATGAAATAAATAGGGCTCAGTAAACTGTTTTTATCCTACAGTCAAACTGTCTAAAGGAGATAGTGATGTTTTAAATCATAAAATTAAATATATCTGTGATAATGTCACAGAAGGCAGCAGGGAGGAGGGAATCAATGTTACACTATGGTAGGAAAAAAAAAAAAAGAAATACAAATTTAAAGTACTTAGGCTCGTAGAATACAATCTGGAATTAATACAGCAAGGGATACCAAAATCAATCTCCAGGTTAAAGCAGGTTTCTGAATGCTTCAGTACTGGTTGGATCAGTGAAGCAGACTATTGGAACACCCCAGGATGGAACAGGAAATGAAATTACAGGTAAAGCTAAGCTGCCAAAACTATCAAATAAATATTTCCTAACTACTGACTTAGATCTGGCTCATCCAAATCAATTTGCAAACTGCTTTCTTTTTCAGATTTAAGAACCCTTCAAATTGAAAGCTGATGGCAAGTGCATCCTTGAAGACCAATTCCCATTAAACATTCTGCAGCTATTCAGATGGAGTGAAATGATTACATTTACCTGGAGGTGGGTGCACTGAAAGATGAGCTTTACAACTGTGGAGAAATATTAGTCCAGTTATTTATTCTGGCCTGGAAAGCAACATAGTAAAGAAATATATGTCATGTATGCAGTGTATTACTAACATGATTTTTTTTTTAATTTATTTTAAATTTTTTTAGGAAAAAAATAAAATGGGGAAACACAATTTTATCATTCTCTATCTCCAGCAAGACATCTACAGAGAATTTTTTTCATGTTTGTGGTTTCCCTTTGTTTTCTCCAAACAATAAAATTTAGAAGTTGCAATAGTGAATATTGTATTACTGCTGATTAAAGTCCAGAGGTTCCTTACTAAGGTGACAGTTGCCTCAGGAATAGTGTGGATTTTTCTTAAGATGGGAAATCTTTTGCCTGATTAGATATAATAATTACTTAGCAATCAGGTAACTTGCAATTTAGTTCCTTTTTGATTTGGTTTACAATAACATCCAGCAACAATTATTTTGTGTGGACTCCAGAAGAAAATGGAACGTGGAAAAAAATACCTGCTGTGAATCAACATTTCTGATACTTATGAGTGGTTTCTGCAGTTATTAACTTAAGGAATAAAGATATTTTCTCAACTTCCTCAGTGATGAAGAGTTCCCAATGTTGGGAGTTTTTCCCTGTTAACACTTCAACAGAAATAATTTTCTTTACACATTCCTTTGACTCCTAAGACAAAAAGAAAGATTTTCTCAGATTCCTACATTTTCATAAGATACTATCAAACAGAAAAAATTATTTAGAAAAAGAAATAGGCAGCTGGCTACAAATTAAATCCTTTTTCTGCACAACAGCATTCAGAAATTTGGCCACAAATCCACTGCTGAAGCATCTGATGTGCATCTCTGTTTGCCTTTAGTCACCTTCCCTCACTGACAACAAGACACAGCTAAAAAAGTGCATTCTGTTTCATTAATCAGTTTTTCACAACAGTATTTTACTTTAACACCTGAACACCTTTGTTAAGATAACTTTATTTTTATACCTGTTATTTTAAGCTACCTTTCTGACACTGCTGAATTACATTTCTTCTGTTCTGATACTATGACATGCCCTAAACCTTAGCTTCTAAGATCTCCAAGATACAGATTAAAACACTCTCAAAGAATACTGACAGAAGTACATGGTTTTGTATTTAAACATAATTTTGTACAAGAGTAGAATACATGAAAAAGGGAATTTCTACCTAACCCCAAAACCTCCACCCCTACCTTGTGACTTTTATTTTATATTTATGTATGACTACAATACAAAAAAAAAAACAAAAAAAAAAAACATTCATGAATAAAAGTTTTCTTCTTTGTCATGGAGCAAAGCAAGGAATGGAGCTTGTTTTAGGATTCAAAGGCAAGGCAGAAACTGAGATTTTCCTAAAGTGTACTCACAGATTACATCAGGGTAGGCACATTATGTAGAGAGGTTGGAGGAGAGGTGGCACCAGCATATTGATTTTCAGCCTGGAAATAGAATTCCCAACATTTTTTCCAAGGATCATTTGGAGCAACATGGTATCTCTCTTATGGAGAGAAGATCACTCAGGCAAGTCATTCTCACTTTGTGCACACAAATCACTGCTCACACTGGTTCTGTAATTCCAAGGAAAAATTACAGGGCAAAAAAAAACCCAAACAAAATGTCACAAACAAAAAACCACCGACAAACAAACAAATCAATGAAAGAAAATAACATTAGTCTACTTTAATGAACCCTCAGATCTGAAAAAAAGTCTGCAAGGCTTGCAGAACCTCAAACTCTGTGAGAGTTAAACCACATGCTGTAATGGATGAGCCTGATTTACCATGTACTCTGTAGCCTGCATCCAAATTAAACAGCAGCTCCCTGTAATGCCAGGGGAGAGCAAAGCACAGCAGGTGACCCTGGGTCACCAGTGCAAATGTGTGCCTGCCCAGCTCTTTTAGATACACAGGTTTTACAGCAGTCCCTGCCTCTGCAGAGCCTCTCCTCAGGTCACTATCATGGAGTAAAAGCAAATTCGTGTAGGTCAGCCCTTGATTTCTGTTTGCGTCCTTCCTGGGGACAAAAGGCAGCTTCCACCAGTCTAGAACCTCAGAATTCACAGCTCTCCAAGTCCAAGGACAAGCCAGAACTCTAGGATATATTTTGTACTTCAGATACAGAATTTTTTCCACCCCGAGGGTCCCTGCTCATGTGCAGGCATAGGATAGAGACCAGAGAATTCCCACTTTAATGGAAAACTTTCTCCCAAAAGGAAATATTGAGCAGCATGCATTTTTCACCTCACATCACTGGTGTATTTTAAAGGGAATTTATGCACTTCTCATAAGGTTAGCAAGGAATGCATTTATACCCAGCACTGAATCTGAATTGATGCATATACACAATCCACCCTTTTAACATCTCTCATCTTTTTTTTTTTTTTATGAGTACTTGAAAGTATTCTTTGTAAGCAGTATTCTTTAACAGTAGCCCAAAAACATCTATAATGACATTACTCCTACTGGCTCTAGAGCAAAAACAAATGCATTTGTGCAAAACTGCATTTGCAACTCCTCTGAGAGGAATTAAAAAGTAGTTTGTAATGCAAGAACTACATTAATATTAGAATGCAGCTGAAGCACTAATTTGCTTTCAAAATGTAAATGTCACACCTCTGGGCATGGTACATATTAGTGTAAGAGAAAAGAGTAACAATTGACGGACACAGGGCTACAGAAACTTAGATGTGGCTGGTACTTTGGAGCATAATGACCTGCAAGATAGAAACAATCATTGACTCCTGCTTGGTGGAACAGTCTCAGGAGTGTTGGATGGGGATATTTTAGAATATTAACAAACACCAGCTGCTCTTGTGCTTAATGAACAGAGTAAATGCAGCAGTGTCAGCAATCAAAGAAAGAAAACTGGGCAAAACAAGTATTTTTTATGAAAAAAAAAAGGGTCTCTCTCAACTTCCTGGAAAAGTTAATACTCTTTTCTGTGGAAGTGTTATTGCATGCTCACACTTTGCTGTCCCAGCAGGTTATTTCAAACACACAACCCATCTCAAAGAAATAAACAGAAAATCCACTTATTCCTTGTGCCCTGAGGCAGGGCAGGGGCTGCCTGAAGTCCCCATCTCACTCTCGCTGTGCCAACGAAATGCACTCCCTGAAATCATGGAGGATGCAGAAGGTGAAAGGAATGTGTAAAATAATTGCATTCAGAGTCCATTTCAGACCAAAGCAGCTTGATTGTTATATCATCACAAGGCTGTGCCATCTACTGATTTAACAGGAAAATTTGTCAGGCCTTTAGTCCCTCAATGGCAACTAGAACACTCAGTTTTCCACCTTGTTTTCCACCTCCTAGGTGAATTGGGATTTTTTACTTTTAAAGAAGTGGGATATTTCTGGTTTGATCTGTAGCATTTCCCATTCCCTACTGCGGCTCTCCCTCATTTCTCCAAGGGAGAGTTTCCCATGTCCAACATTCCAAATAAACAGAGAGATTCAGGGACAGGCTTGCAAAGACAGGCCTTCCCACTTATCATTCCCCTATTACGAACAAACATGTCATATATACCCAAAAGAAAAATTACCAAAATATGAATGGACAGTTAAAAGCCTACAAATCATTTATCAGAGATGGCTGATCAACTGCTCTTATCAAGTAGCACACACAAACTTGGATTAGATTTTACATTTTTCCCTATGGAGATGGAAAACCACTCAGCCTCTGGATTTGCCTATCTAGAAATGGAGGGGAAACAGCAAATAACTAGCATATAGAGAAATACCTTTGGCAAAGACTAGACAAAAGTTAAACTCCAAGCTTTTCTCTGACATGCGCAATATGTAATTGCCTCCTCTACACAACACGAGTTCCATGCTCCCAGCTGAAAAAAGACACTTGTCTGTTTTTTTAAATTAGACTTTTCCCTCATTTCTCTGAGGCTGAATTGCACTTTAAAGATTGCAACATACTACTGGAGATCAGGTCACATGGAGCCACTGGCATTTGAAATTCAATTAAAGGCTAAAACTATCAGAGAAACAGTGATGAAGCATAAGATATTTTCAGGAAATAGGGATGAAGCCCTTTCCATAGGTGAGGTTAAAACTAAACAAGCAATTAAGAACTGGAAAGGATATTCTGCAAAGGCTTCTGAAATCTAATGTATTATTCTGATGCATATTGAAGAGGAGACCCTGAGCCACCAACTGGAACCAAGGTTCAACTCTGAGAATCCAGAGCAACAGCTCCAATTATTCATGCTTGCCACAGATAATTACTGACAGCCCTGCCATATCCCAAAGGGTTAATTAATTTCCATAGTTTAAGAGCCTATTACTCATTCTAGAAGTCTTTGATCTTGCAGGGTTTACTTCAAAACTGACATGCCTGCGTTGTTCATCAGCAACACAAACACTTGATTCTATTCACTGTGATAAGAGCTGAACGTTGCATACAAAATCTGAACCTGAACTGCTCAGATGAAAGAGATCTGGGTATGTGAGGAGCATGATGTACAGCCTGTGATGTTCCTGCTGCTAAAAGCTCCAAATGAAATATTTGCTTCTGAAGGGCTGTGCAGGAAAAAAACAAAAACAAGCAAAAAAATGCTGAAAATGTACAAGTACCTTTCACAACACCATATAATCTGTGATGAAGCACCTGACAGTTTACAAAGTGCATTGCTGGCAGATATTAGAGGATATGATAGATATCAATTCCTTCCTTTCTTAGAGATCTGTGACATTTGAATTTTACCTGCGCCCCCCTTCTCTCCAGGACAACAGCAAAGGACAGTCAGCGACTGTGTCTTAGTCCTTGCAGGGCCCTTGGGACAGTGACCCTGGGTAACCCTGGCCCTAAATCTGCCCAGAACACCAGGAAGGTCAGAAGCCCTGCAGGCTGAACAGAATACCAGCCTAGTGAGAAGACGTGATCATCAGAGATGTGGAAGGAGAATATTTATTGATATTTCCACTACCACATGACCTGGGCATCAAAACAAGAAGGGTTTTGTGAGATGGAGCTGCAGGTGTGGTCAACACAGGGCGGGGAGAGCACTGCAAAAAGCAGGCAGAATGAACACAAGGACTGGAACAGAATTATTTTCTGTTCCATCACAGATGTTTCATATCACAACAAAAGGTCATGATATTACCACAAGCTTCAGCAAGACAGCAGGAGCTCTTCAAATGGAACAAACTCAGGTTGAGGAGCCACAAAACAGCATTTCACAGCTCTTCCAGTAGTGTTCTACTGTTGCACTTATGGCAGTTGACAAAATTTCATTTGTCTATCTCATGGTTATCTCAGAGAGAGGAAAAGAAATTGCTACAATTCACAATAAACTGGTGAACCTGACCTTCAATAGCGCCTGATGTTCCAGCCACCCATATTCACAAAAGAAACCAGAACTGTGCAAAGAAACAGAATGGAAAGGAGATTTAATCTCTCATTTACCCCAAGAACAGGAAAGTGAAAAGTGCAGTTTGAATCTGCTGTGATCATACAGGCATTAAAGTAAATATCGCTGGACAAGCAAACAGAAAGGGAAATAAGAAATAAATGTTTAATTAATAGATTATCTTTGGGCATTTTTTACCCTAGAACAAACCATCAGGATTACACCAGCACTTGAAGACAACTTCTGCTTCTTAGAATAATGATGCTCTGAAACATTTTTCTGATTGAAGCAGAAGGTGCAAAATGCTTGCAACATGACAATTCAGTGCAAAGGGGATTATGTTGTTGGGGCTTGCAGAGAGCAAAGTACAGTGATGGGCAACTCAGGAAGTTTTGTGAATTTTTGTGAATTTTATAAGACATAGCATATTACAAAAAAAAAACAAAAACAAAAACAAAAACCAAACAAATCCCCCAAACCAATAAAGCTCAAGATGCCCCTGAGGAGGTTTTTTTCTCCCCTCATTAATATCTGGGCTGTTCATTTTTAAGGTTCTTAAACACCTCATCTTCTAACAGCAACACAGAGTCTTCCCAGCAAAGCAAAGGTTATTATCCATGGCATTGCACTGCTGAAGCTTTGCTCATTCTCTTGAGGCTCTTATTTAAATGCTAAAAATTCTAAGGGATTTTCTCTTTGACATTCTAAGCTGCACCAGCACCCTGTCACATGGCCTGACAGCACCTTGCATGAGCTATTACCTCAAAGTCATTTTCAATTTTCTCCCACTTGAGTTCAGTCCCATTAATTCGTAGTCATGAATATTTTTTTGAGGCAAATGTGTATTACATTCAACTTGTAGACGTGCAATTTCTTAATTTGCTTTCTTTGAGGCCCCTAAAACAACAGATCTAAATCAGTTCTGAATTTTACCTGCTGTTCAGAAGTGACCTCAGCTTTTGATTTTGTGGCATCAGCAAATTCAATTAGTTTATTTCCCACATCTAGGTCATTGATATTGGCTGGAAAGAGACAAGCACTGAGCTCCCTGGAACTCTCACTGCCAGCCAAATTTGACTTCTCCATTTTCTCTTGGAAACTGTGGTTCACCCATTTTTTCCAACTGTCTCCAAAGTCCGAACTTTGCACTGAAATGACAACTAAAGCTGTCTCTTTTTTGAGCTGCTAAGTACACGTTCCCATCATCACTGGCAAATTAGACATTTTCTTCTGTTCTCTTTTGACACCATTTTTCCACTCCCCACACCCCCAGTCAACTGAGTTTCTGCAGGTACAAAGTTTAAGAGCAGCCTCATGATTTCCATTTGTATTTAGTGCATTACCTTCCATTTAAAATCATGGCTAAAGGAGCACTAAGGTGTAAATTTATTTGGGCTTCATCCCAAAAACATCCTTTGCTAAGGTATTAATTCCTTAATAATTTTTAAGTTGGTCAATGCAGAGACAAGCATTTTTTAAATTGAAGTTCCAAAGTGAAATACAGGTGTTACACAAACTACAGAAAGAATGGTGAGGGGTCCCAAATTTCTAGCTCAAGATAGATATAAAATAAAAAAAAATAAAATCTTAGGCACTAAAATGTTTCATTTATAAAAAAATTAGGAGTTTGTTGAGTAAATCTAGAGAAGCTAAGTTACAAGGTGTTCATTGATTATCCATCAATTGGTGAATTATAGACTCCAAAACTGCTACATCACTCTCCATTATAAAAAAAAACCACACTGTATGTAAATTGGGGCTTTTTCTACCATCTCTTTATCAACATAAGAAGTAAAAAAACTATTAATAGATCCTTTGCAAAACAATGACCATTCAGCCTTTCCAGTAAATCGACCTTGCAGACAGAGTACCTGTAATAGAGTTTCCCAGAGATTTTCCTAACTTTTAAACAAGGTTAATAGCTGAAGATAACCTTGGAAATCCCATTTCTGGTTTATCAATTTTTAATTAAAAAATAAAGGCATAGAAAATTATATGCAAGGCTTTATATTGATGCAGTCATGGAAAAGACATGCTTGAAGCTATCATGCAAAAGCCACATACATTAAGGGGCATCTTTGTTCACATCTAAATGTGAAACAAAGGAAAAACAGACTTGCAAAGATGAAAAAAAAAAAATCAATAAAACTTAGCTACCATTCAGCTGCAATGAATCCCATTTTCATCACATTCTGTGTGTCTATAAATGACTATGCCAGCTGAAGAAGAAGAGAAGGGGGAAATAAATCTGAAATGCACTAAGTTTGAAGACAAAGAGATTGATTTTGATTTAAACATTTTGCGGAATGCATGACTTTCTGAAATTGAGATTGCCATGAGCCAGGTATTTATTTCTCACCTAAAAAAAAAAAAAAAAAAGACTAAATATGGCAATAAGTACTTTTGGCTAATCTTTTAAGTTTTCTAAGTCTTGCATTTACCAAAATCACCTGAGTTCTATCTCAAGCTGACTATTCCAAAGACAATTTTCTGAAACACATTGTTAATTAGAGAGGGCTGCAATTTTAGAGCAATCTAGAAATTCTTCCAATTCCTTCAGTGTGTAGTGCACTAAGCTTGCAGATTTGTGAACCACAGGCAGGCATTTTGCTGAATTCAGCTAAACAAAGCAGCAAAATAGGACACCTGCATGCTCAGACCACGGTCACTGCTCAGAGAATTTCATTTATTCCTAGCTCTAGAGCCAAAGCTGATCACTCCCCACTGAAAGCAGCTCCTTCCTAGCAGTGCATGTTGTTAGTAGTGTTGTTAAAGCTGTGGTCTTCGGATTATTCCCCGTTTCCACGAGGTTTTCCATATGTTTTCCTTTGCAGCTAGCTCATTTGGCAGCATGCTCTTGTTGGCAGCCTGCAGTAAAGTGTGGGGAAGGGAAAGGATTGGGACAAATCACAAAAATACTTCCAAGCAGAATGCATGCAGGAGGGAAGAATAACTGAGCAAAGAGATGGGAATGTGGGGAAATAGGGAACGGTGGAAAATGCACACCCTGTTAACCCTGACTGAAACACCCCATGCTAGGAAGCTCCACAGCCAAAACCAAGCAGCAGCTTGGCTCAGGAATTAAAACACCCCTCCAGGCTTGGGCAGTGCCCTTCCTCTTGCATCAGGCAATGCTTTTTAACCCCTCTTAAGGAGTAGGTGGCACCATGGCACAGTCAGGGACACCACAGGGGATGTGCATCCCCGTCAATCTGCACAGACAACCCAAGGGCATGCTGTGCAGTCAAAAGAGAAGTCTTGGGCATCCTATATTTATATTTTTCGTCTAGTTATCCATTATCAATCACCTACATTCTTAAAGCTTCTTTCACAATATTTTCAGCTCCTTAATTAATTTACAGAAGAAAAAAATCAGTGCAACACTGTGCTTTGATGCCACCCACATGCCAGTATAGAAGGTGAATTGAACCCAGTCTTTCCCTTTCCACAAATGAGATATTTCTGCATATTATGTGTAGCTCAAAGAGCACATTCATTCTTATCACTAGATAGGCCAATGAAGGACTTTGCTCCTGTTTAAGTTACCTTAACACAGCCTCCTTTTGCAGTTTTAGTGTCCGACCCCTTTTGGAATAGGGCATCTTATAAATATCTTTCCGTGCAAATATAAACTCTTTTCAATTTACAACAGCAAAGTTCACTGCATCCCAGAAGGATTTTTGTGTATCAAGAAATTGTTTGTCTCTACAAGCCACAGCAGCAGGCACTGACATTTGAAAGTCATGAAGTAAGGATTTGGCTTCATTGCCATTCAGAACCACTGGCCAGTGATTTAATTAACACAAGAATTAAGATATTTTATTCTGTTACCTCAAATCCTTCCACAAAAAATTTTAAAAATCCCACAAAAACAAACAAACCAAAAACCCCAAAATTCCCGAAACAAACAAACAAAAACAACCCCCCAAACAAACAAACAACAAAACCAACTAAAACCAAAATAATCACAAAAACCCCAAAGAATTTTTGGATTAATTTTAAAGGAGCACTTCAAGTTATAGAAAGAAATATAAGTACTGCCAGGAAATATCCACTCACACAGTTAAACTGTTACTGAACAAGCAATTTTATACTGGAAAAACTTCTCTTATCATTACTTAGACTTAATTATGACTGAATAATATAGAAAATAATTCCTTTAATGCAACATTCTTGCCATCACTGATGATTTGCATACCCAAATACAGATTTATGTACCATCACACCAGCATGGCCTGTTTGCCCTGGGACATTTCACAAGAGCTTGCATGAAACCCTCAAATTACATAGTGGCCAGTGCTTCAGTTTTGCCCCTCCTATGACCAGGGATGATTCTTTGTGCATTCAGAGATTTCTTGTAATCCACTCTCAGAAGGGAAATAATCCCCTTTTGACTTGAATCTAAAAATTCCTGCTTGCCCATAGTTGGAATAAAGGAACCCAAACAATGACCAAGCAAATAAGCCCCATCCAAATCAGCTCCCACAGAAATACTCCTCAAATTTTTAAATGGCTCAGGACATCCATCTCTTCCACAAGAATGAGAAAGTGCTCCACGTAAGGGATTGATCTCAAAAGTCCAAGTCACTGGGAATTTTCTTAGTGATACAAGTGGAAGAGAGAGATCAAGCCCAGGGAGCACAGCAGGGCAGCCAAGGTGGCCACGAGGTATTGGTTGCAAGCCCCGTGCCCTTTTTGAAAGAGTGTGTTCATCCCTCAGGCTAAATAGGCTGCACAGAGGATCACACTGAACAGAACACTTCCAACTCAGGGGTTCACTGAAAGCCTCACAAAATTCAGTAATTTTCTTTCTCCTCATGTACAGCTCACGTAGGAATCTCTGCTTCAGCATGAAAATGTTTTCAGCCCTCAAAGCTTGAAAATCAGAAGATGTGACAAGAACAAATCTGAAGCTCACCATTGGCATTGTGATTTTCAAATCTTTAAGAAAAACACCATTGAAAATTCAGTATACTTTTGAGTTCATCTACTAAAGACAGAGGAAGAACTATGTATTACTCTCAGAGGGTAATATTTATGGCTGTCAGCTCAGATGGAAAAAATCAGAAAAGTTATTTTGATCAATAGGAAGTTGCACTATTGTTCACTTGGGAATATAATTATTGGGCTAATTTTATAACTGCTGTAGATGTCTAAATACTACTCCAAATTTTAGGCTCATTCTGACTCACTGAAGAGCTAATTTGAGTATACAACAGAATATCCCTACGAAAACCTGAATGAGAACCATTCCTCCTGCAGCCCTGCACAGACTTTGTGATTTAAGTCAAGCCTAAACCAAACTTACAGCCTTTAACTGCACGGGACCATAATTTTAGTTTACATCAGCAGTGTCAGACTGCACAGAAAATTGAGAGTAAAAAAGTTAAAAATAGCATGGAAAAAAACTCACAGTAAACTCAGCTTTTCAAAACTCCCCGGTGGGGGCGGGGGGAGCTGGAGAAGTCTTTGTGATTAAATTTGTTCATTCTAAAATGCAGTTTAAAGTTAAGAAAACATGCCAGTGCAAAGCCAGGACTTGGACTTTGAGGATCCTTGAGGGTCCCTTCCAACTCAGGACATTCTATGACTTTAGGAAATTGAATTGAAAGAAAGATCTCCTTTTATGAGAGCAAAATGGGGAAAAGAAGTGAATTTGTCTGCAGACACCTACTATTCCTCTTCTGTGAAGGTTTCCTATCACTAAAAGCTCAATATTCTAGTTTATCTTTTGAAATCTAGCATCCTCTGACCGTTTGCAAATGTTCACTGTATAAAACTGTAAACAGAGAAATCAAAAAGCACTGAGAAACTTGGAGTTCCATGACTCTGTAAAAATGCAGAGATCAAAATGAAAGTGCCTGCTGCAAGGAAAAAAACTTGTTCAGCTCATGTGATTAAAATCACATTAGGATCCAAGGGGGTTATTGATTTATTAACAACATTTAATTAACTGAGAAGTAGAAAATTATATATTGAGAATCAATCTGGAGATGACGTTTTTTGTTTCAGTGGTGGTGGCTTGGTGCTGCTCAGAAGTGAAGGATCCCAGGTATCACTGGCATGAGAAGCACTCGGCCATGCTGACAAGTTCCCTTTTATCCCACCTTGGCACCCTGTGCTCTTCCAGAGTCGTCTTCCACATCCCCTATCTCAACAAGGCTGTAAATTCCCCCTACTTAAGGAGCAGGGATTATGTCAATGACTCCCAGCAGCAGCAAACTCAGAAATCCCTCTGGCTCTGACCTGCCACGACAGAGGCCACATACCCAACACCAGTGGCTCAAAGGCAAGCTCTGTAAGGCATGCTCAGCATCCCAAAGAAATCCCAGCCTGGCTGGCAAGCCTCTCCTCTGAATGGTCTGGACAGACAATTCTCTGCCAAGCGCATTTTTAAGGTTTTAAAGGGGATGCAGTTAGCTTATTTCACTTGGGCAGGCTTTACAGGCCAAAGATCTTAACCTCTGTCTGTAAACCCAAGACAAAGCAAGGGGCCAGGAGTTAAAAATCCAGCCAAGCTGGTTTCAAGGTCATATAAGCAAGGCAGGAGCACTGGCCTTAAAGCTAACAGCTGATAAAATTTGATGTCTTTGGCAGATTTCAAATAACATCAGTAGTTACGCAAAACAAATCCCATCTCAAACAGAAAAAAATCAAGTGTTTGAAGCAGGGCTGTTGTCTGACTGACTATCCCCTCTGCCAAGAGATATAAGGAAAGGATGTTCTGCTCCTGGCACTCCTCCAGCCCGAGCAGGCTGCATGTCCTTCCATCACACAGCCCTGCAGGGATCAAACCAAATGGTGTCAGCATGTCATGTCTTTCTCCAGCTCAGTTTCCACCCCTACAAAACAAATTACTGCTACAAGATGACAAATATATGAGGTATTGAAGTATTGAAATTAGCAGCTACTCCGTGTGTGTGTAAAATAAAAAATTGCAATGTTGGAAATAAAAGAAAAGAGGGCACTGAAAAAAACTTACCCATCACACTCTGAAGAGAGAGTAAAACAATAAACCAAACAACTCAACAGTCCTTTGAAAATCTAAAAATGAGAAGCCAATGGGATCAGGGAGATCTGTAAAATTCAGAATAAGGTCACAATCTGAAGTAAAGTGAACACATTGCACATGCCATAAAAAATCCTTCCTTTTTAACATCAGTATTAATACTTAGTACTCTTGGGAATATTTTTGTTTTTACACAACTGAGATGTGTACCTGCACATTTCCCACCTGCACATGCCAGATCTAGCACTGATTTTATAGAATTGGAGTTTATTTCCTTTTATTTAGAGAAACTTGGTATCTTTGTAGTGCTGAATTACCCTCAGGCCCTCAGAAAGGGAAGGCATCAAAAGGGAAGGAAGGGAAGGAAGGGAAGGAAGGGAAGGAAGGGAAGGAAGGGAAGGAAGGGAAGGATCGCAGTTTACATAGTTTCTACAGGAGAACACACACCAAAGGGGATGTGTGAGGATAGGCACACCACAGAAATGCACACTAAGTTTCACCAGACAGCTGAAAACACCTGGAGGTCACAGAAATGGTCTTATTCTCACATGGAAACAGAGTAGCTCTATACTGAAATGGATTTTGTGAGCAAAAATTAACTCAAGAACTGTAACTGCAGTGCTGCAACTCCAACCGCTTCAAAGCAAGCACAGATTTGCAACACACTCTATCCACTCCACCTCTCTTTTTTGTAACTTATGTAAGAGGATAGTTCAGCAAAATTAAACTGATCTCTCTCACCCTTCCCTTACAAGGCTGATCCCATGAAATCATTTAATGATACATGTGAGGCACAACTGAGTAACCCAGTCCTCTTCTTAAGGGTGTTTACAGAGGTAGCCTACAATCTTGCTGATATTAATGCCTTCTTTGGTCTTGTTATTTAACATGGTTTTTTTATGTAGGAGCGCTGAAAAATCTCAGGCCTGAATGAGGTCATCATTAAACAAAGACAGAAAAATACGCTGCCCCCTCCTGTTGAACACAACTGTTGTTAAACACTCCAGAAAACATTGATATGGAGACATTTCTCCCAAACACTCTTTTTACATAAATTCAGATTGAGAGGCAACAAAAAACTCTGTTAACAGTGTCTATAATTTTTTTGATTGACTGCATTAAATATGTGCACCAAAGGAACTGGTCGTGGCATTTCCTCTCTCTTGTGTACATGTCATTTTTTTATTATAGAGTTTAAACAAAAACATTTTCTATATCAGCAATCCAAATCAGAGTTTGTGTCTAAATTCAAAGGCCCATGCTCCCAAGAATGAATACTTTGGTCAGCCTTTAAGCCACGTGGCTCGGTACATTTGAGCAAGGGATTAATTACATGGAAAATAATACACAGCTGTCTATAACACAAGGGTTTCTTCCTTATCATGTTTGGAATATTGACTACACTTTTGCACAGAGCATTTTTTATTTCTCTTTGAAGAGTTGAGAGTCATTAGCAATCTTTAATGGCACAAGATTCGGCAGATTTTCTAAGCAGTAGTAAAAGCTCTTTATTGATTTATAATTAAACTTAAATTAAGTTATAACATTGTAATACTGAGTTTCTAGTACTGTTCTCCTACAGCTTGACCAGTTACGCAGAGGAAGGCTGGGTTTCAAAGAGAACACACTTAAATTTTGAGGCATTTCCCAGTTTGAAAAGTTTTATCTACAAACCAAAGCAGGATAGTAATGCATTCAGGCAGCATTCCTCTCCTCATCTCTGCTATAGAAAGTGGAATGAAGATTACATGAGATTAATATATTTCTCCTCTGCTCTTGAGTAATATTATTTTAGATAACTCTTGTCAGCAATTAAAAAGAAAAAATAAGAATCTTTGGGGAGGAAGGTCCTGAGAGGTGAAAGTCTATCAAATTGTTGTGACATCTACTGTTGTACTGCTTCCCTTCTGCAGCATTTTGTGACTTGCACTCCACAGAGACTACATTAAGTTCAAATAAGCAAGTTCCATTCCTCAAGTGTCAAAGGAGAAGTGCAGGAGGTGAAAGCAAAAGGACTGTGGGAAAGGTCATACACGACACAGAACATTGGCAGGGACCACAGACCAAGGGAGATTTCACCTAGCCTTTCAAGCAGGCCCTTCCCACAAAAGTTTATTCTGTTTCAACATCATTGTAATTGCTTATTGCAGTTGTGAACTGTCCAAACATTGACAGAAAAAGCAATTTAAACAATGAAGCTTTATCTCTTATTTGACATCCATCAATTAATTCCTGATCTCTTTCTTTTAATCAAGGCTGGCTGCATAAATTTACTTCCATTTTCTGCTAGCAAAAAGTGATTTATAGGATAATTCAGATTGGATATCTCTAGTTCAATCTCCCTTTGAGTCCAAGGGCAGCCATATGGTCAGATCAGATTGTTCAGAGAGCTTTGATAATTTTGATCTCGAAACATTGCAGTGTTGGAGACTGCATAACTTCTCTGGGCACCAGCTCTTTGCCTTCATGGGGAAAAATTTTCTCCTTATACCCTGTCTGAACCCCTTGTTTCAAGCTGAAGCCATTGCCCATCCTCTCTGCACTATGCACTACTCTGAATTGTGGTTTTATCTTCCCTAAGATCTCCATATAGGCAGAAGAAGGCAGTCACTAAATGTACCCCAAACTCATCTCTCCCCCCAGCAGGAGAATTCCTCCAGTCCTTTTGGTGTCTGCCTGCTGAACTCCCACCAGGAGCTGAGCTACACAGAGTTACACTGCTGCACAAAGCTGTGAATAAAGCATTCCAAGTGGAGAGACACACTTGAGTTTAGAGAGATCAGAAGCACTTCGGAGGTTTAACAACTAAAAAAAAAAAATTAAAAAAAAAAATAAATAAAATTCCAAGGAAAATTTCAACCCCCTGCTCGTTCTGTGTGAGCAGTTTAATGTGTTTAATGACCAGATCCCAGAGATGACATATGGTAATATATTTCTCATTGTCAGTCCTGGAGCTGCTTCATGTGAGGTGAATGGAGAGCAGGAGGATGCAAAGGGAGGGAGAGAGCAGCACTATCAGTGACAGGCACTGTGGCTAAGGGACAAATCTGCTGCTGATTCCTGGCAGGATTACAGAACAGTGTTATTGTATTCACTGACCCACCCCAGTGCACTCTGGATATTATGCTCCACATTTCCTGTATTATCTGAAATAAGGCTCTCAGCCATCAATGTTAGAAAGACCAGCAACTCCTCATCAAATCCAGAAATAAATCTGAAAAGCTGCTCTGGCCTCAAAACCACACACAGCAGGAAGCAGGGAATAACCTTTTTTTTCCCTCCCCACAATTTTGTCAGAAGAATCCTGAAGCTGAGTGTCTATAACAGAAGAAGACCCAGCTACCCTAAACGTGTGGACAGGGGTAGAGAAGGAAGGGAGCTCCCCCTTTCAGGCCCCAAAAGTCAAAATGAGCAAACTGTTTTTACTTGGGTCAGTCAAACATTAGTCTTATATTAAAACCTTGAGAAATGCTGAATTTCTGTCAATAAATAAAAGCCATTTTATTCTTTGGGTACAACTGGATATAACTACAATTGAAACTTTTTCTAAATCCTTAAAAAATGTTGGTTTAATACAAGTGTTTTGTTTAATCACAAAGCTCAGACTTTGGTATGAAGAGTGCTGGAAAAGGCGAAACAGAGGGGAAATGAATATAAGGGTGTTATTTCTAAGCTCTCATGAGATAAATCTGAACAATTGCTGAGTTTTCCTTGTCTTTTTGGGTGGGGCAGCACCCTCAGCACTACGCAGCTGTAGTTTAGGCACACCCTATGGAAGGATATTTTACTTTGTGTTTCATAAATTTGAAACCATGCAGAGAAGATAATTAGCATGTTTGCAACGTTTTACCTGACATAAACAAACAAACAAACAAATACTCCAAAGGAAACAAGAAAAAAAAACAAAAACAAAAAAACCCAGCTAATGTCCCCTAGAGCAAGACAAATATACAAGTATTTTGATAAGTCTTAGATGCTACTTTTTTATTGATATTCAAAAAAAAAGTTAAAAAAATAAAAAAGTAAAGGCAATTGAGATTCCTAGATAGAATAAATTAAAACAAACTCTTTTCTTTTTAAACCTTGCATACCTCAGATTAAAAAAAAAAACAAGTTAATTCAAACCAGTGTGAGCCAGGGTTGGATTTCTCTGTCCTTCAAAATAGAAGTAACAAGTCACACTGACAGACTGCATTTCTAGGAATGTTTTGAAGTCAAAAGCAACATGCCTAAGGAAAATGGACAGAAAAGTAGAGTCAACCACACCTTTTAACATCCATTTTCAACTAAAAATAGAGAAAGGGAGAGAAAAATTTCTTTGCCTTCACAGAATGGCATCTCTGAACAAAACAAGCACAAAGCAGGCAGCTGTCTGCCTGCCTGCTGTCACTGTGGAGATGGATTTGCTGCACATGACACCTTCTCTGGCTGGTAGGAACAGAGAACTGGGGCTTCACTCTGCCAGACACCCACGGAACACACTCTGCTCTGGGAGGTGTCACAAGGGCTGTCTTGCTTTCCATGCCAGGGTGGCAGAACATCTCACCTGAGGGTTCTGTGCATCCCCTGAGCTATCACATTATGCTTTAAAATCCCACCAGAGCACAAGGAACCACGAGGCTGCGGACATTTACCTCCTTTAGGCTGAAAACTTCGAGTTTCAGGCCAGAAGCCAGGAATCACAGTCCCTCTGAGGCTGGCAGCTGCTGGATTTGTGACTGCCTCACATCACCATAAGAAACACCAACAGTTGTGAGGGAACAATAAACGTGGTCTGGAAGAGTTATTTAATGTGCTTACTTCCCAAAGAGGAATAAAACAGAAGTCTTACAGATTCACTCAGCCCCTCCCACTCAGTTATGGGCCATATCTAGAAAGAAAACATGTTAAAGGAGAAACAAACAGAAAGGGAAAAAAACCCACTGGGAAAATTTCCTCCTCCTTTACTATCACTTACACCTCTTCACAGTAAATATATCCTGGATGGCCAAGTAATTTGCTACACCACCATAAATTAGATGGCATTTACTACAGGGAGGGAGAGAGGCAGAGGAGAAGGGAGCACTCAGATATAGAAGAAGTCATCCATTTTAATAATAAAGGCAATTACTCCAAATTTTCTTGGAACAACAACGTACAGCACCTTCTGCTCAGATACTCCGTTGACTTACATCCTACTTAATAGTAACTGCAAATACTTTGCTTAGTGAAGTATGCTCCAGCAGCACCTGATATTTCTGCATTCATCTTACTCACATTTTATTAAGATGATTGTCTAATCTGCCTTTTGAATAATGGCAGCACATCACAACCGACATGGAAGACCAGGCTTTGAAATGACAAGGCTCTGGGATATTTGTTACCTTCAATTTACTTTCCTGCACATAAGGACAATTTAAGGATAGTTCAAGGTATGTAGGAACTTATGAAATGTCTAAAAATTGGTTTAAAATTCCTAGTTTTCTAGCCAGAAAAGATAAATTACTTTTAATTGAACATATGTCTACAGCAGATTCAACTTTTTTAATATTCCTGAGTAATATTTTGTTTCAAGGATATCTTGTCAGTAATGGAAAAAACCCAAAACAAAACCAAGAAAATCCAAGAGCACTCGACAAAAGTTTTATACTTGTTAACAGCAGAACAGGGATTTGAAGATGGTGTAATCTCCACATCAATTGCCTCAGTGTTTTTTAAAGGAAAATATGAATGGTTATCCCAACATCAACACCCTCTAATATCAGGGCTTTGTGACCCTCTGGATACAACACACAAGGTCCCTTAGATTAAAGCACGGGCAAGAAACGCATGCAAAGCCCACTGCAAGAAATCATCCTGCAAAGGATCTCACTGGGTTTGGGACCAGACTGTAAACTTCTTATTTCCATTAGGGCAGCATGTGCAGGAAGCAAACCACCCCGATGCCCTTACCACAAAGGCTCACACTCCAACAGGCTCTGGGACAGATTTGAAAATGTACATCCTGTGCAACCAACAGAGCGCAAAGAGTGTTGATCTTTGCCAGCTTGGACCTGATTTCAGCTGATGGCCCAGAGCTGACAGGCTCTGCATCATTAACACATTTCACAGTGCAGAGAGATGGTTACATGTGTCAGTAAATGACTTGAATTTGATGAAGACACCTTCTCACCCCCTGCAGATTCTTTTAACTGTGCAGAATGAATTCTGTTGTCTGCTTATGAAAGGCAATATATTAAGCAACAGAAGATTAAAAAAATCGTGTTGGCACAGACTCTCAGCTCCCTGTGTGGGGCTTTACGGCCACAAATCCTATTAGCATTAATCAAAGGGAGAAGATGGGCTTTTTCACACCTCTGCTATGGGGGACAGGACCTGCTCTAAATCTGAGAATTGGAACCTCACTGAGTGTGGAGGGCAAAGGAGGGTGGGTGAAGACCTCCCCTATTCACCAGAACGCTGAAGATTGGTGAGTTTGTTTCCTCCCCTGGCTCCCCCAAAGCTCTGCACACCACGAGCCAGCAAAGTGGGAACAGCAACAAAATCCCAGCAGAGGAGCTGAAGAGCCACAGTCCATTACCTACTGAATCATGCCCAAACAGGGCTCCCAACTCAATAATCACAGCAGCACCGGCGGGCTGCGCACCACGCTGCTGTATTACAGCTCTGCTCCATAAAACTTTACAGTGTGTAAGGAAAAAATTAAATGCTGCTGCAGACAGGAGCATTTCTCTCCTGTGCCTGCAGCAGACACAGCCTGACTTGGCTGAGGTTTGAAATGGACGCACCACAAATTTCTGGGAAACTGGCCAAAATCTGATACGATGCCACCACGTGGATCTCCTAAAGGGGCATCCAGCAAAAGTCTTGCTTGTGAGTATTTGCAGCTGATTTTACAATCACCTGGCTATCAAGGAGCTGCTGTTTATCCAGATTCTTTACACTGGAAATAGTTCTGTGTGTTTACCAGCAGATGAGCCAGAAAGAAAATCCCTGCTTGCTGGCATGTACTTTGAAGAAATAAGCTAAAAACAACAAACAAAAGAGAAATAAAATTTTAGCCAAAGCTGCATAACTGGTAAACTAGACAGTATATCTAATTCTAATAGTACTAAAAAAAAAAAAAAAAATTAAAAAAAATCACAAACTCCAAGTGGTTGCCTTATGACACATTATATCTTTTCTAAAAACTACACTTTTGTTTGAATGGTAACATTGGTTTTCAGAGCTCAGCAAACAGTATTCCTCAAATACTGATTCTGGTTAATTTGGGTGTGCTTTTGTGCTGTGACATAATCACATAATATCGTCTTTATTTGCCCAACGTCTTGGAAATACAGGAGGAAAATTAGAAGCAAACAGTTTCATCTGTTGACTAAAGGTATTGAGCAGTGAGAGTTTTGCTGCCTAACATGCAAAACTCAAAATTAGCTGTGTGATTATTCTGCCTGCTAAAATAAGTACACTGTATCAAGATACATTGATTTGTTCAATTTATGCTTTTTCCTCTGGAGGATTTTTTTGAAAGAACAAGCATAGTCAAATAACATTTCATCCCTACCCCTGCTGTGGTATTTATGCTTTCCTACCCCTGGGTAGCAATGCTGGGCCAGCTTTGGAAAATGAATTCCAGTATATACACATATTTTTGCTCATCACAGAAAATCCCAGACCAGATTTCCTGCTGGTATAAGTGGGCTTAACCTAACATTTTTCCCTCATTTACATCAGCAGGTAATTTGGGGCTGTGGCATGCACAAAAAATACAAATGTGCACTTAAAACTGATTTCTGGAAGCGTTCCCGCTGAGAACATTTACCAAATGTTGGGGTTCCACTGGAATTTCTGAAATCAGTGGGATTTAAGCAGCTGCTTTAATCAAATGATCCTTTGAAAACAAGAAATGGACTGCAAAATTTTGCTGGACAGGATACTACTACTATTACTACTACCAATAATAATAATAACATAGTGGCCTTACACTAGTAAGGAGCAGTGATATTCAGCAATTAAGTTTCTGTTGTTGTACCTAAATAGATGTAAAACTTGAGCTGGGCAATGAGAAATCATGCTGCTGAAAATTGAACAAGCATCTGCTCTTGTATCAATCCTTTTGCTAGGTTGTAATACCCATTTAATATGCATTGAACAGCTGAATTACTGCCATCAAATGCTTCCTAAGTGCCACAAAACTTACAGGGAACATATAGATCAGCTGTCACTTCACCCAGATACACTGTTCAGCCTACCTACAACTAAATTGAACCTCTTAGAGTTACCTGCACTAAATTGTTAATGATATTTTCATTGCATACTTGATGCTCTGTTTCCTATATAATTGCAAATATTGGTCAGCTGGCATTGAGGATGAGGAACACCTAAAAGAGGTTCAGAGAGCCACAAAAAGAAGCAGTCTTTAGAAAGATGAGGATAGGCTAATTGAATTTATTTTGCTTTTCAAAGAAGAAGTTGGGGGTAGAGATGATCATGGTAACTTTTGTGTTACTGTTCTCTAATCTCACAGCAGGGTCCTCCTCACGCTGGGAGACAAAAGGATGAATGATGTCCAAGCTTTGAGTTCAAACCAGACAAGCACAGATGAGAAATAAGACTCAAATCTCAAGCTGCAAGCCAAATCAATCACAACAAATTACTGTTTAAAGCATCTTCTCTTTCTTTGCAAATCCTTGAATCAATATCAGGTTTTTGGTTTTTTCTTTTTTTTTTTAGGTTTTAATTTCTGTTCTCTTTTGTTGTGGAGTTGGTTTGGTTTGGGTTTTTTGGTTGTTTTTTGCTGTTGTTTCTCTTTAAAGATTACCTAATTTAGCCACAGTTCCTGAGCTCAAAGCAGTCTGGGAGAGATATGTGACTTCAGTTGATAAATAAACAAAAAGTTGGTTTGGGAAAACCTAAAATTTATAAACCTACTAATCCATGTGTGTTTATTTTGTGTGTCAGAATCACACCTGGAAATTCACAGCACCTTTGGAAAGAAAATCCCCCATTCCAAACAAAATCTCCAGAGATGAATCAAGTTTCATGTTTCAGGTAGAAAGATGAGAAAAGAGGAGATACAACTTTGACCAAGGTGAATCCCAGCTTTCCCAAAGACAGATAAAAGTCTGCCCCAAAATATGAATCAATTCAGTATTAACACTAGTGTCGGATTCACTTTTATTTGATCAGAACTGATTAGACAACCTTAGGTTGTGGTTGGAGGAATCAATGCTGTACAAGGACAACAGAACCTTTTACATGCCTTCACTTGACTGCCTGGACAATTTAAAATACAAAACAGAAAACCCAAACCAAACAAAAAACAGAGTTCTACTGTTTCTGAGCTTCAGGCTGGAAAATCTTTGGCTCACATATTAACCAAAGGGATCAGTTGAAAACATAAAATATTGCTTCAGCAAGCACCTTTTTTGCCTATAATCCCAAACTGTCATAAAAGTATTATCTGCACCTTTCTGCAAAGACGGATTTCTGAAAAAACAGATTTTTCTATGAAATATCTTTTGAAAAGTCACACTGCATTGGTGTGCCAAAGGACTGTGGATCAATTGTCTTTTAGGCCAATATCCTATGTGTTTTAACTCTAGTCATGAGCAGAAATTAATGATTTATTTCTCTTCTAAAGCATTTATTTTCACAGTCAAGGAAATAAGATTTGTGGTGCCAAAATGCTGATAGCGTGGTATAAATATATTTATATGTTCATGTAATTATATTTATAGTGTACCTGAGGGATTCCAACTCTGCAAATAAATCTTGTCATTTTCCACACTATGCAAATAAACAATTCCACGGTGGGAATAAATGGTGTGTCCCACTACAGAATGCTTTTCCTTAAAGGCAGTGAACTGGTCTATCAGTATCAACATCCTGTCAGGCAGCGACAGGCAAGCTCCACCATAATGTGGCAAATTGTGGTTTTCTGGCTGCCATGGCCATGGGGCAGGGGGGAAGAAGAGGAAATGGAGAGACAGATTAAGAACACTGCAGCTCAGTTCTCCCATCTTCCTCCTCTGCCCAGTGCAAATCCACCCCAGGGAGCAAGAACAGCATCACCTCTGTGTTGAAAAAAGGAGAGACAGACAAGGCTGTTTGCCTCCACCTGAGTTTTGGGGCAAGCAAGTTTTGCTGATTTTCTGATGTGCACTAATAACCTTCACAAATTCAGCAGGGCTACTATCAATTTAAACATTTGTAACTGCAAGAAGAATTAATCCTGAGTTTAATTCCATTCCCTTCCTTTGGTGGGATCACTTCAATAGCACCCAGGCATCCTGCGTTATTTAATTGCATTTATCCTCACAGCAGCCTTGCAGAGAGGCAAACACCATTATCCCTGTTTGACAAGTGGGAATCTGAGGCACAGAGAAACTGAATGACCTGTTCAAGGTCACAGAGAAATCTGTTGCAGCATAAGCACTAAATCCCAGATTTGCTGAGTCTTTTGACAGCACAATCCACTAGAACTACCTGCTACTGGTGCTGGCAATTCTTCCTCAAAGGACAAACAGTATTTGCCTTTTAATTGCCACAAACTCCCTTCGTTGCTAAAAAGAAGTCAGGCAAATTGCACAAATCAAAAATACAGTAGGAAAAAGAATCTGACCCGAAGTATTCCACACAGGACTATAAGTACAATCAAAACTGAAAAATCTTTTCTACTTCATAGAGGCAGTGTTTTCTCCTTTCAAAATATAAACTTCTTGATGGCAGCAGTGCAGCACAAAGAGATAAAACATGGCATGCCTTACATACTGGGGAAAAAAAGGATTTCCTCTCTTTCCTTTTCTTCTTTACACATATTTCATCTTCCCTCTCCTTGTTTCTCCCCTTCCTTTCATGAAGGAAGATAAGTCCTGGCAGTGAAGTTACAGACACCTGTTTCCCAGTTAATTGCTAGTAAAGGCATTTTTACCATTTCCCTAAGGATGCTGCAGCTCGGACTGAAAATATTTCAAATTTTTCACGTTCAAATGGGAAAGCTCAGCTCTACAGCTGCTGGAACATGTTTTTCTCTGAGCTAACCTGTCTTCAGAAGGATGTCTCTTCACAAAGTAGCATGGGCTCAGCAGAGGATTCTGGGGAGCCACACAATTTAAGGGAAAATAATGTGAATAGCAAAGAAGGTAATTGAAAAGGTAACCAGGTATGTGTGGCAGGGAAGGCAAACACACAGAGGTGAGCTAAGTTAATTTACTGAAAGGTCAGAACAGAATCAGTCTTTTGCTCTCCTTGTGCAAGCAGAAGGAGAGCAGATGCCAGGAGAAACGTGCATTGCTATGCAAATAATTTGCTTTATAACTACCATAAAGAATAGGCAGTTTGTACAAAAATGTCAAAGGAGGCATGGAGAGCAAAGGGGAGGTGTGAGTTAGTGAATAACTGGAAACAGAGATGGTGACTAAATGTCACTTTGCCACTGTCCCTTCAGCTATCCTGGAGACATTGTTTCCCTCCCATTCTTCCATCTCTCCCCTTGTTAAATTCAGCGCACTTATTAGCAATGGAGTCACAACAAAATAGTGATATCACAGCTGTGGAGCACATGAATTTCTGCCAGCAAAAAAGCTAAATATTTCCCAGGAAGGAATATCTCTAAGCATGTCACACTTCACTCTGATGGCGCAGAATAAAAGAAAAATCTGTTGAAAAATAAGAAAACCAATGACTTCCCCCTCAATACTGCATGATTAGTGCAATTGTACAAACCTCCCCTTCCAGCTCTTTGGATCCCAGATCCCTCACATAAGTAGGGCCCACAAATGTTGCAATTTCACATGGACTAGGATGGGTGACTGACATTTTCTGTGCACTACTAGCCCTTCTAAAACCAGTTGAAATAGAAGTAATGTCAGCAATGACCATGGCTTTTTGGATGGTCAAACTTCCAAAAGGTCACCATTGGAGGCATGGAATATGAGTAGGGGACTTATCATTCCTCTTAAAAAAACAAGCAAACAACCAATCAAACAAAAAACCCTGATTTGCTATACCTTTTTTGGGAGTGGTTCTAAAATAGCTCACAGAATTGAAGAATCTAGAAATAACAGATTTTCAAATTAAAAACCTTAAAACATCCTCTACCCCAATTCTAAATTTGCTTTATTAGAAGACTAAAGCAAATAATCTCTCCCAAGGTCATGACTACAAATTAAACTTGCAATTTTGAGGAAGGATTAAATTCCCCAGGGGAAGAATATAAATCTCCCCAGTGCATGGGTCATCCCAGTTAGCTTTTCACACCACATATTTCCATCAGCTGGCACTGTGGAATGTGCTCCCTCTCCCCATATGCTCCCAGAACTGCAGATTTATGCAGTTTTGGCAGGTAAGCAATTCAGACACAGATTTGGCAACTCTCTCCCCTGATGTGACATCTTTGGTGTCAATTCTTCCACACTGTCTTGGACAGCAGATTCCAGCAGGAGCCCACCCTGCTGCTCCATTACCCCATGGGGTGTGATTTTACCTTAAATTGTGCAGCAGCTAGGTTATGCTGAAGTGAGAACACCTCAGTTGTTATTGCATTTATCTTGGTGCTGACCTTTAAGCCTCTCTTGGTGCAGAACACACTTTGTTTTATGCTCACTGAGCTTTCCTTTTCAATCAAGAGGGGGAACTTTATTGTGGAGGTTGTCTCTGTACTTCAGTTTTTGCAAAAGAAAACATAACATTTACTTTTTGTATCAGAGAAACGTGCTGGGAAAGGGCTGCCATGCTCTTTAAATAAGAAACTCCTTTTTCCCCAAATTGCTGTTGCTGCTCTCCAACATCCATTCATTTTCTTATGGAGTTTCTTTCCATATTCTGCAGGGAGGACAACTGAACTGTGCTTTCAAAAATGAAAAAAAAAACACCAAAAAACCTCACAAAACTCATGTTTTGTTGTTTTCCATTGACTGGAGGCAGATGGAGGGACATAGCATATTTTATCCCTTCAAAGACTAGAGAGTCTTTTATCCATTTCTGTGTAATGCAGCTTTCTGGCTGTGTGGCACAGGATGGAGGATTAGTACCACAAGAAAATCTAGGAGCATATTGGCAGCCATAGAAAGAAATGCAGCTTTGAAAGCCTGGTACTAAAGGAACAAAAAAGGTTTTGCAAACCCCTTCTGTATCACAGGGTGCTTGGAAACTTCTGAAGGGAGAGACTGGCGCACTGCTCCTTCAGGAGCACTGACATTTCCTCAGGGAAGGACCAGGGAAGCAGTGTCGAGGACACCGACTATTCCTTACAAAGTTATCCCTTCAATTCTGCTTCTCCCTTGACTAATTCCAGGCAAAAACTGGGTCAGTTTAATCATAAACTCCATAGGTAACTAATGCCTCAGCTTCTCTTCACAGGATGCCCAAAACTAAAGGAAAGGAAGAACATTTCTACCAGGTTACTTGCAATTATTTCATCTACAGTTTTTATGTTGAAGCTGCCTCTTCACTGCCTCCATTGCTTTGGTGTAAATGTCCATCACATGCTCCATATTCTTCTGAGTGCTTCTCAATTCTCCAACTGCTACTGGCACATGCAAAAAACACCCAAAACAGCAGAAAATAAGGAAAACATAAGAAATCTGGCTGGCATCTTATTAATGCCTCCTTCAAGTAACCAAACACACGTCTCAATAAATCTCATCCGTTCTGGAGCACAGTATTTTTCAGCCTTATTATTTCCAATATTTTGCCTGTCATTCCTGAATGGCTGCTCAGAAACAAAAGCTTGTCCTTGAGGAGCAAGAGAAAGTTACTATATTTTCAATCTGAATCACCTCCTAATATAAGCATTGAAACACTGGGAATAATGCAAACTCTCCAGTAAAATATGATGATAGAGTATACCTAGAAATATCTCAGCTTAATAGGTGTTGTGCCATTAACAGTGGATTTTATGGAAGCAAGTAGATGTAAATCTGTCAGGCAGACAAAGATTTACAGTAATATCCCCTGCAGTGGACGGTTTTCATCACATTTAGGACTGTCAGGCAACTCGTGGGTTTTCCTCCATCCCTTTAAGCATGAAGGCCCTTTCATTTTATTTAGGAGCTGGGATGTTCACCTTCAGGTATTCTGCAGTGCCAGAGGAAGCTATCCAGTGCCCTTTCCCTTTTTATGGAAGGAATGCACAGCCCAGGTGACTTTACACATCCTCTTTTCCAAATAAGAGCCCTGTCCTCTGTGCTGGACATGAACTAGACAAGACCCAACCTCGTGGTACATGCATTTACAAGGTTAAAACACTGTCTGCACTACAGAGCCTGCATATTCCCAAAACCAGAGTGAAAAAGCCCTGCTTTCCTCCCAGGGGACAGCAGTAGGGAAAACCTTTTTGGCAACTCCAAAAAGCAGCCTGGACAGTACCTATGGGATGCATCCAAAGCAGTGAAAATGATACAGGGAGCAGAAATAGGGATAGCTGCAACTCTACCATTTAAATTTGTGTTTATGGCAGGGGAAATTGTTGTCAAAGACTAAAAAAAAGCACTGTTGAAGTGTGCAATTCCTTCTGCTGAGCAGAGCCTTTCACCCAAGCGTTCATACAAACACATCAGAACTCTGGAGGATTTCTCCAGCATGGTGAGAAATGCTTTCTTGGGGTGAAAGAGAAGCTTCACACAAATCAAATTGCAATAACAAAGCAAAGTTTTAATTATACCTCACTATTTCTGCTCTCTTAACTGTCATCAGTGGTGTAACAAACAATTATATGATGCACCATAGACAAAAACACTTTTCAGTACTCTTATTCAAAAAGATGAAGACCTGTGGCAATCAGTGCTAAACACAGAGTCTGACTGTGCTAATAACTGAGGTAAAGTATCTCTGTACCACAACACTCCAGATGCAGCAAAACTCAAGCCTAGAAACTCCTCAAAAGCTGAGCAATTATGGGCTTAAATCTACTTCTGATCAAGAACTTCAAAAGCACCCGGTGTCCAAGAGAAAGCTTTATGTTATGTACTTCCTGCAGAGAACCCCTTATCTGCTTGAATCCTAATTAATCCTTCCAGCAGCAAAATACCTGCATCTCACAGGTTTATTCACAAAACAGCATCTTCCCCAGCCAGCCAGCATCATGGTATTCCTACAGACTCAGCTTTGGCACAAAAGCCCATAAATAATTCACCAGCAAAACATTCTAAATACCACTTACCAACTACCAGTGAAACATAGACTACACTCAATTGCATCCTGTGGTACTGAAACTTGTAACTGCAATTTCCATGTGAAAACTATCTGCAAGAGAAATTCCAATACACGGAGGCAGCAACATTTGAACTAAATTAAAACACTTTGCAGTTTAGCTTTTGGCCACAAATGCTCTATTGGGGCTTCCGTTTAAAGGCTTTTCCTCTATTAAAGTTTCAGCATTTCAAATCCTGCTTTGACCACAGCCTGCCAGGCGTCTCCTGTCACCTTCACAGCGTGTCCCAGTGTTATTAAGCCAGGACTTATGGATTGCAAGAGCAGAAGAGGCCATCACAATCTTTAATCTTACTCTCTGAGCAAAATGGGTAAATGTAAAGACAACAAATGACAGAAGCTCTTCCTCATTCCTAGAACTGACTAGATCCAGTAGCTAATTTTACATTTACAATTAAGGGTCTGTTCTTTATTTTGATTTTTATAACTGTCTTAATTGCATTGCTTGAATCCTATAATGCCTTTGCAACAGGCCTCCAGAGACAGGCAGCTTCTTTTTATAGCCTCTACAGCTTTGCTTCCCCTTCCTCCCCTGAAAATAGTTTTATTACAATGTTGACTATGAGAATTCTTTGAAGTATCATCATATTTGAAGGTGCAATTGCTCAGGAAGCTTTTGTTCCCTTTCCACTATTTTGATCCACATGAAGAATGATAATTCAATTAATACTTTGTCAAATACATTCACAATTACACACACACACAGAAATTAGTTTGATTCCCTAACCATGACCACCTCCTACCTATATCTGAAAACTTTTTTGAACAAAGGGTTTGCATTTCCTGTTGCAACCCAGAAGGAATTATTCAATCAAAATCTCCTTTTTTTCCTCTTTTTTCAGGCCCGCAATTCCAAACTCAGCATCAGATGTCCTAGAAAATAACTATATACAATTTATGGTTTCCTAGAGCAGTGAAATTATTCACAAAAGAAAACTTTTTTTGACACATGCCTATATGAAAGACACATCTGGAGTCACATACCTAAATTAATGAAAAAAATCCATGGCTACTCAAAACCAGTCACTCAAATATGGATATTCTATAAATATTGTTACATTCTATGTCCATGCTTCGGCATTTTTCCTGGGACGCTGCTTTAATCTTCCTGAGATGGAAGATTTTTTGCAATTTGGGCCATTTTATTGCTAGGAGATGGACATAAAAAGATGAAAACTCTCCAGTAACTTTTTGCTTTCCTCAACAGCACTACTGAAACCAGCAGATCCACCCATAATTAAATAAAGTCACTGTGGGATGAACAGGAAGTCAGCATTTTCTGAACTATATTTTCCCCATATTTCTGAAAATTAGGATATACATTCACTTGAAATGCATGCACTACATGTTCTGCTCATGATTCAGCCTCACATACCTGAAATATTTTATATGGCCCCGCCTGGGTTCCCCCACAATCTGTAGGAGTGAAATCTCCTCAATTCCATACATTTATTTGTAGAATCTATTCCTGTACATATTGTAGCCAAGTAACAATTTCCTCTACTGCTATGTGCTTAAATTATTTTCTTTGTTGGTCTGAAAAAAACTCAAGATTTAGAGAAAGGAAAGAAGAGGCAAGGAAACCACAAGAAATTAGAAAACAGGAAACTGATTCTTTCTACACTTCTGCTTATAGGAATAAAGGTTGTTGCTCCCTGAACTTTGCCAAAAAACTTCCTTACGGAATTTTCTTCTGCGATTCTATCCCCTGGAGCATAAATTACAGAATAAATACAGGGCAGCTGCTGGGAGTTAACAACATTTTTTGTGCTGTGTCCCTGGAAAGCTCCAGTGGCTCGTGGCTGTGCCCAGGGCCCCGCAGGAGCTTCAATTTCACAGTTTGGTTGCCAGTGCTGCCTTGCAGGGCTGCTGCCCTAATGAGTTTCTGGAGCTTCACACGCCCTGGGAAAGGCTCTCTCTGCTGTAGCTCCCCAACAGGTGGTGCAGAAAACACCAGTGCAAAACGTAGTTATGCAGAGCACACCTACACCGGGAGGGCACTCAGGATGCTTTGGCAGACGTAGATTTGTCTTTCTTTTCCCCTTGCAGTGTCATCATCTTTTGCTCCTTCTGCATTTTTATTTCAGAACACTGCCACGGCTGTTCTTACCCAGCTGAAGTGCCTTGGGGAGCTGGGGAACTTGGTGTTTTTTGCATGGGTTACAAGTGCTAATTGCAAACCGTGACTTGGTGTGCTGGGAAGAGCAAGGAAATTGAAAAAAATGGGGATAAGTCAACCAGGAAACTTCAGCTGAGGAGAAAAAAAACAATTTCACGCACACAAGCTTTACAATAACTATGAATTCTTTCATATTTCCTTTCAAAGCTCTACAAACAATTTTCACCAGTGCCTTTTGGTCAGAGAGAGAAACTTCATACCTGGTATAACCCCTGTAGTAAGTGCTCATCTTTTACTTTTCACATAACTGTGTGGACATTCAAGAGACATCTTAATAAAGAAGGGATTTATGAAGTCACCTTCCAGCCACTACAATCTCAAGAGCATTCATCCAGGACGTTGACATTTTTATGTAGCCAGCAGTGAGATTATGGCTGTATGCTTGGCTTCAAATCTTTTACTTTAAAATAAAATAAATCTGAAAAAAACTCTCTGAACTTATGGAGCAGCATAAGGAAGATGGTGGGTGGCCATTTCATTCTTAATTTGAGATTTACTCAAAATCTCAAAAAAAGTATTTAAGTATTATTTGAGGTTTAAAAGAAAACAAACAAAACCCAATAACAAATCCTATAAAACAAAAACCAGTTTAAATAGTGCCTCATTGTGTTTTAAAGAATGAACTGATAAAGAGCAGCTCACTATTGTACAGGTATTTGCTGAGTGAACTGCCTCATCATCCGGCTTGCAAATAAAAATATTTATAGTATTGGCATCAGTACTGACCTCTTAGGGTGACAACCCATACTCAAAACCACTTCAGCTTCAAGTGACTGATCTCCACCCTTTGGGTCATGCAGCCACAGTTCATCCACTTCACTGTCTGCTTTCCCAGCCCACCTCTCACCGAATTAGTTACAATTGGAGACCCTCTCATTTCCCTGCAAGAGGCGCCTGGGGAAATGTTTAAAACCAGGAAAAGCCTGCACAGGTTGCTCCTAGTTACCTCCTCATTCTCCATGAGCCTGGAGATGGCTTTCATGGTTGCTCCATAGACTTCCTAGCACCTGGAAAGGGTGTGAACAGCCTGGAGCTCCCTAGATCTTCTTTCTTTCCCTTCCTGACAAAAGGGGTTGGGTTTTCCTGGAGAAAACTCCCAATCACCACAGCCTTCCTGAGATAATCTACAGCACCTTAGCAGAGGCATTGGGCAGCTCCCTCAGCAACCCTGGATACATCCCAGGGAGAGTCTATGTCCCATATTCCCCCCACAGGGATCACTTTGGGACACCAGACAGCACCTCCAGAGGGAGAGGGCTCATCTTCTACCCCTTCCCCTTCTGGAAAACAACCCAGCTGCTCAGGAAGTGATGTGTGCCTGGCTTTACCTTGCTCTTCAACTTGATAAAGCAGGACAGGTCAAAGGAGGCAATTCAGTATGGATAAAATTCTTCACTTAACCAGAAAAGCAATCACATTTATTTCTCCCTGAATTTGTCATGAAGAAGATCCAGAGGGCCTGAAGCCAGCACTGCCACTTTAGAAGCATTGGTGTGCCAAAGTAAAGGCACAAAGAGCTCCCTGAGGAATATATTAAGGTCTTGTTCACAACCTGGATTTCTGCTGCTCTGCTTCTTCAAAGGTCATCTCTTTCCCACTCTGAAAAAAAAAGCAACAGATTTAGGATTGAAAGCAGAAGGAACACTAGAGCAGGAGGGAAAACGGGGAAGAAAATTATTAAAATACGAGCTGTCCTCCCACTACACACTGGCAACACTCTGACAGGTTCTCCAGCTATAATGTCGTATAAAAAGTATGCCGAATTAACTTCAGACCTTTTTAATTTCTGATTTCAAATTAAACCTCCTCTAAATGCCCACCCACTTTAAGAAAGACAGTTTAATTAATTCCCTGAAGATATATATGAAGAGACACGAGAGCCACCCCCTGAAGGATAGGTAATAAGTGTTCTGCCCAAAATGGGAGACAAGGAGAAAATACCCACAGAGGGCGTTAAAGCCTTTTTTGTGTCATCTGAGGTAAACAAAGCATCAAAGAATGAAACTGTCCCAGCAGCTTTAAAGGCTGCTAAAAGATCACCTTTAACATCATTTCTGACTCCTCCAGTGACTCTGAAATTCACAGTTCTATTCATGGTAATATTTTTGAAGATTTTGCCAGCTTCGTGTAGAAGATTTCTTGCTTTAGCCAAGAATCAGAACTAGACAGTGGTTTTGCCAAAGTTGATATTAAATCAGAAATCTCCAGGCATCTGACCACCTTCAGCACATCTCCTGCATGGGAGGTATCATTTACCAAAACAGTCTGGATATCAATCTCAAGCATAAGAAACCCCACACACCTCATTCTGGGCATCACATAAATACCACTATGCAGTTCACTGTTTCATTTTTCACATCTGATCTGGATTTTGCTACTCCAGAACCATCAAAGCACCTCTCTAAATATTCAAAGGATCACTAAGCCATCAGTCTACAGAAGGAGCCAAAACTGCATTTACTCTCTTTTCTTTAATCTCTCAGACCTTAATTGCCATATTGACAAAAAAGAAACAGTTGTTTACCTTCTAAAGTCTCAGGAGTGCCTGCCAAATTAATCCTTTTAAGCAGCATTTCTCCAGCTCCAGAAACAAGTAAGCAGCATGCAAAGCAGTGAGGTACTCCCCTAAGAGGCAATAAACACACACTGCCTCAAAATTAACCTTGACTATTATAACTTGTCACACATTTCTTCTTTCCTGTTTCATTATGTCCAGAGGTTCCAAAAGGTGGGTTGCTTTTCAGAGCAATCAGGAGACTTCAAATTTTATACAAAAGAACTTTTGTAACCTAGATGGATGCAGGGGTCAAAACAGAGTTAAGGTGGTAGAGCAGAGTTATCTAAAGAATGAGCTCACAGAATCCCAAAGCACAAAGAAGAATTATTTTGTGTTCGACTCCTGACAAATAGGAAAACACCTTGCACATTGCAAACACTGTGAAACAGTGAATTGTACTAATGAGGTTTGTGATGCTGTGTCCTAAAATTAGCCAGCGCTGTACCTTTTAGAGCACCAATAATTTTCCTTCCACAGACTGAATTATCATCTACTCTGTAGATAAATTCACAGGAGTTTGAAGTTTGTATTTAAACTGATTTTTGTCTTACCACTGAAACATTGAAACAAGTATTGCTTCCTGTTAGATGATGCTTAAAATTCAGTTTGCGAAGAATATTAAATTTATTGCAAAAATGAGGAGAAGTGCTTCATGTATCAGTACCAAACTAGAAGCTCGCTGATGGGTTTTTAGTTACAATCCCCAATAAACTGAAATACTCTGAATAATTTGCAGCTGTTATCCACACATTGCCCTCTGTGTGCCCTGAGTTCCCCAGAGAGAATCTTGCCCATTTTATCTGCAGCAGGAAATACACTCAAAATACTGGATTGAAGCAGCTGGTCAATGGCAGGAAATTGAAATTTAAACTTAAAACATGCAGGAGTTGCATGTGTAGGTGCAATCCAGCACACAGCATGTATGATTGCCACTTTTTTGCTGTCTGATGGTTTTCCCTTGTTTTAAGGATGCCAGAGCCTTTATACGGCCCCCTATTGCCACCCCTAAATTTCTCTTACTCACCCCAGCATTATTTTAGTCTAGAAGAGTTTTGAAGAGTTTGTTGGGTTTTTTTGGTTTTTTTTCTGCAAAAAGGAGGCTGCAATCAAGCCACAATAAAACCTAATTTGAGAGGAAATATGAGAGAAATGAGGTTTTTAGGTTGCTACCTAGGTTCTGAGTGAAATCAATAGGAGTAAACGGATACCACTTTTATATATATTTCCTATATATCTCTTCAGACAAGTATAAACCAGATACTTGCTCCATCCTTACTGTGTAGATAGAGTGGCAAGTGACAGGGCCCTTTTCATTTTTCCAATTCATTATGTCACTTGTCATGATTATTTTAAAAAAAATAAGCAGGTTTAGAAAAGTAACTTAGGAGAACATTTTACTTCAGAGCTGCTTCCCAGGCATTAACTGATCATTCCATTAAAAAAAAGTGTGTCTTTCTTTATGCCACTGCCCAAGACTGACCTTTGCTTGAGGGATAATCTCTCTGCTGGCAAACATCAGCACTGGTCCCACTCATTTTCCTTTGGATGGACCAGCATTTAGAAGATAGTTTTATATTAATAAAGTTAGACAATCAGCAGTGGCCAAAAGCCCATGTACTTGGAAGATCTGTAGCAGCAAATAGGTTGAATATTGGGCAGTAACAAAGAGGAAAAAATTGTAAAACTCTTCAGTGAGGAGAGGCACCAGAGGGGTGGCACAACTTCCCTCCTGTCTTCTGCCTGTGTGGACTCCTGCAGCTCCAGAGTGCACACAGCTATTTGCATTCTAACCCAGCAAGCAACAGGCTAAAAATAGTGCTGAAAATCCACTCTGTGGATACTGAGCAGTGCTCTAGGAACTTTAAATTTAAGCCCATTTTTCCCCTAGCAATTACAGGCAGTGTGGCAGAAAAGGAACCCAGGGCTTATCACTCTTTGCAGAGATGTTCCCATTTGCAAGGGAAACCATGTGCCTATGATACATATTAATGCACCAGCATGCCTGTGCATGTTCACTTCAGGTTCTTGGGAGCCTTCCTGCCTTGATGTCTATTCCTTTGCCATAGCTGGAAATAAAATAATAAACAGAAAGTGGAGCTGCGTTTGCCTTTCAGACACTGCCAGTGAAGACTGTCCCAGGCACTCCAAATTTTAAATTCAATCCCTGGTACCATAGCCCCTGCTCTGCAGGGCCCACTGCACTATCTATGCACTAAGAGGCCTGGTTTAGATATGCACTGAAAAAATTAAGACCTGAATGCAAGGTATAAATCACCAGAACGTGAGATCAGATTGGCAAAATGCTGCTAATACTGAAAAATCTACCAGAAAGCAAGATGACCACTAGTAACACCAACCACTGCCCTGACAGTGAGCTTTTCAGAGAGCTGTTACTCATTCAAAACATTTATATTTTAATATGCAGGGTACATGGTAGCTGGAACATGCTGTGGCATAGCAATCACTGCTGGGTTACCTGACAAAACACAGAAGTATTCCCTCATTCACATTTCCTTTTCAGTGTATCTCCCTGACCTCTGAAAATAAGGGTGGTCTCCCCACCAAGTTTTGAAGTAAGTGCACTTTCTAAGGAGACCAAATTCATGTCTCAACAGGCCACCGGCATCTCCCGTCGCACAAGGAGAGGAACAAAACCCTGAAGACACCATCAACACACCTCTTCAGTGACAGAACTGCTGTTAAAAATATGGATCTTGGAGAGAGTTGGTTTCTTTCATCAACAGCTTTTGTTTCTAATTACTGAGAGAGAGAGAAAAATACTTTAGAAAAAACAACAGTTTTTAAGGAAAGGTTCCCACTAGTTTTTCAAAAAGAAGCTGTCTGGTTGGAGGCTCTGGGGTACCCAAAGTTTAATTTCCACCTAAAAACAAGCTCAGACCCTAGATCCCACACACCCCCAGCTATTATTCTCTTTCTTAGAGAAAAACAGAAACCCCTCAATGCAGGAGTTGTGCCATAAAGAACACTAAAATGAAGTCTACAATACTTGGGAGATGCCAGCAACACATGAAATATCATTCCTTTGTTTTCTTCATGCCCCAAAGCTACACCTCCAGGATTTTTGTGACAGGCTGACAGCTCGTTTCCTTTAATCTCCACTTGGATTTGTACCTCAGTATTTTCTCCAAAGTCTTGCCCTACTTTTAGCAACAGCAGGACAGAAACATACAAAGAGAATAAACAAGCTGTCTCTCGTAGAATCTCTGGAAAAGGAGTTGAGTCCCAGCTGGGATGAAGGCACACAAGACTCAGAGAGAAGGGGAAGGAGGGAGTGGAGCTCAACAGACACAAAACCCGAAGTCAGTTTTTGAGAGGCTGTATCTGTGTGCTGCAGGCTGCTTCCAGGATCAGAAATCCTGACAGTGAAGAAAACCCAGGGATTTCCCCACAGAAGAAGCATTAATATGAGAGAGGGTGTGGCTGTGCAAATGAACAGTAACACAACTGATTTCCTCAAATGTGGAAAACTCTAAAATGTTCAGTCAGAAAGTGCAGACTGGAGGCTCTGTACCTCTTTGTACTAAAATCATCACTCTAAGAGATCACAAAGAACAGTTTTCAGAGTAGCAGGTCTTATTTCATTGACTAAAACAATTAAAATATTCATTAAGCTGCAGTCACACAGCTATTCCTGCAAATCTGAGACTGTCAAAACTCTCTTTATCTTATCTATCATAACCTGATGACCTTTAGAAAGGAAAAAGTGCACCATGCAATCAGTTTGTTTTGAATCTGTCTCACTACAAACTATTGCCACACAACAATTTAATGTAAAACATAATGCAATTTATTGTGGCCTTTTATTTCTCTGTCCACACAGTCCACAAGTCACTTTCAAAGCAATCAGAAACACACTCTGCCTATGTTTTGATCAAAAAGATGCTAAGAAATGCCTTTTTGGTTTGTTTTAGCAGGATAAGCATTCCCATCAACAGCTCCTCTGAAAACCAGAAAACTATAAACACTCCAACAGCATGTAGAACATTAGTGCTTCCCTCTGTCCTTTTAAAGATTTATTGTCTTTGAAGATGCTGCCTCTCAACAGTTCAGCACAGCAAGGCTGCATAATGCTGACAACCCAGCTAAGGCTCAGAAGAGAAATAACTGAGAGTTCCTGAGACAAACCTGACATGAATTGAGTTTCCCTTGGCTTTACAGTCCCTCCCTCCAAGCCCTTATTTCTCCACCAGGAAGAACTGAGAGGTTGGAACACACTGTGGGGATTGTTATTTAAAAGCAAAGTACTGCTGCAGCACACCTCTTTTTAAAAGGATAATTTTGATAGATATTGATATTTCAAGCTATTGAAATTGTTGAAGTCCAGACCACTTGCAACATGACTATAAAAATCCCTTTCTGCTGAAAACACATTGTGGAGCTGGCCCCACTGGAACTGGACCAGCTACCAGCAGGGCATTACTTTTTCCATTTAGGAAGTGGCATCTGTATTCATTGTTCCAAAACATGCCAAAATCCAAACCAAACCTCCAAAAGGTCTATGGCGCATTGCTGGTGCTTCAAAATCCAGCTGACTTTGTCCTAAAATTACCAAGGTATCAGGATAAGAAGTGGAAAACAAAGACAAACAGACAAATCAGCTTACATCCCACACATGGGACTTCCAGGCAAGATTTTTGCTCCTCTAGGTTTTGGGTTTTTTTTGCTCCACATGTTCCAGAAAAATCAGATTGTCTCTGTTAATAGAATAAGAATATTTGCTATAGTGTAATATCTCTCCCCTGTTTCATTGCTGCTCAACGAAAACCAGAATGGAGGTTTTTGCTAGCAGTGAGGCAGGAGAACAAACTAAAAAACAGGAAAGAATTCCCCATAAGGTGGAATAATTAAGGAGAACATTAATGAGGAGAAAAAAATCTTCCATGAATACAACCTTGCTTACAATCACCTACACATGTTTTTGAAAAGACTGTCCTCAGTTTATCTTACTTTCAGGTAAAGATAAGAAGTTTTACACTTCCTACAAGCAAAAAACTAACATAGAGTAGCTGCTGCCAATATAGTTCACCTCTGAAGCCACAAACTCATGCAGCCATGTCCTTAAACACAATTCACCGTTACTGTCACCACCCAAGGCAGCACAGCCCTGCAAAATTTCTCTGACTGTAATTAAACAGCTCATTTCCTTTTATTTAATCCTGAAAAGCAATAAGACGCTATTAGCAGGTGGAAGTTTTAATGCCAGTTTATTAGTAGCACTGACTCGGTGCCTGCTGATAGTTACTGTGAAGGCCAAAAGGTTAACAAGACTTGGCCGGGATGCAGCAGCTTGCCAGGTGTTTTCCTTGTGGCTGATGGAGCAAAGCCAATGGAAATTATCAGTTTTTAGCCACTAGCAACTCTTCCTTGCAACATAAAAACTCGATTTTCCTTAAATACAAAATTAAAAAAAAAAAAAAATTTCTTCCTGTCTCGTGCTGCAACAATTGCCACATAATTTGTAATAATTAGATCCAGCAGCAGCCAGCTTTCTCTTTGATTTCAACAGCTTCCTCACAAAATTGGAGTACAAGGATAGTGTGGCACTTTAAAGTAACAAGGATCTGTTCAACAAAATAGAGTTCCGCAGCTTTCTAAATTCTGTAAACAATATTTAAGGCACAGAACAGGTGTTAAAATTTTTCTGGAGGAGTTTTAATTGCCTGATCCATATCTGTAGAGTTGTAATAAAATAACAGAAATATGATTACATATGAGGCAAGCAGCATGCATGGCTAATAAAAGATATGCACACTGTGGTTTTGGACCAAATACACAGGTATTCGGTCCAAAATAAAGCAGATGGCAAACCAAACACATAAGCATCCACTTCATCTTGCAGTTCCTGTGGTTCTCTGATTGCTTTTATTTATGTTGTGTATGTAAAATTAGGTAGATGAAAGACAGAGGTGAGAGATTCATGCTCCCCAAATTCATTGTTAGACAGAAAAAAAAACAAAACAAATTCTCTTATGCACAGCAGTGTCCTGAAAAACACATCCATCAAACCCAAGTAAATGATATTATTTGAGTTTACAGGTGGTTCCCTTGTACTTCTTCCTATTTAGAAATACACTCTAACTAGAGAGTTCACCAAAGCATGACTCTGGTCTTTTGGAGTTGTCCTTTTGAACATGTATTTGTCTCTACAGAGATTTCAAAAGGTTCCAAAGGCCAAAGTGAAGTTCTCACCACACTGATACCAAAAGTAGCTTTGGCAAAGCCAGGATTTTACAATAAAATAGCTAATTCCAAATAAAAGAATAACCACTGTAGGCAGGGAGAGCAGGGGGATTTCTGCGCAACAAAGATATTTTAAAGTTATTTTTCAGATAGATTCTGCTTCCTGAGGAGTTTGTGTCTTTGGGGGCTTGTCTTTCCTGAGTCGCAAAGCATTTCAGGCAATTTATTTGAAAATAGTTTTATTAAACTGTTCAGCCTCATTCCCTGCCTGCCCACTGCACTGCATCTTCTGTTCAGAGCCCTATCATTCTCATAGTGCTGCTAATGACAATAAAAATCTCTGTTTCTTGTAAAAACTTCAGAGAGGTAAAGCTGAAGTATCCTATGAGCACAAGAGATCCATTAGGACAAACCTGGAGCACATAATCCTGACACAAAGACAACAACTTCTCTGGGCAATTTTTTCCCAGTGTTTGTCCCTCTTCACGGTGGAAATACACATTCAATCCCTAATACAAAGTCTGAATTTTCCACACTCCAGCCTCTGTCTGTTGCCTCTCATCCTATCACTGTGCCCCTCTGAAAAGAGCTCAGCTGTCTTGGCAGTTCCCATCCACTTCTGCACTTTGTGCTGTCTGTATCTCACCAGCTGAGCTGCAGCCACAGCACCACCAGAGATTGTGCCAAAGGCCCTGCCCATGCCAAGGTAAACCACAAGCGCTCCTCTGATCCTAGAAGGCACCCAGGGAATGCCTTTTTTGCACTGGGGAAATCTGCACTGGTTCTTTCCCCTGACCTTGCTCACATGTGTGGAAATGGAGGGTTTGCTCCATGACCTACCCAGGGCCTGAAGTGAAGCTGAGCAGAGGTAATTGCCTCCTAAATGCTCAACTCAGCCCTGAAATCAGTAAAGATTTTTGCAAGGTTTCCCTCTGTTTTGCAAATGTAAACAAAGCCCAGTTCATTGCCATCATAATTACCATCATATATCCATCTTCTGGAGGAACCTCTAATATTCCTCAGTAAGCAACTTTTTGCTGTTAAATTGTTTGAAATCCAACAGCAGCATTATACAACGCATTTTTATTAGCACTTTAGCCAAGAAATGATTCAAGAATATAACAGCTTTTTTGAAGTGGATTTAAATTATCATCAATCATTCAATGAACTCTAACAGAATTTCCCCTTTCTGCATACTCTGTCAAACACCACTGCATGTTTTCCTGACTAAGGCTTATGGTGGCCAAAAGGCATCTCTGAGAAGACTATACTGTCAAACGTGGGCATGGGGGATATAGTACATGCTTTAAAAGGCAAAATTGTTCTTGGAATTTATCTCCCTGTCCCATTATTTCTTTTTTCTTCAACACTGCAGTCTTCACAAGAACGGTATATCATCATTTCTCAAAAAATATTTTGACCTATCACTCAAGCAATCACAGCCACCAGTTTTAGCAATTTAATGAAACATATATTTATTTTTCTCCATGTTCTTCTGCTCCATTTTTTCCATGGTGTTTTGTTTTTCCCCTCAATGCAATCCAGCCCTATAACAGCCTTCTATTCATATACAAATTATGTTTGAGCTGCCCAGGAACCCAGTTGACCATGCAGCAATCCTACAGTCACTTGGCAGAGACACAGCACCCTTCCCTAGCTAATCCAGAAATATTTCTGACTCTGTAAATCATCAAGGTCCAAAGCAGAGTGAAATGTGGATTGCAATATAATTGCAGGGAGATGCTAAAATGGCCTAGGCTGTCCCTTTTCTGCAGCTGAGCAGAGGGCACTGCAGTCCAGGTGTGAGGCCTGTGACAAACATCACACAGATTTAAATTAATTCTATCTGATCCTGATGAAATGTTAAGTCAGGACAAATGCAGTAATCCTGCACTCACTCCAATTATTGTGTCATTTCAGAGCAAGGTACACACTTGTTTTAGCCTCTTCCCTTGAAAATAAAATTAAATCATTTATCATTTGGAATTACCCACGGTCTTATCACAACTTGTAATTTTTAGTGTATTATATGCCTCACTTTTCCTTGGCATTTAAATTTAGCACACGGACCTTTATTTTATTAGACAATAATCACTCAATGCTTCCAGCCTTGTAAAAGCTCCCAACACAACAAGAATTGTGTTAGATAATGTGGTACAAGTCATCCAGGCTAGAAGAATGCTTTCCAAAAAGTAATTATGTATTTATATCCTTTGACTAAATGATGTCTAGCTAGTACTGTGAAGAGTTATAACAAGATCTTGGTGTGTGGGATTCTGGGAATGTGGCCTAGGAGCCCAAATTTTCTTTAAGCATGTATATTAGCACCTTCCTACACATGGGCATATATGCACAGAACTTACCTGCGAGAGAAAAAATATTTTTATTTTAAATATTTTATTAAGATGTGTTCCTTTTTCTCTTTCTCTTGTTTTTTCTAATTTTTTTTTTTTGTAACGTATCTGTAACACTGTACAACTAGGGTGTGACTTTCAAAAACAGTCAAGGGACTGTTCTATTCCTTTTGAAACAAGAGGTCTAAGTTTGCTTCCACTAAAAATTTGTGGCACTAGGCTCCAGAGAAAATAATTAGACCAGGTAGGTGAGTGATTTAAAATCTCTCCCCTGTTGGGCACAGGGGACAATGAACAGCAACAAGAATGGACCCATTAAAAAAAAAATAAATATATAAATATATTTATTCCCAGAGAAGTCTAATTGCAAATTTGAAAACACTACAAAGTGAGAAATGGGAGGCAATGTAACAGATTTGACACAGTTGGATCTAAGTAAAGAATCTGACAATCTGACAAGCATTTTCACAAACATCTTGCAGAGAAAGATTCACCCAAGTAAGCTTGAATATCGATGCCAAGATACAGAAAGTCAACTAAAATCATTTGGTCCAAAGGCAACAAAGTGTCAGGGGGAATTTCCTGGACAGCTTCCTTTTCCCAATATTTCCCAAACTTTGCCAGGCAAATCCTGAGGTTTAAGAGTTTATTTGACAGCACAGGTAAAGAAGGTGAGAGTGGAAAGGGATGAGCAAAATCTAGAAACAACATGGCAGATCAACCACGCAAGAAAATTTAGCAGCACCCAGGTTTTGTGAAGCTCTGTAAAGATGCAACCATCATTTATATCACTCTGCTCCTTGTCTTTTTTGTTTGTCTCCTTCCACCAGGACAGCTTGTCTTTTAGACAGCCTCATCTCTGGAACAAGACTTGTTATTTTGCTGTGTGTTTTATTCAGTTTCCAGCACAATCGGTCCCTGAATGGATGAGATTCCTCACGGTATTACTTCAATATAAATGTTAAACAACAATATTATTGTTATGCTATATAGCTGATCCACATCAAGGGATTTGGAGTTGATTCATTCATCATTGTCAGGAAGGCAGTTTAAATTCCATTCGAGCCCATATGCAACAGCCCAAGAATAATGTGATCACTTTTTAAGGATGTGAAAGGAAAAGGGGTCTTGGGAACAATTCAGAATGAAGGAAGCTCACTTAAAAGCTGCAGTCAAACTGGAGTTCTACAGCTTAATTCAAATTACTGTCCCTTATTGGCTGCATCTCAGGCTTGGACTGCAGCTCCAAAAAATCATCTGCAGGGCACTCCTCAAGCTGGTGTAGGGGTAAAACACTGGGGAAAGACTGCCCTGTGCTCCCCTGGACCTTCTGCCACGTGCCAAGGTCGTGATGCCATAGGCTGGTTTCAGCTAAACCAGGTGAAATTGTTCCCAGAGGGACACAGTGCCCACTGCCACAGTGGTCAGTGACACTCTGAAGGCAGCTGGCACTTGGAGATGTGGGGTGCTGGATTTTTGGGTTCTTCCCAGATTTCCCTTGACTTGAACTCAGTGACAACCAGCAGGGCAACACAGCAAGAGAAGCACTGCCTTGCCAGAGAGGACACCTGGAAACAACATCTAATTCAAGCATATTTGTCTGGGAAACAAAAATACTGAGCTTTCCAGTGGGCTGCTTTGTCTCCTCAGCTATCCAGCAGATTAAGACTGAAAGGTTTCATAAAGCTTCCTAGAGACCACAGAATTTCTTTGGTGTATGCATGCTTCTTTCTGCACCCACATTAAAGCTTCAGTGCCTTTCTGCCCTCAGCTCTCCAATTTCTCCCCTGCAAGAATATGTAGAGATAAACTTTTCTTTTGCTTGACATAATTTCCAAATAACCTGTCAGGAAGTTTCTCTGCTTTACCCAGTCATCATATTCCATCCAGCATCCTTGCCATCAAAATCAAACTGCACCAGGCTTAGAACTGAATTAAAGTTAACAGATAATATGAAAGCAGGAACACTGAGCTTTATCTGGCTCCAATTTCACTCAAGGCCTTATGTGGGTTTATGATTTCTCACAAAACAGTTTTAGACCTTTTTGTGTGCAGGGATTTCTTCTTGAAACAGAGGAAAAGGACTTCTGAGTTTTGTGAGAAAGTGCAGTTTATTTTACTTTATACAGAGGCAGAGAGAGGATGGATCTCTCTTACAGATGTTAGCAGTGTGGCAAAGAAGTCACAAGATTCCCGTTTATCAGACTATTTAAGGCTTTATGGGCCAATAAAATTCTGCAAACTAGATATTTATGTTATTAAACCAATACTGAGCTAATTCATGTTATTACAATGTGAACTTTCTTAACCAATCACCTCCTAACACCTGAACCTTACAGTATTGCATTCTAAAACCTCTTGTTAACCTTTGTTATTACTTTTGTTTTGTCTATGACTTTTAGGCTCTAAAACTAAACTTCCCTCTACTCAACTTGACACAGTCTACTTTAAGTTATAAATTCACATTCTTACTTCTAGCACCTAAATTTGGAAGCCTTTCCCAAGGTTTCAGGTCAAACCCTGTCTCTAATTCTAAGTTTTGGCTTACAGACCTAATATTCTGAGATATTCCAGCACTTTTCATTCCAACAACCTTACTTATTCTTACTCATCATGTCATGCAAGCAACACCATGCAAAGCTCAGAATAAACTACCCAAACGAGCTTAATTCCTTTCCTTGACAGCATATTTCAAAATGGGTACCAGAGATAAACAATTTGAGAATTATCTCTTTTTTTATGGATATAAATTAGTGGCATATCTTAGTATGGCAGTCAGGGACCAAAGGCAATTTAATTGGATGAAACACAAAACCAAGGTCCTGACTCTCCATGTTCAGTGAAAAACTCAAGGGATTTTTGCAAGTTTGGGCATTCAGCCTGTGTTTTCTCTAAATTCCAAATGAGATTAAATTCTGAATATCATGTTGCACCAGGGGAGGTTTAGATTGGGTATTAGGGAAAATTTCTCCATGGAAAGGGCTGTTAAGCACTCGAAGATACTGCCTGTGTAAGTCACCATACCTGGAGATTTGTAAAGGGTATGTAGATGAGGAGTTCTAGGGCATGATTTGCTGTTGAACTTGGAAGTTTGGACTGGATCTTAAAAGCTTTTTCCAAGCTAAAAAATTCTATTATTGTATTTGACCTGCACTGTACTTCTCATTTGGAAAATTCTGTATTCCAGGTCAAAAAAAATCAGTGAAAGGCTGGTGGACTGCTTATGAAATTCTTCACAAGAAAACACATGACAAATACAACTTAAGACATCACTGAGCATTAATAGTGATAATAGACTATAAAAAATGAAGTTAGGATAAGTGCACCTAAAAGTATGATTCCAAGATGAGGGGTTTTCTCTGTATGGTGCAATGAATTTGATGTAGTTTTGCCTCTTTAATAAAAGAAATAAGGATTTTTCTCTCTCAACGGCAACAGTTTCTTTTTTTTTTTTTTTTGTCATTTTACCTAACAGCTGTGGGGTCAAAAAAGATTCCCCACAGAAAAATATTTTCTTTTATTTCTAAATGCTGTACTTGCTCACCAGTTACCTTCCCTTAGGAAAGAGCAGCAGCTGAGCACTCAGCAGTCCCTGAACTCCTGCACCTTCCCCATTGCGTGCTGGGGTACCCAAGGGCAGGAAAACAACCCTCTCCAATGCCTGACTAATGCACTCAGCTTGAAAGAGACACGGATGTTGTCACTGGCCTCTGGAATGTTTGCCAACGATGGGGGCAGCAGGAGGAGAACAGAGAAAAGGGCAAGGAGAGGGGGAGAGAGGGAGGCAGAACACGCTGTGCTGCTGCTGTGTCACAAGACATGCAACTGTGCTGTGTTTGTTTACTAACAAAGATGTCAAATGCTTGCTTGATGCTCGGGAATTTTTGTATTCTGTTCAGGGGTTTGACTGCACTCTCTCTTATGGTTGAGGAGCTTCCTGAGGGCTTAGAGGGTGCAGATTTTCTTTTTTACTTTTCCTTTTTTTTTTCTTCCCTTTAATTTTGCTGGCTTATGTCTAGAACCAGAAGTCTAGAAATCACAAAATTATTGCTAATAAAGGCACAATAATTTTTCAAAGCAACCCAAGAGTCTTCTCCTGAGAGCTACAGACAACCTCTGCATGTTTCTGATGGCAACAGGGAATACAAGCCCACCCAAGAGAAGCAGCAGTGCTGGGAATTTAATCCTTCCTCTCCATTGCAAGGAGTGAACTGAAGTGAAGTAGTTCAATATTCTGCTGAGGCACACATTTAGAGAAGGGTTTTTAAGCCACTGGGTGAGGGAGGGATTTCGACAATTCAGGATACAGGAACCACTGCAGTTTATATACAATATATTTATTTTATTACCACTGAAGTTGTAATAAACTAAGTGTAGATGTCATAATAAGGGCTGAGACTGATTTTTGTTAATCACTACTTGTAAAAAACCATCTCCTCACGACACATCTCATGAAGAAAATACAGCACATGATGTTTTCAGGATTTAGAAGAGAAATAAAAAGGGTTTCCAGATTCCTGCAAGTTTACTGATCTGTCGAAGAGAAACCCAGAACAAATCAGAGGAACGAAAGTTTTCTTCCGACAGGCCTTTTTAAAGGCCAAGCTTTTTTTGCCAGACATGCCTTTTGCTCCTGCTTCAGACCAGTTTTGTCCTAATTTTTTCTTTCCCTGTGTTTATTTTTTAAGCTTGTGTATGAAGCACCCCCACATTGATCACGGTCACTTGTGGTTCAAACCAGCAGTGAGGAGAGAGGGATAAGCCCTGACTACCAGAGCCCTGCTCCCATCGTAGTAATGCTCTTTTGACTGATTTGTGCCATCATGTGGCCACAGACAGCAACGAACCAATTCTGAACAATTCTAAACGAGGTGAAAGTGAGACAAAAAGAGCAGAAACTGCAGAAAAGCATCACTGAGCCCTCCCTCACCAGCAGGAGCTCGGGGCTCCTCGGACAACACTTCCTTGCCTCTCCCTGCACCACTGCTTCAGAGCAGATTGAGGGGTCATAACCTTTGTGCCCCTGCTAAATGTGCTGCTGCCACAAAAATCAAACCCTAATGCATCTCCAGAGAGTTCTGCATCTCTAGTAGGTGCCTTTATATCCTGGCAGATCAGAGAGGAGCTCCATCCTGCTCTGCTGCTGGCGAGGAGATGCTGACTGAGTACCCCGCCAAATGAATCACGCTGATGAGCTGTCTGCAGCAAACTGCCCGGGGCCCAGCACACAGGGGTCACCTTTACACACAGCAGCACAGGAAAATTACAATTTCAAAAAACATTCAGGCACTTAGACTAAAATAGCAGATCGAGTCATTTTCACACTCAACACAATTCTGTGGCCTCGCGGCGTGGCCAAGAGGCGTTTTCTGCTCCTTCCTCTGGTCAGGGCTCAGGAGAGAGAATTGGGCTGGAAGAGCTGATGCTCCAAACACATGGGACTTGTGTCACAAAAAAATGACGGGCACAAAGGCCCCTGAGGGCTCACGGGTCAGGCTCCCAGGCCACAAAAGCAGACCACAAACACAAACCACAAACCACAAACACAGACCAGAAAATCAAACCCTGGCTCAGGGATGCCCAAGTGTAAATCCACCTCTCCTCCATCCTTGCATATAAATATCGGAGACTGAAAGTAAGGCTTATGTCAGAGAATAAAATGAAATACAAACAGCCTGTTGAGCTTCATGAAATGAAGGAGCTGGGTTTTACTTAAACATTAATACATAGAGCTTAAGGGCAGACAAGACCCTTACAATTATTTTGAATGACCTCCTTGTGCCACAGAACACTTAATTTTATCCAGTTACCAACGAAAAAAAGCCCAGTAACTTCTGTAAAGCTAAAGGATGCCATCCACAGAGGGATTCAGTCTTGATTTCAAAAAATCCCAGCAACTCAGGGGCCTAACATTTGTCTTGGAACCTTGTACTCTGTACAGTTAAAACTGTGCCCCATTTGAGTTTATCTGGCATCAACTTCCAATGACTGACCTGTTGTGTCTTTCCGTGCTCATTAGAGGAGCCCATTACTACTCATTAATTTCTCTTGTCAAGGGCACCCACAATTTGCAATCAAGTCATCTCATTGCCATCTTTTTGAGGCCTGTACAGACTGAATTGGCTTTGCATATTGTTGCTAAAAGTCCTCTCCAGTCTCTGGGTGATTTTGGAGCCTGTTTTTTACACTGGCTGTAGTTTATAACACTGCCTCACAAAACAGTTTTTTCAAGAACTGAGAAGAAAAATCAGTCTTTGCCAAGGCACTAGACAGATAAAAACCCTTTTTTCATCACATCCTACTCCTTAATTCCTTGCCAACAGCCCACATCTCGGCCTCTGAAACAACCTTTACTGAAGGCTTGAGATTGTCTGATGCCAAAACATTCACCCTTTTTCATTTGGGAGGATACAGTTCCCTGCTCCAAAGATACCACTGCTGCTCAGTGTTTCTCAATCAGTAGTGCTCCACACTGGACTGATTTGAAACCCACACTGTTTGAATGTGATTTTTATGTGAGTGGAGCCCATCTCCTTGGTGATCTTGATCTGCAAGTCTGTCATTTGCCCTCAGCATCTAACATTTTGATGCCCTTTGTGTCACAGTTTTATGAACCTTGAGAGTACTTTACCCCCAGATGTTGAATTCCATGGACTGTGCTGAGATGCACCAAGAATGTCACTCTTCTTTAGGGTAGTGGCTTCCCACTGATGACTACTTCTACATTTGTCAAGTCTCAAATAAATTAAAGGCATATTGGCAAATCCAAAGACTGTTCCATCTTCAGGCAACCATGATATTACATCAAATTCTACATCACTGTAAAAACCTACTATATCTTTTTGTATTTCAATGCAGTCCTTAATCAAAGATCAATCCGACTGACAAAAATCTGACTGACATTCTCCAAAAGCTCCCCTCTACTTGCATTTACTTTTATCTAAAGCTATGAATTCTGTATAAATCACCTCTGTGTCATTAGCCCAATACTGGGTCTGAGAGTGACATCACGCTAACATGGATTTCACTGTCCATATCACCAAAGTCAATTTGAAATAGGAGTTCTGTGATTTCCCCAGTAACCCAGAATCAACAGATACCAGAAAAATACAGTTTCATGTCACTATTTTCATCCTTTACAAGAGGCACCTTAAATCAGCCAGCCTGGATGTTCACCAGAGACACTATTCAACATAAAAATTAGTAATTCTATGTATTTGCTAGGCTAAAGATTATTATTTCTTAATGTGCCTTCCTGAAGTAGAAAAATGCATCTGCTGGGTTCTGAGTGCAACACATATGAGATAGAAAAAATTAAGCTCTGGAATTTCAGAAATTCTAAGAAAATTTCACTGCTGGCTGCATGTCATGATATATGTCTGAATCTCTACGCAGTATATGGATTCTAAAAGTTTAGACTCTGAAGACTTTTCCACCTAAGAGGATCTTGAGTTGGATGACCATTGGAAGATAAAGACCACAACAACACAGCAGAGAATTCCTCTCCCCTAGAACACAAGCCCCTTTTCTCACAAACAAAAATTAAAATTTACAAACTACTGACCAACAGAGCTCGGAGCCACACAGCACTGGCCAGCAGACACAAAGCTTGGTCAGAAGAGACAGGGAGTCAGAGAACATTAGTTCCAGAACTGAAGATCTTTATTTTCCTGATGAAAATCCATGCAAACCACAGTTGAGCTTAGCTGCTGAGCTGGTGCATGGCAAGGAAAACCACTTCTGCTCAGTGACAACCCAAGCTGTTATGTAAAATATTGACTTGATCACTCGAATTTCTTGTAGAAGCAATTTGTAATTTGATGCTGTTGTCAGAGACAAGATGGTCCTTGGGATTAGCATTAACAAGCTGCTAAAATTTGGCAGAAAGTGCTCGGCTTACAACATTTTCAAGAAATGTACTTCAACTACTTCAGGATAATAACAATAAATTCTGCAGATCAAATAAAAAAATTTAAAAAAAGCAACAGTCATTTAGTTATCAGATACAGAATTAAATGCCAACAGCCAAACCAATAAATAAGAATTTCATGAACCAGATCATGTCTCAAGGAGCAGCTGAAGAACAAAACACCTTTGACTCACAAGCTCCTTAGTCAGTATGAGTAAAATTGTTTTACCTTTATCTTTTAACTATCTTATCCTTTCATTTGGCTGTCATTAACTTCAAATAAATCACTCACTTGTCCCCAAATTTAATTGATTAAATGGATTGATAAGAAAAGGGCAGACCTGAACTGATGGCACTGTTGTTCCAACCACCTTTACTGAAAGAAGCTTTACCACAGCATCAGAGAGACCCCTCCCAGAGCCAGCTGAGACATCAGCCATTAAATTAATGCTGGATTTACATGGACAGAACAGCATAAGTTTAAGGAAAAAACTTTGAGTGTGGAAGTAACACATAAAAATAAGAACTCACTAACCATGGGATATGCCCTGCCTAGGATTCACTATAAATAACACTTCAACTATACAGAAAGGGCTCAAAAATTCAGGGATCATAATTAATTTATTCAAATGCTCGTGGAAAATGGCAGGTTACCACCAGATGAATATCCTGTAAAGGAATAAAAGGTGGTTTCACATGGGAGGACTTGTTCTGTATTCTGTGAAGAAGCAAAATGTGTGCTTTACATGGAGCTCAAAAAGCTGGCAGCTAATTTGTGTCCAGCTCTGATGGTGGAACATGTTTACAGAATTATAGAGCCAGAAGGGACCTTGAAAGTAGTGACTTCATCCTGCCCCAGTCCCAACACCAGGACCATTATGTTTGTTTAAGTTCAGTGTAAAATAAAGCTGCTGTTGCAACCTGGGCTTAAGAGAGGCAAGCATCCAACTTCCACACCAAAGACCAAAACTGGAAATTCCCCCAAAACCCTCAGGGAATGAAGCATGAATGCCAGGAATATTATGTTATGTTTATTGCAGCATTAAGACTGGTTTGCCATCATATCTTTAACCAGGAAGTTCCCACTGCTCTCACCTTCCACACAAAGTCACAGAAGCCAATCTTTCAATCAGAGAAGTCTAACACAATGAAGCCTCATCCTGCACTTCATCTAATCAACTACCTGGAAACTTGTTCCAGACTAAACAAAAAAAAAAAAAAATTCTTTTGTGTTTCTGTGAAGCTTTAGCATAGCAGGTTACAATATTCTCACAATACATCCAATTCTGAGTGTGCTATTTGTCCATGAACTATCCTATATTTCTCATCTGTCACAGGTCATTTAGCTCAGACAGGATGATAATAATAGAAGGAAGATGCAGGAAAAAGAACACTTACAAGTTATCATGTTGACAGTGAAGGGCACAATACCTGTGGGTTTGTTTTATCTTTTACCATAAAATGCTTGTACAGACTTTGTGCTTGTTGAGGTTTAGGATATTTCAGTGCATGTTTCTTATGGATAGGGAAAATGGCACCACAGTCATTCCCACATCATATTCCTCTCAGGTTTATATCATATATAAATCTTATATAAGTATACATACAAATCATATATGCCTGACCACTGCATCTATATTAAACTTCTTAATAAAAATAATGGACAACTTTCTCCATGTTCTAATGTACTTTTAATCTTAGAAAGATACACATTTCAGATTGCTGCATACAAATATTGAGTGTTTCATATGATTTATCAGGAAGCATTAAAACTTAAAGCAGTGAACTGTAAACGAAGAGTGTCCAAGAACAGAATTCTGCAGCATTTGTGCTTTCTGTTTTCCTTTCCTGTAGCTATTTTTTAATCTCTAGATCCCCTTTCTGGGCAATCAATAAAAGGCTTTCACTTATGTTTTAATGTTTCCCTCCAAACTTCATGAAGTGTAATATATTACAGTGGGCTGTTGTCTGCATCACTGTCGTAACTTACTCTCTTTTAGTAGATGCAAATTATCCTTCAGTGCCTTCTGTGAAGAGTTGAAAGAACTGATCAACTACCAAGGAGAAGCTCTCCTGTGCATGGGGAGGAATTTCCTATGAGTGGGAAGGAACAAGCAGCTTGTGCTGGGACCCAACCCACTGCAAAAGCAGCTTGGCAGAAAATAACCTGGGTGTCCTGCTGGACAACACAGGGAACATGAGCCAGGAACATGTCCTTGCAGCAGGGAAGACTGACAAGATCCTGGGCTGCAGACAGCTCAGGGGAGAGCTGATTAGTGGAAATAAATATCTGAACTATAGAATCATTTGGATTAGAAAATGTCTTTAAGGTCTTAGAGTCCAACCCTTAACCTTACACTGCTGAGTGTCCATATCCTTTAAGCACCTCCAGTGATGTCAGCTCAACCACCTCTCTGGGCAGCCTGTTCCAGGCTTGAGGACTCTTCTGGTGAAGAAGTTTTTCCTAATATCCAACTAAACCTCCTCTGGGGTATCCTGAGGCCATGTCTTTTCATCCTATCACTTGTTTCCACCACCCTGAAGGGAGGTGCTGCCTAAACATAAGGAAACACTTTTTCACTGTGAGGGTGACCAAGCACTGGCACAGGTAGATCAGAGTGGTTACAGAGGCATTCATGGGCCTTGGAGACATACAGAAGGCATCTGGACGTGGTCCTGGGCAGCAAATATACTTTCACAATCTTACAAACCTGTGGGAAAATCTCTTCCTAAACACAGGTTATTGCAAATTGGCTTATGATCTAAAGCATGAGGGTTTATATCCTTCAGGGTCTCACTTCATTGCCAGTTGTTGCCCTTTTCATCAGGGATGAGGACAGAATAAAGTGAATTAGCAGAGTCCCTCAGTCTTGTTGTTATATTCAGCTTGAAGCAGCCCTGGAAAATACAAAGATGAAGATCTTCATCAGCTTTGCACATGTGGAGAAATTATTCTTTTCTGATACAGGTCTAAGCAAAGAGAAATAAAGCATTAGTTTATAATGTTTTAAAACCACCAGGAATCTCCTTTTTTTGTGTGTGTACTACACGCACACAACTGGGATCAACTCCTATACATATTTCAACACATATATTTTATTACTTTTTCTCACTCAAAGATAAATAACGTATTAAGAACAGTTTCAGTTAAGAGCGCAGCTACTTTGCCTGTTGTAAAGCCACTGAGATATCTGGTTTGGTCATCAAAACTGGCCAGCTTTACAGGCTGCTTCATACAGAGCATTTAGAGGTAAGGGTAAAAGCCACCCTCTATGAATCCCATAAGGTCTTACAGTAAGTCATATCTGACATTCCATTTGTCATCCTGAAATCTTGAGAACAGAAGACAAATAGCCCTCAAAGTTGAAGGGAATCCTTCAGACAGAACTCACTTAAAAAGTAATAAGTTAATAAAGTCATCACGCTCATGGGCTGAGGTTTTGCTCAGACCTCTTTAAATAACTTCCTAGATAACGAAGAGAATTTAATTTTCCTGATAAAATTAGACCAATTAATCAGACAGCACAGCAAAGGATATATTTCCCTTCTATAAGGGGACAACCAGCTATGTTATGATAAAGAATTTATTAGCAAGAAGAGTTCTCCTTAGACTTTCTTGGGAAATGAAGGGCAAGCCAATAGTAAAATATTTTAAAGCTCATTGAGGGCTTCTGGAGCACTGGTGAAATGTGCACCATTTATCAAGATTATTAAGATGAAACTATTAACCCTCTGACAGTTTAATAACCATTCTTTATGTTATAATAACACAGGGCCCCTTTGGGATCAAAGTTCCAATTTTGGAGGCCCTGTCCATCATTTGTGAAGGAAACCGAATCTTTGTGTTGAGCAAAACAGCAACAGGACCAGCCTACCCCACCTTTTGCTCCTTAAACTATAGAACCTTGCAGTTCACATCCAGTATTCCCTCTTTTTATAGACCTTTTAGGGTAAATAGAGCCACTGGGTCAGCACTCTTCTTGGGGGATCATGAATCACAGGACCAAAGAAACAAATCTGAAAAAAGGATTAATGAAGGGTGGTGTCACGGATCTCAGCACCCCTGCAGCTCAGGGAGGACTGGACCATTTCTAGAATTGACATGCTGGGGCTCCAGTTTAACACCCAATCCAGCAAATCAAATCATCTTCAGGGTAACATGCCAGTGCTGCCCAAAACATTGCTACCATAACAGAGATGAGAACCATTCCTCCAGACAGTGAGTAACTAGTCCTGAAAGAAAGTGAAGATTCTGCTGAGATCTCTCTTATAAGCTCACTAATGTCCTTATAGCTATTCCACACCCAGAGTGTATTCTGTATGTTTTGCTTCATCCTTGTGAATATTAAGGTTTACAATGCAGCCAAGAATTCTGCTTCCCTAAGAAGAGGCAATGCATGATTGCCCTGCGAAGGAGTCTTTTGTAGAAATGTCATTGCAGCCATGTTAAAGTTTCAGCCAGATTGATTTCCAAGCTGTTTCTGTATTAAAGCAAAGTGCTTTGTTGTCAGCTTGGTTTCCTTATCCAATTCATTCTCAGCTGCCACAGCTCAGCATTTGTAATGTAACCCTTTGAGGGGACAGCATTGTGGTTTCGGATGGGATAGAGTTAACTTTCTTGCTAGCAGCAGGTGCAGTGTTTTGGATTTGGAATGGGAATGATATTGATAACACACCACTTTCATTGCTGCTGAGAAGTGCTGGCTCCCCACCCCATGGGGGACAGAGACCAGGGACTGTACTTGGCTGTCAGGGTTAAAGCACAACAGACAACACTCAAGATTTTCCTTGGATCTGGATCTGAGGTTTCCCTGAGCTCACAAGAAAGACAGTGTTGTTTTGGAGGCTGTGCCATATACCTTGCTTTCCCAAGAAGGAAAAAGAAGTAACAACAACATGTATAATTTTGCTCAAAACCGATACCCCAATATTTAGATCATAGTTTGGTTTTTCTCTTACCTCTTCAGATTTAATTTTCTGCCTCTGTTGTATCAGGGGACAGGTTGATTAGTTTGTCCATTCAGTGCTCCATAAATGTCTTTTCTTGAAACACTTCCTGCCCCATTTTGCAAACCAGCTGTACCTGGACAGGCCATCCTTCAGGAGGTGTAAGAAAACACTCCCAGGCACTGAAGTTAGCACAGCAATGGACAAAGTAAAGACACCCCTGTATTTTTTAATACAATAGCAACCTCCAGGTGTTTTCCCAGCATCAGTCACTGGCAAGCTCTCAGCAAAGCCTGCACTAGCACTCAGGGGAAGAGCTGACAACAGATAGAGGGAGTAAAAGAAATCATACCTGAATAATCCTGAACACCAAAAATGCAAGGTGGGGGGAGAGGGGGAAGGAAATGGGGACACACACAGGGCAGGAAGGATGAAATTAGAAAAATTGGGCCTAAAAACAGAGGCTCAAATAAACAGAGGTGATTATACTTGCTGTCTGCTAGAGATCTGTAATCAACAGTCCTCAAGAGGTAGCTTTTTTTCTCCTGTAATTTCTGCTGACTGGGTTTATGTTTAAATGCAGAAACTACTCCAACTTTCATAAACATTTGTGCATACCAGCATTTCTAATGTGCACTTTTGGCCCTGTGCCTAATTTGATGTAGTTCACATCTGTAACCTTGTTACTTTTTGAGAATTAAACCCTGACCTTCATCAATTCCTTCTCCAGTGCAGCTCAGTTTTCTATCCTACCCTACCCTTGGTAAAACTGCATCATGCTCCTGACTGACAGTCCTACCAGATGTCTTCGGGTGACCTCAGTACCCTTCTGCAACTGTCAACCCTTCCCAAGTTTCTAATTTAAAACATCTCCCCCAAATCTCATCAGTGTTCTGTGTCAGCAGTCTAGGGAAGAAAAAAAAAAAAAAGAAAATACACTCATTTGCATAACCTTTCCTTTCTACAAGGATCTGAGTGCCTAATAAGACACTGAGGGTCTTCCTAATGTCATCTTCTGTCCTCATGTTTAGGCAAGGTCAAGCTGGGCTTTCCCACTGAATTGGGACCATTTCAGATGACAATGCTGATGTTTCCTCCCTTCCCTTCCACCTCTGGCAATTAAGTGCAGCTCCCCAAAACCCTCTGCCCAGCTCATCACACTAATTATAGTCAGAGTTCCTTAGAATCCTTGCAAATGAAGGGATTTTCTTTTTGCTGTAGTTATTGAAATCACTCCCAGAAAAATACTGCCATGTCATATGGGAAGTCACATTTTCAAATTTAATGTGAATATTCATTTTGTTCATCAGAGTTCTTGAGGAGTGGTCTCTTTTTGATCTGAACCTTTAGGCTTCAGACCAAAAACACCAATGTAAAATTATGCCATTACATCCCACACTGGATGATGATGCTAAAAAAGCTCCCTCTCTGTGCAGTCCACTCTCCTTGAATCAGAAGTAAAGAAATCTGATGCAGTCAGTGCCTCTTTCTCTCACCAGCCTGCTCTCCTCTTCCAGTCTCTGAGAATGTCTGGAGTTTTGCCCCTAAGGTCAGAGTAAGGAAGGAGAGAAAGTTTTCTGGTATTTAAAGTTTTGATGGGTTGGTTGTTTTTGTAATTCTTCTCTCCAGCATAGTCTCCAAGAGTTCGTACTTTGTGCTACTCTAATCAACAAACTTGGTCTTAATTAAGGTGCATGAGGGCCTTGGTGGTGAGCATTTATGGGCACTCATTTTAAGTTTTTTTTCATTCCAAGCTTTTAAGAAAGTGTTTTTCAACTTCAGGCAGGCATTTAAGCCAGGTGAAGCTCAATGGCTTACAAGAACCTGTGTTCTTTGCTGAATACAGAATGATTCGGAAGCATCTTTAATTAGTCTGATGAAATTGGAGCCAGAAAGAACTAGGCTATGATACTTTACTCTGACTTTCTCTAAGTGTGCACATTTTCCATGAGAGGCACACAAAAAACTCCAGAGTGCTTCACCATTTGCTATCCTGGTGCCTTTTAAGTTGTCATGATTTATAAAGTATCCTTGGAGCAGAAATCTAGACATGGCTTTTAAAATGGGAATAAAGGTTCTGGAGATTACAGAACATTAGGGCATCAAGAAGCACACTGTAAAGACCCCATGGGTCAAAGACCAAACTATTCACATTCCTTATTACTTAAATGCTGTTCATGTCTATAGTTGAGCATCACAAAGTGGTATAAAAAAACAAAAAACAAACAAATAAACCCCCACAACAAATCAACGTAGAAATTTACTGTATATAGCTCATTAAATCAAAAAGTAAAAGAGGCAAATTGGATAGAAGAGGCAGACAACTGAAATTAGCAGCCTAAAAAGAGCACTATCAAAATTACCCTGGTTTTATAAAATAATGTTTTGCAGCAAACTCTAAAGCATTTAATTTCCTGTGAAAACTTTCAGACATCCTGAAGATATTGTTTGACCAGCTGTACAATACATCAGCTAAATGCCCTCTGAGTGAATAGATTCTCCTAGCAGAGGCACCTGCAGGATGTGTAACTTGTATTTCACACATTCTTTCAAGGCAGCCATGCAGCTCCACTGTCTCATCATTTGCTTTCACAATGGACAGCTGGCATCACCCAAATGAAACATTACATTTGTTTTTGCTACCAAATAAATAAAAAAGCCACCAGAAAAAAACCCCAAGAACAACAAAAACAGCAACAAAAAAAAAAGGAGGGGAATGTCTCCAAAGGTTCTTCCGGATTCTGAAATATTTAATTGGACTTTCAAATGAAAACAAATCAAAATAAGTAGCTTTTCATGTATAATGAGAACTAAGGAAACAAAAAATAAACCCTTGCAATACCCCAGAATTCCAAAAAATGATGAGCTTGCCAAATCAGGAAGTTTGAAGAGGGGAGAATAATTATCTTAAGTGTCTGCTTCATTAAGAGACCACGACACAACAGAAAACTTAACCATGTGTAGCACTTTGCTGAGGGAGAGGAGAGAACAAAACAGAAAGCCTGACACAGTCTCCTAAGCATCTGCTGAGTTCTGCAGAGTAAAGATCCTCCCCTTGCTTGTGGGAGTGGAAACATATCTGCTGGTTTTCAAATGTGGTCATGGGCTTGGCACAATCCAAGTCTCAGTCTCCTGTCTAAGCTCACCCAGTTATTGTTCCTTTTAAATCCTGTTAACCTGCAAGGCTGAAATTTGTTGGTAACACATGCACGTTGCTAATGTCCTTAATTTTGGAGAATTATATGCAAACAGGATGTGGGAAGTCGCACTAGTCCCAATGTCATCATTTCCAGGGCTCATCTACAATAGGAAAACTTGCAGCAAGAGAGATCTCAGCCAGCAGTTCTGACTTACCTCTAGTGCTCCTCACTGACAAATGCTGCCTGAAAAATTTCAACTCCAAGCCTTTGGACTCAGTTTGGTGTTGTAGAATAGTTCTCAGATTCCTTCTTTATCTCTGTGCCAACAAAAAGAATAAAACTTCTTTCCAAGATCCTTTGGTGGAAGAAAGATGTATGAGTAGAAAGAATAGGCTTAACTGATTACGCCAAGCAGTGCTGTTTTCATGCAGTGAAGGTATTTCCCTCCTTTTAATGGACAGGCAAAATGAAACAACAAGAAATTTAAAATCATGGAACTACTTAAATGGATGTCTATGCAAGAGAAAGCATCTTTAAGAAGGTAGCCTGATAAAAAGCACAATTACAGCACAGTGAACAGAAGACACAGTCCTCTTGTCCAGGTGTTTTATTTTTCTTACCTTTTTGCTATACTACTTCAAATGCAGAAGTGTATCTATAATTTTATTCCAATAAATATTTGTGAACATTTCTTGCTGTGCTCCTTTTCATTATTATTTGATGGCTCCTCACCAGGCCACTTTTTGTGATCTCACCTTGAAGCTAGAACTTGGAGTTAAACATTATGTCCTTCTTCAGTCCTGATCCCTTGAACCTCATATTTACCCCTCTGACCTCAATAACATCAAAAACACTGGGATGGAGAGATAAGGGAAACTAGACTGAAGCTAGGCTGAGTCTAGCATTCAAGAATAAATGCTGCAAGGAAGCTTAGGAACACAATGCTCTCAGAAAAATAAAAAAAAAGAAACCACCTTTTTTATTTTTGAATTTCTGACAAATTTATTTTTAAGCAGTATTGCTTTAAAATTAATGAGAAGCACATATTGGAAATATTTAACAGCCTAGTGAGAGTTATTCTTCTTTCCTCTGAATTTTCAATGGAGCATGGAATCCAAATCCATTTTGTGCCTTGAATAAAACTTCAGCATTATTCAAAATGCTGAGATCTGTGGAAATCTTGGTGCCTTCCTCCTCTCACTTCTGATGGCCACATTTATCAGTGGGTAAAAAGACTTGTGGTTGCATGGATCCAGCAGCTCTCAGTCAGTTAATGCAGATGTAATTTCCTGAAATTGTGAAGTGCTGCTAATTGTTATGATGTCTCCCTTTGGTGCTATTAAGAGAAGGTTTAAACTGCTTCAAACTTCTGGACTGGTGAATCTCTTTTAAAAGCCACTTATTTAATCCTGGAAACATCGGGCAAATGCTACCAATGATAAAGTCCTGCTGTTAAAATAAATATTGAATTCCGCTTTGCATCTGTATTTATTTTTAATGCAAACTGCTAAGGACTTGTTCAGCAGTGGGAGTCTATTTATCTGCATAATGCATGCTCTTGTTTACACATTATCACTTGTTAAGTGTTATGTCTGCATATAAACAGACAAAAGAAAAAGCTGGACTGAAACCCCATGAATCTGACAGGGGAATGCTCTTGAAAGAACAGACAAGGTTATGGGGGTTCAGCACATCCTTTTATGAATTGCCAAGTGATGACAATAGCCAGAATTTTATTAAGGCTTATAAAGGGCTCTGCTGCACTCTGCTCTTAATCAATGTGGTGCAAATGTTTGCATAAATAACACAAAACTCAGGCTGATCCTCAGAACAAATCAATCAGGCGAGAAAAGAGGGAGCAGAAGTAGAGTTTCCACTCAGTATGAGAGGAACCACTGCATTTTATCAGGAACTGCTAAGCCCATGTCTAACCCTTTCTTGCCATGATATTTTTGAGATGGGATTTTCTAGCACATTTATTATTGCCTTGACACTTTGAAACCCATGTCTGACTTGACTCAGTCAACATTTTGTTTTGCTGTAAAACATAATTCTGAATTTTCCAGGAGGCCACGTATACTTGGATGCAACCTTTCATCCATGTGATACTAAATCATTCAACAGGCACCTTTCACTGGCAGATTGTGGTGACTTCCAGTAACAAGTAAGTCCTCATTTCATACAAATTTTACAGAATTAGGATCAAAGATCTGCTCTTAGTCTCAAAGACATTTAATTGCTAATTCTTCTGTAGCTGGAAAAAAGACATTTTCCTTTATACATAGTCATCATATTTCATCAAGTATTCTGCTAAATTTATTGCTGTTATTTTATTATTTGAACACTCTGTTAGGTTTTGCTGAGAATCTGCATTTTCATGCAGAGTTTTTTTCCATTACCCCTACAACCCAACCCAAGTCTGAAATGAGCAGGAGTGAAATTTTCTTTTGAATTATCTAACACTATTTCAGATTTTATTACATCAAGTACAGGCTTTTTTTTTTATATGTAGCTTTTCGGTTTACATTGAATTAAGTCTGAAAAACAGTCTTTTGTTTACCAAGGAAAAATAAACATAATCATGCTCCAAGGCAGAAGCACATGGCCCAGTTTTGTGGAATATAATAAATAGAGCCTGAAAGAAGCATCTGAATGAATTTATATAGATGGCCACCTCACCATGAACTGCAGTGTGACAGGGTTATGATCTCCAAATTTTGCACTTCCTTTCCTTCAAGCACTGTCAGCCTGAGCTCCTTGTCCTGGCTGAAGTGACAGAACTGGAAAACAGAGTCAGTGCAATTTCTGTATCCCATTTCACATGGAAAAAGACTCTCTTAAAAGCCAAATGCATCAAATTTATGTCCCTCAGGTACTAGTTCAGTCAATAACTTCCAGTGGACTTTTCCTGTCTATTCAGGGAGGGCATTTACTATTTTAAGTCTGTTAAACAGGAGATTTCTCACTTTTCTCTTGAAAATCATCATTTTTACTTTGGTTGGCTCTGAAGAAGCTTTATTAATAAGTGGATTTATTACTGTGCAGAAATCCTGCATTAACAATTACATCATATCAAGCACATAAGTGCCTATTAAATACAACTACCAGCATCCTGCAGACATGGGCACATCCATTACAGCCTTCAGCTGTGTTAATACAGAACATTAACTGCAAAGCAGAACATTTTTGTGTAAGGCAGCAGATGGGAGCTCAGTGCCGTGTGTTTTCTGCTCTCAAATGGAGTTTTAAAATCTACCTCCTCTCTGGGGGAAATCCAATGACCTGTAGAAATGCAAAGCCTGTAGCCAACAAGCATCAGTGCCAAGAGGGCTGTTCTATCCCCCTCCCAGCTCCCTGTAGGTGGGATGGGTCCTTCCAGTTGTCCCACATGGGTGCTGGAGCCTTGGTGGGAGCTCTGCAGGCTCCTGGGGCAGCCCTCACCACCTCAGGAGCTGAACCCCAAACACTGCTGCTCTTCTCTCTCCTGGGTGGACTAGCCTTGGTTATCAGGGGAGAGAAATTATGAAGATCTGCTCTTTGCAACCTTCTCAGACTGCCTTAGATGTTGTTACCATTTTCATTCTCTTCCCTCATAAACTGGTCTAATCCTAAACTCTTTTAATGCTGGGCTCTCCACAGAACAAAGGGCAGGGAAAGAGCTCATAGATTCCATCTCACTTAATAATCACTTTCTCCCTAACATTAGGAATGGATGAAGCTGAGGTTAAAAACCCTGTCACTCTTCTGGATTCATCCCACATTCCTAGATTCTTTGCCAGTTTTATTAATTGAACAGATTTTTTTATCTAGATTAATTTGACGAGGTGTTTGCTTTACTGTTTCTTCTGCTTTCATTAGCATTTGAGAGACATTTGATGATAAAGTCTTATTATATCCATCACAGACATTGCAAAATCTGACATTTCCTGGGTGATCAGATGGGAATTAACTTCGGAGTACACTGTGATAGGCAGCATGTCGTGATCCCTAAAGTTAACACGCTGCATATGTAGGAATTCTTTGTGGCCCAGATTTGCCCACCTCTGATGACACCAGAGTGAATTTAAGCAGACCAAAATTTGGCCTTTTACCTGGCTAAAGAGGCAAAAGACTGTCATTTTGAGCATGGAAGGCAGAGCTCAGGCCAGCCCCTCGCAGCTCCCTGTGCTTTTTGTGTGCCATGGGGAACCCCCAGAGCCCTGCCTTCCATGGTGCCCTGCAGGGAGAAACCCCAGGCTCCAAGGCAGAGCCCAGCTGTGCAGGAGGGCTCTGCCAGAGCACAGATCTGAGGGCCTTGCACAGCTGGGAATCCACAACATCCCCTTACCTTCTTGGGGAGTGCATCTGTGGAGATTTCAAACACTGATGCCATCTGCAAGATCCTTGAGCCGCCTCCCAAGCTGGAAGTGAAATCCCATCTGCTTTGTGCTCCATTCTCTGCCCGAAGAATTGCCAGTGGACTTCTTCTCTGTAAATATTTTATTCCCAGGGAAGCCAGGTTGTTTGTTTTTCTTGACTATAACAGTGCTGTTCTAGAGTGCTTTTGAGCAGAAATGCACAGTTACAAAATCTACTTTAGATGATCACAGCAACATCAATATGGTCAATTCAGAAAAGCTATGCAAAAAATCTTAGTGCACTGTGTTGGATGATCCAAGTGTTTGCAGCTTTTATAATTTTCTAAGTTTCTATCAGTTGTTTGTAGATTTTGTAATTTAAAAAAACTCAACACTACAGATAGGAATAAGTCAGTGCAAACACATGAAAGCAGTTACAATAGCAAAGTACAATGGAAAAGCAAAAAAGTAATTACTGGGTTGTTGGTTTTGGCATGTGTTTGAGAAATGTCTAAGGCCATCACATCTCAAAATTACACGTAGCAAACCCCTACACTGAATAGAAACTCCAGAAATATCTAGCATCAGTTTCAATAACTGCTGCTGCTGCTGTGCAAACTTATATATGCAGAGGCACACAAATTATTTAAGCAACATTACCTTAGAGTTTAATGTGTTTGCATTTCTTGCTGCAGGCAAACCACAAGGCTACTATCATAAAATATCCCACACCTACCAATTCCTTCTCACCAGTTGGGTAGTCCCTTGAATTCTAATTATGTAAGCAGCCTTCATGTTGAAGGTGCTACTCATTTTTACCTTATGACTCCATATTTCTGCTTGTGACACAAGCAGGAAAAAAATCTCCCTATAAGCTGTAGCTACTCCAGACTGGATCAAAACAGTACTTCCCTCTGCTTCAGTTCAAAATTTGCTTGGTTTTATTATTTCATGTATGCTGGTGTATGCTGGTGTTACCTGGTAATAGTTTCAGTACTAAAGTAGCTCCTACAGTTGAAAATTTTTATGTCAGGACTTAACATTTACTAAACATAAGCAACAGAATTGACTACAACAAATGCAGAAGCCAGTGGTGCTTTAAAATTATCTTGGTGAATTATCTAAATCCGTCATCATACACACATTTGATATATTTTCATAGATTTGTCTCATTTACTGTAGATCAATCATTCTGAAGTAAAAGCATCAGGAAACAGAGACCCAAATATGAATGATCACCTCAAAAATTAGCATGGGAAATCACACAAAGTTATCATGTTTGTATAAATTTTTCATTAAAAATACATCCATGAGCAAGTCAGAGTGGGCCACTATAGGGTAGTCGCTGTACCTATAGATCATTTAGGGGATTCTTCAAGCTTCTCATTTACCAGTGAGAAAAAAAGGAAATCTACCACATGAAATGCCAGCATAAATGAATGTTATTATAGTCCTTTCATCACCCTTTTTCCTGAGCCTTAAACAGAAAACAAGCAGACCATCTATCTTCTGGATATTGGTGGAAAAGTGGAAAAGGAGCATGTGAAGAAAAGCGCATCCAAAAGATGGAAAGTAAAGGCAGCAGATTTGTTCATTTGGGGTGTGCCTGGGGATGGCCCTGGAAGCTTGGGGGAATATTTGAATTCATAGGTAGTGACAAATGTTGCAAATTTTGAGGCTCTGACCAGTAATACTTTTAAAGTAAAGACTTAAAATTCACCAGTTTATATACTCACAACCTTTGCCAGCTAAGCTAAAGTTGCCTAGGACCTATAATTTTCTCATGGATTGTTTTGAGAAGTGTTTTCCAAATGCTGTGGACTTTTCTGGATTGCCCTGCTTTGATCCCAAAACCAAATACCTGAAACATTCTGAAAGATTCACTGCTACTTAAAATTAAGAAATGAATGTTAGATACAGCTCAAACACAAACCTTGGCCAAATCACTTCACTCCTTTCTTCCTCAATTTCTTTAAGCAGGAAATAAGAATAAAGCCTCTCTCTTCACAACAGCTTGGCCAAAAGGTTTGCAAAGAGTTTGGAGATCTCATGGGATAAGTCAGCACATAAAAGCATAATATTTTGATTGCAAGGGGCAGGTGTATTTTATCACCTGCTGGATAAGTCAGAGTGCAGAGGATTAAAAGAAAGTGCATCAAAGGAAAAGTCTCCACGTCCGTGAGCTGCGGTCCATGTAAATGCTGCCAGCCACAGTCTCCTCACGCCTCAGCTGCTTTAGAAAAGGCACACAACCAAGCCACCACTCTCAGCTCAATGACTCCAACTTATTAATTGCCCACAGACAAGGTAAGAAGACAGGAAACCCCTGAAGCATGTAAATTCCACTGTTTGAAAGGAGATGCTGTTTGTTTTAAAGTGTAAGGCCACCCTAACCCCGCAGAGTCGTGGCAGATGTTGGGAGCTCTCTGTCCATACCTGAATAGCAGACAGACACCTCCCAATTTTTTTTTTGTTTTACTTCAGTTTGCCTCAAGACAAGGAAGAACTCCCCCCCCAAGAGCCACCTAAACAAGTTGGTGGTGAAAACTGGAGGAAAAAAAACCTGGTAAGAATCCACACTGCAGTAGTGGTAGAAACTAGAAAGAGCAGTGACCAGCTTTGTGAAGCAGCCATGAACAGTAAGAGAGGGATTTAGAATAATATTTTGAAATTTGCCAGAACTGAGCATGCAAAATCACGCAGTTTTCAGAATTAATGAGGAATTGAGGGGATCTGTGATCCTGCTATCAGCAGCCTGTGTCCTCAGGTACACTGGAGTCCTCTCCAAGGCAGGAGAAACTGTCTCTCCCCCCACAGTCCCACACAGCATCTTCAGGGACACTGCAAAATTTTGGGGCAATCTTTGCCCTTCCTCAACAAAAGCTTCATGACAAAAGCTGTTGAAAGACTTTCTTACAGAAGTTGAAGCTTGATTCTAGTGACTTCTGGACAGAATTCCAGGAATCACAGATTTGTTGGCCTGACCTGTTTTACCCAGATCCTTCTCTGGGCTTTACCTAAAGCAGCATCCAACCCTCTCATATATGGGAGTAGAAATTCATCCAGAAATAGTCATTTGTTGCTGACAGCCAAAAACACTATGCAATTCTGCAATAAGCAGAATTCTTTCCTCATCTGCACTGGTTTTGTACAACTGAAGTCACAAGCTCAGTGAAACAGCTTCTGATTTACAGCAGCTGGGAACAGAACAAGGAAAAAACATCTTTACAGTAAAGCCCTTAAACTAAGACCACTAATTGCAGCTAACAGAGCCACACAGGAGCAAAACAGGGATAAATCATGCTCATGTTCTGGATCTCAGTAAAAACACATCCTGCTATGCTCCATGACTTCTCCCCACAGATGCAGATGAATCCCACTGAAAACCATTCCAATACACTGCTCCACATGAAGGTAATGCCAGTTCTTTGAGGGGTGTGGTTTGTTTTCTTTTTTTTTTTTTCTTTCAGATTGATTCCTTAGGCTTCCCTATTCTTCAGCAGCATCTGCATTAGCAGTTCAGCCACCACTGATAAAACAAAGTGGTTGTTGAGGAGAGCCTGAGGAAGAAACAGGTACTAAAATGTGATCAGTTCTGGGGAATCGATACTACCAAAACAAAATAGTGACTTGTTAATAGACAGTCTTGATTCTGAATGGCAGATCAAGTGATGATTACACTTTTTAGGCTCATTCTTTGGATAAGCAGATCATTTTAAGTTGTGCCATAGGTGAGTCTATAAAGGCAATCACCTGCTAGAATTAACTCAAACCAGATTGAAATCCCCTCATTACAAAGAGCTGAACTTATAAGTGCATTACAATCCACAGAATAGAAGAAAAAGGTCTGGAAAGAGAAAACAGTACATGTTTCCAGGTATACCATGAGCTGTTGAAAACATAATAACCCTTCTCTGACACCACTGCACGCTGAAAAGATTCAGGATTTTTATCATTCAGTCAAATAGGAATCACTCAACCCATTTTGATCAGAAACACAGTTCAGTGCTCCAGTAGGCAAAAATTCAATATATAGAAAATGCAGTAAACCCACAGATGGATGAAGAGAAAGAAGCATCTCCTGCACAAGGTAAGTAAAGGGTGGCAAAACAGACAAAATCTTGTGAAACTAAGGCATACATTGGATTTGTGTCAGCATATCTTTACCAGTGTTAGTCCCACTCACCAGCTAATCATCATTTTATTTTAATTGTATGGGGCAGAGGTGACAGATTCAGCTGTCACATTCTCAGAACAGACATCTTTCCTTAAAAAATAGTTAGCAGAATCATCCACCAGTGCATATGGCCTTTCTTCAAGCAACATTTCCTTCTGTAGATGAAACGAGAGAAGCAACAGAATCTTTTGACTTATAGGACACTCAGTTTCACTTAAAAGAAAAAAAAAAAAGAGGGGAATATACCAAAGATACTTTCGGAAAGCAAGTATTCTACATCTTGTAGGCAAAAGAAAAAGAAAGAATGCATTTAGCACTTTATTGCAGGGAAATTATACATGTGCAACTTAGATGTGAGAGTGCACACAGAGATAGCAGAGAAGTTTTCTGAAATCAGAGCAGAGTTTGAAACAGAGTAGCAATTCTTAAAAAAGAAACTACAAATAGTAGGAGCCTCAGCAATTGTCCCTATTAGTCACTTCCACAGTGACAAAATCCACACAACCCGCTTTTGCTGCTGAGTAAAAGAGTCCAAGGGGTGAAAGAGCCTCCCAAGAGAGCCTGCAGCTCCCAAAATATGCTCAGTGACCTCCCTGGCTGCTCCTGCAGGTAAGGCCCAAGTGCTCAGTGAGAACACAGTGCCTTTAAATCTTATTTTTGCTGGTACACTATAAAAGTCTGCACCCTCTGCTTTGCTGGTGTCCTAAAGATGAACCTGGCTGGGTTAATTGACTCTCCATCTTCCTGATATAGTTACTGAAAATAACTTCATCTAATGTAATCTCTTTATTACTACTGTAAAACATTGTACTCCTTCTGCAGGTCACAGGCAGAAGGGTGAGCTCTTTGAATGCCTAGCATGGTCTCAGGAACACAAAACTCCAGCAAGCACTAATAGAGCTTCATATATAATCAGCACTGCAAGGAAATCTGATTTACATCAAGCTACCACTGCAGCAAAGCCAAGGAAGGTCCTGCAGAGATGCAGAGCTCCAATAAATTCAGATGCCATTTCAGAAATTAAACTGAGGGTCACATTCTGCTCCTGGTAAGGCTGGAGAAATGGCCCTGCATTCAGTGGGGTTATTCTTGATTTATGTCATGCAGGTAGCATAATCTGGCCATCAGTCTCCTGAACCAGGCTTCATTCTCTAGAGAACTTTGAAATATAGCTAAGGTTGTTATTTTTAAGCTTGCAGTAACAAACAACCGAATACAGGCTTTTGGAAGCAAAATATTTCCTCCTCCCTAATGAGGGTATTAAAAGCAAATCTCCCTTGTGTGGCTGGCTCTCAGAGACATCCAAAGCCATGCTGAAAGCAGGAAGCAAAAACAAAATCTGCTGGAATCTGACGGGCCATAAACAATCACTTTTCATATGATTAGTCAACTTCCACCACTGAAGTTAGGAAGAAGAAAATGACCAAAATAAAAAATTCCAAAAAAAACCTCCACCCACTTCCTACATCCATTTACCAGCAGAGACGCTTGGGAGTGGCTGTGGAGTGTGTAGAGTCAAAGAAGTGTGAAGAGACTGAAAAGTTCAGTACCTGAAATGCTGATCTAACCATGAATGTTAATCCTTCCACTCATTTTATATTCTGAAGTTACAAAGGAGCAACAGCAGCAGCTGGTTTCTCCTGTCTATTGATTACAATAGCTGGCACCTTATCAATGCATCAGTTAGATTCAGACAAACCACCAGGCTATTTAAAAAAACACAAAGAAACACAAAAAGGAAAAGAAAAATCTTTTCTATGCTGTACATCCTTGTGGAATATGAAAAGCAACCAAGAAAAGCAGATTGCTGTCTGGAAAGCAGAAGTTTTTATGTCACCATCCCAGTTGAGCCCTTGTTTTCCAGAAGTGGGACAGGTCTGTGTCCTCTGCTGGTGCTGAGAATCACTGAAACAACCTCACAGAGTCAGGCTGCAGCAAAACGAGGTCAAAGCTGCATTGGGATCGATCCAGACCATTGTGGCTGTTCCACTGATAGGGCCACTTTTCATTTCCTAGCCAGAGCCAAACTCAAAGAGCCATTACAGGTTGCTCTGGTTACATCCATCCTTTCCTTGGAAAGGCAAACCTCCTTGCCTCCAGCTGCTTTCATCTGCAACTCTCCACCCCCAGGACTCAGCCATCCTTTGACACTTAGGGCTTGTGACTGGGAGCTGGGTCTTCTAATCAGAGAGAAAACAATTGGAAAGTCAAACAAACAAGCAAACAAACACCATCACCTCTTCAGAGGTCACTTATCCAACACACTGGGGAAAGGAAGCCACAGAAAGTGTGACTCATTTTATGTGTACTGCTCTAGTGCAGCGTCTGTCGACAGGTGATGCTGGGCTGTATCTAATATTGATTTGTGCTGGATGTTTTGCTCTTAACCTATTACTCAGGGGAAGGAAAGCCTACATTTATATCAGACACAGCAGAGCAAGAGACCTCCACTTGCTGTGTTACAAGTCACGCTGCAATTAAAATGATTCATCACAAGTGATCCCCAGGATTTCATCGTAGAAGAGTCAAAGGAAAAAATAGAATTATTCTCACAGAGGCATTAGAAAACTGCTGTGCCAGGACACACATGTAATATGTTTTAATCAATATTTAATATTAATATTTCTATGGTATACCTGAACAGAGAGATATGAAACCTACTCAATACTACAGCAGGAGTTCAATTCGAAGGGGACAAAGCTCAAACTAAACTTTGTTCCTTTCATAAGAAATTAGCAGATTCCATATAAAGCAAGAAACAAACAAACAAAAAGAAAGTATTCAAAATACACACTGCATGTAGACTGAAAGAGCAAAGATTAGGTATAATCAAAAATGGACGAAAAGAATTTTTCCTAAACAAAATGAAGCCGTAATGCAAGATCAGTTATAACAGCATAACCTGAAATAATTGTCTGAGAAAGATGATCCACAAGAATCCTGTCCTTCCAATGACACATTGGAAAGGAGCAATTACACCTTAACAAAACAGTGCATAGGCAGAGAGAGGTGTCTAAAGCATACCTGGTCTTTAGGGTGGAAGGATTAGGAAAAGTGCTCAACCCCAGGCTAATTTTAATAAGGGAACATATTTTTTTCACATTCACAAACCAGATTTGAGAATGGGGAGAGAGGGATGCTTTACCTGACATTCAGTAAAATATGTCTTCCCAATTTTCTGAGCCAATTCCAAGGAAATTACCTCAAAAATAACATGGGGTAACCCTGAGCATGGCCAGGTGAGCTGGCTGGTAAAACCAGAAAGATTATAGAAGCAAGACACTGTGCTAGTAATTGATCATTAAAAAAACATAAAGATGGAAAGTGGATTGAGGCTGAAAATGAAAATAATACAAAAGAAAAAAGATATATAAAAAAAAACAGGAGGAAGAGAATATCCAAAGAAAAATTCACAGGAAAACCTTGTTTATCTTCCCTCATTTCAGCAACTGGGTTTCAAGAACCATCTGGCATCTACAAATGGAAACCTCTCCAGCCACAGAATTTCAAGGACAAAGTGCCACCATTATGATGCCAATCCTGTCTTTTTTTATCTTAATAATATCCAACATCTTAATCCATCTAAGGTAATCGGATATGAACACACAACCTTATATTGATCCACACAAGACTAAATTTATGTTTACTATATACCTGGCTGACAAGCAATTTTTTTCTGACCTTTTTGTTCACAGAAAAGTACAACTGCCTCTCACATTCAGTATTCCTTCATGCTGCAAATTACAGAGAGCCTACAGATAAATTGATTTAAGATACCTAAAAGAGCTGCTGGTGGCTCTCAAACCACCACTCATAATCTTCTGCCTCCCCACTGAAAGAGTTAGGATTAAACGTGGGGTGTCATTGATGCTAAATAAGTTTCTTTTTACCAGGTTGGAGGTAATAAACTGCATGGAACCCTTTCAAACCAATCTGTCAGAGTGCAATAGGCACAGGTTTTATTTCCTTCCACCAAGTGAGTGCTTGCTGTACTTGCAGCCATCTGTCTTGCATTCCTTGCAGAAGCAATTTCCCCCTTCTACCTTTGAAAATAGCACAGAGAGCTCCTGTCAGAACTGGGGTGACATTGGCCTATGGGCCTGAGACAGGCAGCTTTCCTGCAGTGCTGCCCTAACTGTGCAGGCTGCAAGGAAAAGGGAGGGACCCTGCAAAACCAGAGGGAAGAGTTAAATAGAAGTGGTGAGGAACAGGGGGTTTGGCAAAGGAGGAGGGAGTAATTTGGGAACAGCCATCCCAAGCGGTGTGAGGGGTGTAAGCACGACCTAAGAGGAGGTGAGTTTCCCACAGGTAGCCCTAAGAAAGGTGGGGTCACAAGCTGGCAGGATGCAGACAGGGGAAGGATGAGCAGTGGCTGTGTGGGGCAAAAAGCCCACGGAAATTGCTCCATTTTGACTCCTGCCCTCGGGTATCTCTTTCAGAGGAGGGCTGTAGCAAGCAGGGGAAGAGAGAAGGGCAATGCAAGGAAATTACAGCGGCTTGAAATTACAATTAGTATTAAAGTGAACCCCACTCAGTGCAGGTGAGGCCCCCACCTCCCAGGCTGCATTTAGTCCAATGTTTCTAAGACAGAAGGCAGATGGTTTTTAGCTTAATTCTCTGACAAAAGCAGAACCTTTAAAAATGTACTGTGTAAGAGCCCTGCAAGACATTTGTTTATAAGCACTTTCCTAAATAGCAGTGCTTACTGTTTGGAGAAAACAGCATTTGTGAACTGTTCTCACCTTTCAAAGACAGGGTACCTGCTGCAATCAAGATTCTTCTTACTGTTATTTCATTGTTTCTACAGACAGAGGATAGAACATTGATGAAATAAATAATGAAACATCCTAAGTAAAGATGAGCTAACATTGACAAAAAGAGCAACAGAATACCATTTACTGAAGCAGGAGCCATGCATAGTTGCTAGTGCACAAAGTTCATTAGGGGACAAGCTTTTTTCATTTACCACTGCAAATTAGCAAAGACTTCTTGTTCTGATGAAGGGCAAGAAAGCCATAGATTACCAAAAGAGAAAGGAAAAGCTCTTCTTTTCAAAAGTGCCAAACCCCCTCACATTTGCACATCAAAGCTGATGCCTAACGTTAGTGTAGTTGTTTCCTTGATTCAGCCAGTTCTGGATCACACATCATGAGTTTGATATTCTGAAAGGCAAAGCACATATGTTTAATCATTGGTGGATGTGAAGCATATACATATGTATATTAAAAAAAAAAGTGAAGAGCTCCAGCTCAGATGGAAATCACATCTCAAGCTGAGCTCTGTTTATCTGACGCAACACATTCAAAATACAGTCAATTATATGGAATAAATAGTTATAAAGATTTGTGTAGTAAGCTTCTTTAATCTGTATTACAAATTCCTGTTTATAGGGTGATTCCTTCAGTGAGGGACTTTGGTTCCATTTAGAAAGTTTCATTCAATGTTTACACTCCTGAGTTTTAAAAGCAGGACATGTACACTCATCTTTTGTTAGACATACATGACTGCTTTCATTGTCTTTCGACTTCTTGTCTTCAATTTACAAATTTTATGACAAGACGTTTTTAGTAATAAAATCTTATTCCAGTTTAGCAAATGAATTATCCATTATCACACCTGAGCAGAGCAGACTGAGATGAAAAATACCTAAAACTTGTGAGCAACTCTACCTCAAAGCAGTTCATCCTCTTTCCTAATTTGATTTTACATAGTTATTCAGAATCCAGAAAAGAATTACATGAAAACAGATCCTGATAGGGGGAATAGCTGTGCATATCCATGTTCTCCTACAAAACCCTAACCAACCAACCAACAAAAAAAAAACAAAAAAACAAAAAACCAAACCAAAAAACCCAAAACAAACCCAAAAAACCAAGAGGTGAAGGAGTAAAACAGCCTCTCAGGCTCTGTGTTTTTGTCCATGCCCAAACAGGCCACCTGTCCTTTGCTGATAAATCTGCCTAAGAATTGCTTTTCTAGAGCAGGTGAAATAAGCTGCAAAACTAAAGTGTATTTGTCACACTGCTGTTAAATTTGTTACCTATGTGGAATCAATGGTTCAAATCTTTAGGAGGTGTGTGTGGAGGCAAAAAAAAGGTTAATTCTTTCAATGCCCTAACTTAGAAGGGTTCTCTATATTTAGAGAGCAACCATTTATATTTAGACAGCAACCATTTCATCATCCTAAGCTTGAAGGATCAGAGACCCACAGAAAATCGTGGGGGAACAGCAAACTCAGTGACAACTGTCAGACCTTGTACAGCACATCTGTATCGTGGCTGACAGCTGGAAAAGGACAAGGGTGTTTAATCAAAGCCAAGAATGTGCAGAACTGGGCAGGACAATGTTTGGACTTTAAAGATAAATATTTCTTTGGCATGACAAATTGGACATCTCTAGGCTGAGTTTTTCTGATTTTGGAATCATCTGAGTTAGGTCATTCTCCCAAGGTTAAAATTCTGCTTGGTCTCTGCTCTCTCAAATAGGAATTCTCATCTCACTGGATATCAGGATTTGATATGTTGCATTTTTAACTACAGCCAGAAAGATTTTTTTTTTCCACGTGATGTAATAATCTGGGGGCAGATCCAAGAAAAAAAAAACAGCTAATACCTACTTCCACTCAACAGGAATGGGTTTCACCAGGTGTGTATTTCCCAATAAATATTCAGATGTGCAGCTGTGGATCAGAGCCCAATTAATGTCAGAATTTGCAGAAAAACCAGAAAAGGAGGACAAAAGGTGGTAATTGCCCTAGAAAGCTCCACACAGTGAATGGTTTGACCTCAAAACTTTGACATTTTTTCTGGTGTTTCCCTTCCAGCACCAGATTTATTTGCAGTCTCTTCACTGCAAAATTTTTGGATGAAGGAAAACAAAGCCATGACTCAAAATATTCTGCCTAGCAATCTGCTGTGGAAAAAAAAAAAAGAAAAACAGGATTTGTGGTAGTAAAGAGTAAGTGTACTAGTAATGACTTTTAATTTATTATTCATACCTGGAATGCACAAGAATTTTAATAATTTTAGAGAGAAGAAGTCAAAAAACACAACCAGATGGAATAGAGACTAAGGAAACTCAGCACCTATAGCAATTTTCTATTAAAATGAAGATTGTTAAACCTTAAACACCAAAAAATCCAATTCACAAGTCTCAGCCTAATCAAAATAAATAAACATCAAACAATGAGCAGCACATCTCTGACCCTACAAATGTTTCAGATTCCTCTAAATAATGCCATTTTGTAGCAATCAATATATTTGTATTATCAGAAAAGCAGATCTTCTATAATTACAATAAAAAAAATACCAAACAGCACTAAAATTAATCCATCACTGAATATCCGCACATATGAGTGTAAATACCAAGTCAACCACTGCTTATTTTATGTTTGCCTTGTCATTTCTGGAGGAATCTTTTTCAAGTCCCCTGTCAGTCACAAATTTGGTTTGTCCACATGAATCAGAATCATGCAAAATTTCACATGTCTGGGAAAAAAACAAACCTATACAAATGAAAATAAACTGACCTATTAAACATAGCATAACCAACAGAAGAGATTTTTTCAATTAAAATGCAATGCTCAGTAAACACAGACTCATCCTCATCAAAAGTATACTTTTGCATTTTATGCCACAGGTTATACCAGGTTTTCTGCCAACCACCAGGAGATACTCTACTTCTTTATGGAAGGTTTTGTGCAACCTAAGAAAGGGTAATTGGGACAATAAAATGCCACAGAAATGCCATGGATTTATACTGAAATTATTGTGAAAAATATGTGGAGTTTGTTAGATAAAATCTTGCTTTAAAATTGTGTTAAAGCATCCCACAGGAATGAATATCGCAGATAATATTTCTATTAAACACTACAGTATGGCCAGGTTTAAAATTGGAGTTTTTCCATTAATAAGAAGGACTTAGCTGCAGTTATCCTTGACCCTATGTGGGCCATATGCAATACTTCATATGTTTTTAACCTGTATATTTCACATATATAGTATATAATGCTATTTTTTTAT
>VZTB01017371.1:74924-97494 GCA_013397245.1 Thryothorus ludovicianus
ACCTTCTAAATAGTAAAGAAAAAAAAAACCCAACCAACCCCTCCCCCCCAAAAAAAAACAACCCAAAAACCCCCACAGAAATACAATACCAGAAGTTAAACAAAGTAATTTATAGGAGAATATTTGTAGCATATTTCCAAACCACTGCAGTAGGAAAATTCATGAATAATATTAGGAGCATTTATGTGATCCACTTTCCTCCTGTACAGTGTTTGTCCAACATAATGAGATCTGGATTGGCTGAATATAATACAAATTTGAGAGAGTTATACTTGAAACTGATCATGCATGTTAGGAGGGAGGAAAAAATAGGCAAATGGAGCATTTTTAATGCATATAATCCCATGTGTTAATATTGACATTCAGCTGCACTAATATAGGTTATTGCTACTGAATTAACAATGCTCACAAATTAACAGCAGAGAAGTCCCATGGATTACTCTTGCATCTTCTGTATAAATATTTTTTTAACATTTGTTTCTATTCAGGTCAAGGCCATGACATTCTAATTTCATTGGAAAAATTCAAGTCCCATTCTCTGAGGCAGGCAATGTGGGGGAACTATGACCGACAGAAGATGGGTTTGCTTTATTCTCCAAAATTGAAGTGAAAATTACATTTGTGTCATTACACTTTAATACAGTCTCCCATGAATATACATACCAATATACATCTCTCTCTCCCTCTCTCTCTCTCTCTCTTTCCTTATTTCTCTGTTTCTCTTTCTTTCNAAACTTTTACTTGTTTGCAAGCCCTGCATAAATTTTGAACAGCAGTTTTCACCAGGCAGGGAGCATAAAAGTCTCTTCCATTCTGAGAAGAAATCCAGAGAATATTAGGTGGGATAGGATTGCAAAATTTCACCCCTGTTCATGCCTGATCCTGCTTTGTTCATTATAAGAATAATCTATTAAATAGTGTAAACCAGTTGCAAGCATTCCAACAGAACTTTACCTTTGCTTTTCCCACACAAGTCTAGACAATAATTTTATTAAAATCCCCCCATGGCAGATCCACCAGTCTTTCCTCCACCAGCAGTTGTGCTCCTGAAGAGCAGCCTTACAGAACTGAACCTTTGTCCATTTGGAGCATTAAGTTTAACATTTTCCAAGTGCTGAAGTTATTTTGGAGGCCCAAGGCCCCAAGGAAGTGAAAAGGGCTTTGACAGGGTCACTTAGCCATTGTTAACCTTGCAGAGAGACTAAAGGGATCATGTAAAGAGGGAAAGGGAATTCCCATTTTCCTTTTAATTCAACAGAGGATGTGCTTTCCTATGAAGTTTCTATATTATCCTTCTCTTCCAGCCTGTTTCAGAAACAGCAATTTTCCTGCTTTCTTTTCCTCAATAGAAAGAAGGGAAAAGAAGAAACTTTAGAAGATTTAGGAATTTTAAGATACTTCTGTCTAGCATAGGTTTGTTTCTTTCCAAATGTGCTACTTATTCAAAGTCTAAGAAAAAAATCAATAATCATACAGGTTCAATAAAACAGACAAGACAAAACATATCAAGTTTGAATGATAAAGAACGTGCTGCTTGCATATTGCTAGAAGCTCCACAGCTACAAATTTATGCAAATCAGATCACTGAAAGGAGATAAACACAGAAATTCAGAGTTCTGTTCCCAATACTCTTAAGACTCCTTTTTCAAAGTTTTCTGCCCCTTGAAAACACCTGGAAATAACTGAAAAATTGGTGTTCCAGCCATTACTATAATTGCCTTAATTTTCTTTTAACTAGATCTTCCAGATAGCTGTTGCACTCTACAGTATTTTGTTTCCAGCATGGGAAATCTGGGCTCAAACTCCATTTTATGTGTAATTTTCAATTTCATGGCTAAAGCATCAATAACTTAAAAAAGCAGGCTATATCTTAGACTAAAGCAAAGCTGAGTTCAGAAGCGAAAGCATTTTGTATTCTGCAAAAAATAAAAATAATAAAAAAAAGGAGGTAGACTTTTGTCAGAAAGCCCGACATCTATGCTTTGGGTTGGCAGGATTTTAATGGTTTGTTTGTGTTGGGGTCTTTTGTCTAAGACAGAAAATTTTATACAATTTCTGTTTAACAACTTCCACATATTCTAATTTTTGTCTTCTCTGGATGTCACAGTGTACTGCCAACAGCCACTGTGACATCTGCTAGGGAGAGCAGAAATAATTTGCAGGTTACTGACAGCTGCTGTGGATTGCCAGACTGTCATTTGAGAGCATACATTGGAAAAAAAAGTGTGGTAAAATGCTTTCTTCATCCCCACCCTCTGCTATTAAGGTACTGTACATTCTCAGCAAAACCACTGAATCTTCTAAGCACAAAATAGCCTTGTAACTTAGAAAATAAATTCCCAGATCAGCTGTCTTCTGAAAATCGGTGGAGTAAGACCTTTACAAAGGTGTGAGCTGCAGCAGAGGATGCTAACGGGCCAGAACTCATAAAAGTGTGAGACCTCGTGCTCAGTCATTCATTTGTTGTGCCCATTTTGGGGCATCTTGGATGTGGCCCAGCTGGGCTCTTGTGCTGCCCAAGTGTGCACATATAGAATAAATCCCTACTTTATCCTTTTGCTCTGTCTAGTCTCTGCTCCAGGTCAGCCCTGAGAAGGCATCACACCCAGCTAAGCAAAGAGTTCATAAATCTTTGCATAACCCAGTTGCAGGAGCTGTGAGTACAGCAGGCACTAAGTGGAAGAGTGTTGTACAGCAAGGCCTGCTGAATTATTTACTCTCTACCAGCACATAACTCACAGCTACATCTCTACAAGTTTTAGTCACACTGCAGACTTCTTGTTTGAGCCTTCTGCAAACCCTGCTCCTGCATTAAACTGGGAATGTGCTGCTCTCCAGCATACATTATGGGGAGGAAAGGAAGCTTCCTGAGTGAAAACATCAGCCTGGCAGGTCATTCCATTTCCACTAGGCACGTGTTGAAAGCTGCTATGAATCCAGAGCTTTCAATGCATAACCAACAAGGTTTACAGCCACTAAAATATGGCTACACATCGTGCATTTTCTTTAAAGAGGGTCAAGGACGATAGATTCTGCAGGAAACCGGCACCTTACCTCTGTTCAAAACACTTCTCAATTAGAACAAGAATTAAAATACTCATCCAATTATTTTTTTTTATTTGTTTGCACCTTGATGATTGAGTGAGTTGTTATCCAAACAGCTGCTTTTCAAAAGGGACCTTTCTTAGCCTGTGGTGCTGCAGACTGCTGTGTTATGTACTAACCCACTGATCCATACTGCCTTCAATTTCCTTTGATGCTCTCTAGTTTTTAAGTGCCATAGCATAATGTTAACCTTGCAAGTGCAGCATCTATTTCTAACAGTTACCTCCTGCAATTTATCTGGGCAAATTTTTCAAAGGCAGTACTCTACACATGGAGACATTCTGCGTGCATCCTGTGCCCCTAATAAATTTAAAAATAGGTAGATAAATAAATGTCAACCTTTAAATCCCATTTTGAAGGCAGATCACATTATGTCATCAGCTGGAGACTACATCAATGGCTGTGACTTCACCACTTTATAAAACACTCTCTGAACCTCGGATGAGGGGCACGTTATACACAAAAAATTGTGTGTGCAGGAAATATCCATTGTATATCTACAAAATGGGCCATATCCCACTGCCATTAAAATTGATGGGAGTTTTGCCATTGCCTTCAATGGGATCAGCAGCAGTATATAAAGATGGATTGGCTCTGAGCGTGCACACTGGCGCTTTATGGGCGTGACAATATAAAAACCCTGTTGAAGTAATGGAATGAATTATAACAGTGCTGGGGATGTCAATTTGCCTTCTTCTACCTTCACTTGCTGTACAAGGAACATTAAACATTTCCCTGGTTAGCCACAGAATCATAAAAATTACAGATAAAAAAGTACTATTAAGTCTACTTCCTGCCAACACAAAATTACTCCTCCTTGTACCTTTTCTAATCCTCTCTGCAGCCCTGTTTTACACCTCTCAAATGTTCTGGCATGTTCTCCTCCCTGTAAAGGAGGGAATATTATTCCATCAGCTACTCTAATCACACATTCAGACAAGATAGATTTTTTTTTCCCTAGAGTAAATCAACAGATCAAAATACCCTCCTTAAAAAAAAACTTAAAAATATATATTGGTCTGAATTTAGTCTTAGTGTTTTATTCTATTTTGGGACAATTAGAAAATAGTTTTAGACAACTTTATCAGTGACAATTTTCCCTGCTTTTCATCATCCACCACATCCAAATGCAGGCAGGAGGAACCTCCTCATTTGTCAGTGGTGGGATTGTTCTCAATAAAGCTTAAATCCTTAAAAAAGGAAGCCACCTTTCTGTCTTTACTCTCATTTGCTCCTCTGCCCCATCACACTTCTGGGCTTTAACTTGTTTTGCTTAGGGCAGAGAGCACCCAGTCTCCTCTATTTTTTAGAGTAGGCTATTTAGTAAGGACCCAGTACATTAAAATGGAAAAAGTAGTTCTAAAAGATGTGCTATGCTTTGAGGCAGCCTCAGATCAAGGGACCTCCAGCAGGTTAAGGTGCTACACCAACACCTGTTCTGAGACAGGAGTTTTGCCAAATGACATCAAAAGATGGTTTGAAAGCCATTCACAGATTCTCACTGAGGATACGTGACTCTAAAGATGTCCCCAGCAGCAAAGGAAGTTACTGGGGACAGGGGAAGAATCAGCAGGAATCGTGTCAGGGCCCATCTCCAACACAGATGCTGCTGTACAAGAATTACCCCAGAGCAGCACAGGAGACTGAGACACAGCAACATCAACCTAAATCCCTTGTGGATGGCTGCAGGATCTGCTCTGACAGTGCATGCAAACAAGCCCCTTGTCTATTTTACTGCTTTACTTGATTGGTTTTGTCAGAAGTGACGTCAGGCCAAATGTTTGTGGTCCTTAAAGATGAAAGCCTCATGTCAGAGAAGAATCATTTTGGAAAGAACGAGGTGAGAATGTCACTGACCAGCTGAAGTTCTGCTTCCATTCAAATTTGGATTGCTGTGCTGCCTTGTAGTGCTTTTGTCATCTTTAAAAAATATAGTCCTGCAGCAACATTTGCAGCACCTCTTACTATAGGATTATTACCTGTGGGTTTAGGGCAGCAGATCCATTTATTTTTCCTCTGAGCCCACAAAGGTCACTTCACCATGACACCATGGTGACCAAGTGCAAAGGGCCATTTCAGAGAGAAACAGCAGAAAACACTGATGTGAAGAACCACCTTGGAACACAGTTGTAGGGAGCAGAAATTCCTCAGTGGAGTACAGAAACTGACCCAGGTTTATGTTCTACCTCTTCATCTCAAGAGCAGCTGTGACATCTTGATCCAGGCATTTTGTTTTGGTAGCACACATATTTTTGAAATGGAGCTGTGGAAGTTGCGTGATGCTTGCCCTTGCTGAAAATTATGTACAAATAAAATCTTCCAAGGTCATTAGACCTTGACCTGAAGTCACAGGATGCAGACAGGAAGATCCAACAAGGAAAACATTTTCTTACAAGTGAATGGTGTGATCTATCTGATGAAAAACAGTCTTTAGTAAGGAATTACGTGGTGGGGTGACATCTAAAAGCTGTGACCAGTGATTGCGTGTGTGCTCTGTGTGCTCTGATCCACATTTGGCAAATAGAGAACGCCAAATTTCCCTTTTCCCTGGGAGTTAAGAGACTACCGGTCTGTGCTGTTCCAACTTCCCCTGGAACAAAGGATCTCATTCATAGCCAATACTGCATAAAGTTACATCAGCTTAGAAGCAAGCCATATTCTACTACAGCCAGGCCTGATTATCAAATTTTCCTCCCACTCACCAAATCAATTTTTCTGATAGGAGCACCTACCAACACAGCCATTTGTTTGGCAAGAAATGAGTAGACACATTGATCTAAATGCTCATAGCTAAGTTAAATACCCTGCAAATCTAATGCAATGTCATTGCAGTTTTCATACCTGATGTCCTCATTTCTCCTTCTAAGACAGTCAAATGAAGTGAGGGAATCCTCCCAGCCCAGTACAGGCACCTGTGGCTCTTCCACCACTCTCTCCTCTCTCCACTCACAGAGCTTTTCCTGAGCAGGCTGCAGCACTGCTGCTCTTCCATGCTAAAAGCCACAGAGTCTCTTCTCCAGTATTTCACATTTTTCACCTACTGCTGTAGTCCTGATCTTTTCAGTTTGCCCCTCCTTCAACGTGCATCATCTTCTCTTTGCACACCTTACTGAGAAAGCTACGGGTTCATTCGTCCCCTGGTCAGCTGCAGCAGCCCACAGACACTGTGTAATCTGCTTTTCCACTCCACAGTGGAGAATGCTTTTGACAAGCAATAATTGAACTGTGTCAGATGCCACTGAATAAAGGATAAAATTTGGTAAACACTGAAATTGCCTTTAGATAAGGCTTTCCAATTTCTTATTGTGCCAATCCCCCTGAAACAGGGCAGGGACTTTTTGGATGTTAGAAAAGGGAATGGCAGAAAAGCACGAGAGCAGCTGAACTCCAGAGCTCTCTGTTGCCTTCGAGGTGCTGGCAATGTTGTGTTTTATTAGAGATCATGAAGATTTCTCTGGGACTCCCCAATTCAACAAAATTGGTCATTTTACCTGCCCTCATCTTGCTTGGGGCTGCAATTTCCTTTAGAATAGAAAAGCTGACTTGTTTTCTATCCCATTTCCATCAGCATTGCTCAGGAAAGAGGAAAAAGGACATGGCAAGGAATTAAATTATAATTATCTGGGGGGAAAAAAAAGGTGAAAAAAGGGTAAATGTTGCAGCCTTGTAATGAAGAGGAGCAGAAGCCAGAAGTATCCAAGAGATACTCGAATGGACAAGAAGCCTTTTGAAGAAGTGCCTTTGAGTGGACACTACTTGCCAACACGTGCAGATTTTGCCCCTCATCTCTACAGGTCTGCCTCCATCCTTTCTGCTTTTCCTTTCTCACTCCATTCACCAAATTCCTGTCACCAGCCAGAACTGATTAGAAGAGAAGGAAAAAACCCACTCCACAGCACTCTGGAACAGAGTACAAACCAAAATTCATCAAGTACAAACAAAAATAAATATTTATTAATAAGCTTCTTTTTTACCTCTCATGTTGGTGCATTTTTAGACTGGTTGGAAAGGGACTCCAGGAGATCAGCAAAGGGTTATGCAGAACTCAGGGCAGCTTTTAGACACACCAGGAGGCCTTGCTGCAGGGTTCAGGTCTAAAGCAGCTCACAGGGATTTGCCCATCTGCTGAGACTGAGAGAAGTTCAGCTCTCAAGGGTCTCTTTTGTTCTTCCTGTGATTACCCAGCCCATGTCCTCCTCAACCATGCAATTCAAGCACATATTTCAATTCCATCCCTGAGCAAGTTATATTCTTGCCTTTCCATTTCAATTTCCACAGGGCAAATGAAACTGATGGGAAGCATTTCGCCAAAGGTATGGTTATTTTCACCCAGTAGCCTGACATGACTCAAAATCTGGATATTACATTTAATGTTCCTGGGACAGATGCTGTCAGGCTTTTTCACAGCATCATCTGCATACTCAAATTGCATCAACTTTACAGCCTCTCGAGTTTTCAGAGACATTGCTGAGATAATTTAACACTACAGGGCCACCTCAAACATTTTTCATCCCAAAGCAGAGGAAAGGATACCTGTGAAAGCTCACACAGCCAAGGGTGAGGTTTCAGAACCTCTGATGCATTTGTTTGCCTCAGCAGAAGGAACAGCAGTGTTCTGAGGGCCAAGTTTGTAATATACACATAAAATACACTAAATGTTTTCAAACTGAAGGAAGGCAGGTTTGGATTTGGTATTAAAAATAAATTCTTTGCAGTGAGGGCAATGAGAGACTGGGACAGGCTGCCCAGAGAAGGTGTGGATGCCCCATCCCTGGAAGTGTTTCATTTAAGGCTGGATGAGAATTTGCAGCCTGGTCTAGTGGAAGGTGTCCCTAGCCACAGCAAGGAAGTTAGAACTTTAAATCTTTAAGGTCCCTTCCATCCCAAACCATTCAGTGATTCTGTGAAATTAATTCATGTACAATGTCACACATGCCCATTTCCATAAGAGTAACTCATCTACCTCTCCTCTTTAAACCAACATTTTTAAAAACAATGATTATCACCTTCCATCTGGGAAAGAACCCCTGGGATGAAAGGGGTTCAGGACCCCTCTTCTCTGCTCCAAGACAAGCATAGGCTGGAATGTATACACCATTACTCTTTCAATTCATGTTTTTGCAAGCTCAAAATAGAAGTATATTAATAAATTAAAAAAACAAAAGGTTGATGTTGATCTAGCTGCTGACCTTTGCATCTATGACCTTTATTTTTTAAATAAACAGCTTAGCAAATATGAAACCTGTTCTGCCAGTGCTTGAAGATGACACTGTACCTACAAATCAATTATTGTAGAAAGACAGATTGCTAGATGTGTTTAGAGACTTTATGACTTCAGACCACCGAAAATCATTTATTTAAAAACATACTGTTTTAGAACCCAGTTAGTAAATAATAAAAACAAAATCAGTGCAAATCTCTACCACATTAAACCTCTATTCTGGAATCCAAATCCCTTTAAAAGCACCACCTTGAAAACTGTACAAAGCTCCCTTGACTTCCTAAGGACTTCTCAGAGGCCCACAAGCCCATGCTGGAAGGCACATTCAGTATTTTAAGTTAAAATAATTTAAATTTCTTGCTTCCTTTCGATCAGGAAAATGCAACACTCTAAATTCAGTTGCCTTGGATGTGTTCATCAACATATATGTATTCATTAATTTAGTATTAATTTATCATTACTGCTTATAAACAACCAAGAGGCATCAGGTGGAGGACACTTTCTTCAATTTAGCCACATACATGGGACCCCACGCCCTCCCTTTCTCTGGGAGAACCAACAGTTCGTGCTGCTGCATTCCACGGAGGAAAGTGAATTCCTGGGAAGCGGCTCTGGCCATCCCACTTATATCCACAGGCACCACATTCCTGCAGGAGTTCAGCATGAGATTGATCACATCACTGTTTTCTGCTCTGGAGAGGGTGCACGTGGAATAGACCAAGGAGCCACCAGGACGAAGGGCTTTAACAGCAGACCTGCAAAGAGCAACAGGAAAAAGACAAAAAAATCAACATCAAAGGTAGTGGAAGAATGTGTAGACTTATAAATCCAGAGGACAAATAAATATGACAAAAATAACATTATGAAAATGTCTTTAGTGTATATAATTGACAGTTCAGGAAACCACCCACAACTCAATTTTTGCTTTTCATTTATTATTGTATTCTCAGTTAGCTGAAGGTATTTTTTACACCACAGTGACAAGTACAAAGCAGCACCCATTCAGAATATACATCAAGCATTCCTGTGCTTAGCACTGCTGTGAAAATGCTGCAACTGCATACAAAATGGGTTACCCCACATCAAAAAGGCCAGTTAAACACTTGGCAAGATGCTTGTGTGAACCTGCAGTAACAGCCTGAATTTATGACTGGGCAGTAATTTTAGAAACATTCCTGCTGATTCTGAAACTTATTTAGCAGGTTAGAGGATTTGGGGGTGTCACTGAGCCACTGCTTTTCAACCTCATTCTTTAAGGATCATATATTGTTTGTTTATGTGCCCTTCACTTATTAAGCTGTTGGCAAACTATAATTAAACAAAAGCAAAATAGTGGCATAAAGCTTGAAAGCTTCACAAGTACTGGTAGATGGAGGGAACAGAGGTTCTTTATCACTTTACCACTGAAACCGAATTTAAAGAAACTGTTTATTTTCCATTACAGCAGATCTGCCAAAGTCCTTATTCAGACACGTGAAATACAACCTATGAGTACAGAAATGAGATATGCAAGTTATATTCACCTACTGCAAATTAAGAAAGGAGAAAACTCCAAAGTCTTGCATCACAGAGGAACATTCTTCAAACCATCACATTTCTAAAAGAGGAAGCTACACAAAAGGTTCATTTGCTCTTAAAACACTATCTGAAAATAAATCCCATTAAATCATACATTTTTGAGCCATTTTTGTCTCAAAGACTGAATTGTAATTGGTGTACAGATTCTACAGGCAAATATCACATTAAATACAATTGTTCCCTCAATAAGATTTCTTTTATTTAATGAGAAGAAAATCAGAACAGGTGAACAGTGTAATGACACTGAGTAATCAGAAATTTGTAGATACTACTGACAAAACTGCTCACACACACCCCACTACCCAGGGAAAACAAAATCCTGAGACAAATAAAAAGAAATAAAACAGAGAAAAAGAAACAACCATCTCCTCAAACCAGATGAGGTGGGCAGCCCCTAAATGTAGAAAGTCTGATTCCAAGTCCAGATAACCAAAGACAATGCCAGGGAAATAGCAATTCCTCAGAAACAAGCTGAGGACTTCCAAGAGTAATAGCTGCCCAAGAATCAATCAAGAAAAACTTCAGCACAAGTAGGATCCAAGCTGATCACAGATCAAAGATGCTCCAAAAGTCCTGTCGAAAATAATAAGGGAACACCTGGAGAAATGACTGCTTCAGATAGTGATAAGACCACGTGAAAACTCCTGAGAATTTTACCAAATCTATTTCTCTTGGGAGCATACACATTGCCTCGCTCAATTCTTTTTTGAGTCTTGGTTATGGTAATCAGCAAGCCAAGTATATATTTTACTGAAGTCTATGATTTTAGTGTAAAAGGACACAGCTCTCTTAACTGATGGTGCTTGAAGCAAAGTATGTTTAATGCCTCTGTGGTATCAGTCTTCAGGAGAAACATGGAGAGTGAGCACACAGCCTTAGTGAGAGAGCAGTTCAAAGTTCAGCCTGTTAAAGGCAAAACCAGATTACAGTACGCCTAGGTAGCCTAAATATTTTCAGTTTAACTGGGCCTCGTGGACTCATTCGAGGATACTCTGAAGAGCAGTTAAACCTATTAATTAGTTAAAACCAGAAGCTTACAGAGCCCTGAGTAGCTTTTCAAAGCCTGCAGAAATGTTTGAGAATGCTCCTGCCACAGGCTGGCAGAACACAACATTCACACTGCCACCGTGAGACAGTCAAAGAGAGTAGGTGGAACCCTGACATCCTTCCCAGCACTCATCTTCTAAAATTCTGCACTTACCAGCAGCCATTTGAATTGCCAGATACTCATCCTGGCATCCCAAAACATGCTTACTCCTTAGAGAGCTTCAAAAGCAGCAGTTCTGGACCCAAAAGCTGTCCCCACTTCTCTCCAGCTCCTTTCCTTGCCCATTTAAAAGGGCAGGGCTCATGCTGCTGCTCTTGGCCTGTCTGAGGAACCACAGTGCACTCACATATATGAAAATAACTGCTAAATTAAAACAAAGCAGGGATGTGCAACCTTCTCTTCTCATGAACACCAAACCAGCAAGAGAGCCTGATGCCCTCTCTCTTGGCCTCACACACATCTGGGGAAATTTAAAATCACTTTTTTTCCCCCCACATATTGGATCTTGCTTTTTATCTTTCACATTAGAAATCAAAGAGAAGAGAGCTGAAGTCTAAATGGGCTCTCATAAAGTTGAGCTGATCTTCAGGTTATTATCAGAATCCACCTACATAACTCATTTTTGACAGACTTTTCCCTGCCAGCTACACCTTTTCCATGCATGCGGGAGCACCAAGCCCTGAGGGCAGCCAGTAAGCTTGGGAATGTTTTAATGTGACAATTGAGATGTACTTTTAGCAGACTTGAGAATTTTACTCAGGGAAGCAGATAATGGCAACTTTCCCACTTCTAAGACAGCATTTAGACGAGAGAAAATTATTTTACCATGTAAAGTGAGAAGGAAAAAAGATAGAAAAAGTAGAAGTAGCTACAAGGTATAGGGTTAAAAGCCTGAATACTTGCTTAACATCCTTATCTTCCCATATAGAAAAGCAAAAACCCTTCAAGACATTTTCAAGGACACCATGCTCCTCCAACTGAGTCCATCAGTTGAAAATCTTGAAAACTTGAAAACCTCACTTCAAAACCCCCCCTGTATCTAAACCTCAACTTAAGAATCTTCACTGGCCTGTGACCCAGAAAGGTCAGCCTGCTCAGTGCAGCTCTCTTTATGTTGAGCCTAAACCAGGAATTAAAATACCTGAGGAGAATTCCTCCAGGCAGCAAGGTTAATCAATGTATCTATCCATCTTGTCAAGCACAGCAACGCTTGTTTCAGCGCCTGTGCTCAAAGTCAACGCCCGCCAGCCCCGATTAAACCCTGCCCGGCTTCTGATAAACCTGCAGGGAGCTGCAGAATTCCAGTGAGGAAGAGCTGGGCTCAAAGTCACACAGGGTGACACTGAGCTGGGCCAGTAGAGCCAGGCATTTTGGTCCCCTCCTCATCAGCAGCACAGAGAGTTCATTCAGGAGAGGATGTGAGCATCAGAGAATTGTTCAAATGCACTTAAGAAACTTCCTCTCTAATCACTGGAGGAAAACAAGCTCATCCAAGTGGGAGGTTGGAGATGAAGCACAGCTTAGTCCTACTATAGCTCTACCATCTAGGAATTAAGATTTCTCTGTCACTGGGAATCTTAATTATGGACACTTCTCAGAAGGAATCCGGCGCCTGTTACTTTGCAACTCCCAAAAATGGGAAGTCAAATCTAGAATAATTAGGATGTCAAAATACTTTTTCACCTTCCTCTTATTACAATGCACTGTTTAGAAAACATTATTTAAATTTAGTCAATTAGAAGTTCTTTTTCTCTTAGTGGCACACATGACATCTGTGTTTATTAAAGAGCTAAAACTTTCAGGTTTATTTCAGGTGAAATAAAGATCTAGTCAATGTCATAATTTTATTTCAGGTACATGTACTTCCTGAATTTTACAAGTTTACAGGTACTAATACTGCAAGGATTCATGCTTCACATGAAGATACATCAGAACACACATTAAGAGCCCTGGAAACTTTTTCTGGAGCCTTTTTCTGTCCATCTCATTCAACAAGTTCTGTAAAACAAATTAACACGAGCAGATTTCTCCCCTCCTCTTTCTAAATGAGATTTTACAGCATTAAGAATAAAAAAAACCTAAAAAAAACTTTCTATTTTTGCAGGATGTGTCTCTGGGTACATGTTCATATTGTACTGTGGAGGTCAGTTGCATTAATGTATCCTAAATTCCTATATTACAGGAGTACCAGAAAAAACTTCGGAAAGAAACATATTCTTTCAAAAAGCTTTTATTTTTTAGCTTATTTCTCAAGATTTACTAAATTCAGGAAAACAAAACAGCATTACTGTTTACCATCTCAGGGGAAAAAAATGATCATGCTAGAGTCACATGACAAATCCAAAAAACTCTTCCATGCAACAAATATGTAGTTATCCAAGACCTAAAAAGGATTTCTCCCACTGACAGAGAAAAGTCTTGGTGTCTCAAACATCCTTTTAAAAATGGGCAGACACAAAAATATAAATGTCACACTATAGGCAGCACTTGCATGTGCAGCCTACCCTCCTGTGCTTGGGTTTATGCTACATGCCATGGGAAGGGGCAGCATTAATTACATTAATCATTCGTCCATTTTCAGCATTAAAGTGAAAAGATGACAGAATTTTAGGGCAATGTGAAGCTAAGACAACACTTCAACAGTGCCATCTTTTGGCAACTACGATGTATTTCTTGCTCAATAGGCAAGATAATGTCTCATCAGAATAAAAAAAGGCCAATTCTATTCTTTTTATTGACTTAGAATATCCACATGACCATTTGTATCTCAAAAGAGTCCAGACAGTTTCTGGCAATATGACCTGCCCATTAAAGGTTTTGCTTTTATTTCTTTGAAACTGGACAAAATAAAGGAAATCCTTGAGTGTCAAAATACCAAATTTTTTAATACTTTGTGATGGGAAGTGACAATAGTTTAAGCACTCCCTCTTCTCCTCTCTAAGTAAACTTTGTTCCTGTGGAAAAACATTGCAGCTCAGAATAACAAGAGAATTATGAAAATCAATTGCCTTTTTCAACACCAAATTGAGTTCTAAACAAAAGGAGACACGGGCATCAAAGCTCCCTCAACTAAACAAGCAAAACCCACAAATACAAAAAAAAACCCAGTCTGTTCCATCCCAGACAAAATTTATCCCAAAAATCCTGATAAGCAACATTTCTATTGCAAATAATTCTAAATTATTCTAAAACAAAAACTGAACCAACAGCTAGAATTACTGATCTTTCTCCTTTAATTCATGTTGACTTCTGTAATATTCATCCTGCTAAAACAGAGATATGAGACAGCCCAGAAGGGAGAATAGAAGACCTCTGGAGCCCACTAAAGAGAACTTTAGGGTTAGTGGTTATCCTCACAGCTCATAAAACACACAGAGCAAGGACTGAAGGTGGAATTAAAGCAAAATTTGTGCCTGAATTCAAACATGTGACCCCCAAAAAGCTGCTGAGTAGTTTATTTGTTGTAGTCATACAGTTATTTATATATTCAATAAACCTGGCTTTGCAACATCTCCTAAGGGACATGATCCATAAGTTATTCACAGGGTGCTACCACACTTAAAATCAGAAACCATTTATTTTAACATCTCTGATGGAACATCTGGAGCCACAGCAGTGGCCACAGCACTCACTCCTTGTGAAGAAATTCCAACCAACCAACCACATAAAACCTCCAACAACCCAATCAGAAGTGTTTTGGGGAATAGCACAGCACAAACGCACACAAAATATTCGGTTTTTGTGAGACAGAAAATGCCTAAAGAATCCCATCATCCACACAACCCACAGCAGACTTGTTAGTCCAACAGCTGGAATTCTCAAAAATTCACAGTGGAGCTAATTGAGAAGATGGTTTTGGACAATAAAAGGATTAACTGGGCAGCTACAGAGGAGCAAAAGGAAAAATTCCAGGGGAAAGAACTGAAGATGTGATGAAGTAATTCTCAGCACAGCTTACTCCACACAGCAGAAATAGTACAGTGGTGACATATGCTAAATATATGATTATGTATTTATTAACACAATTTTTGCCTCCACTCTATAAACACAAAAAAGATCAGCTAAGAGCACACAATTCCTCTCCTGTGGAAAACTCCACAATTCAGTGAAAATACAGAGCTGCCTAATTACTCAGAGATGCTGTGTATAGAAGAGTTCCAGCAGCCTGAATGCCTTTGCTGAGTTTTCTAAATTGTATCCTGTTGGATTTCTTTTCTGCTGAGCCCTAACACAAGTTCCTTTCAGCTGCAGAAACCTAAGTCTAAGAATAATTACACCATCCATAACAGTTTAACCACTACGTAATTGGGCATTCAAGCTTAGCCCAAAATTTAGTTTCTCTCTGAGAAGTGATAACATTGGTAAATTTGCTTTTGGGAACTACTGTATTTTGAGTTTGCATTTAGCATCAGGAAATGAATATTCCTTTTTTTTAATTTTTTTATTTTGCAATTTGTTTTCTGCACGAACACTCCAAATAATAACAAGATTTGCAGTGTGTTCTTGGATTAGAGCACTCAGCAGGGATGCTCTGGTTTGGGTACGAGCAATCATTACAATCTCAATTGCCTTCAAATCAGTGGTGCCCTCATTGCTTAGAACATTTGCTGTTCAGCATTTATATCACTTATTTACATTTCAGATTTTATGCAGGCTGCAGGAGGAAGACTGCTGCATCAGTTTCTTCCAGATCTTCATTCTCTGAAGCCTCTATGTACTTAATTAATTACATTGTATTGCAAATCCTACTTGTCCTTCCTTAACTTCTCTCTTTGATGACCAGAGCTTCCAAAGCAGATCCATAAAAACAAATTCGAGGTGAAGCATTTCCTTAATTAAGAAGGAGGGAATCTCAAATTTTAGGTTGTTGCTCGACAGAAATAAAAATAGAACTCCACTTTGCATTTCATTGTTATTTTTATGTTACGCTTAAGGTTCCTGCTACACTGAAATAATGCTTGGCCCCTCAAGCCTCACCTTCAACCCCCAGGATGGTTTAGGCTGGAAGGGATCTAATGATCATCCATTTCCAATCCCCTGCCATAGGCAGGGACACCTCCCACTATCCTAGGTTGCTCCAGGCCCCAGTGTCCAATCCAGTCTTGGGCACTCACAGGGATCCAGGGACAGCCACAGCTGCTCTGGGCACCCTGTGCCAGGGCCTGCCCAGCCTCACAGGGAAGAATTTTTTTTCCTACTATTGCCACCCAAACCCACCCCCCTCTCAGTCTGAAGCCATTCCCCCTGTCCTGTCATGCTCTTGCAACAGATTTCTCACATTACTCTCAATAAAACTGCTGGGATTCAGCCTATGCTTGTTTTTGTTCACAGCTTCAGGAACACCTGGGAGCATGAAGCACCAGGTAACCTGAATCAATGAGCCAGGGAGAGCCCTGCAGGAGTTAGATCTTGTGAAATGCTGGATTTAGGAAGGCTCAGCCCTCCTGAACATTAGCGGATGTAGTGCAGAAGGAATTCCAACATTTTATTTCAGCCTTTTCTGATCTTGCTTTATCATTTCCTTTTTTCCCTTTCACATGGGATCTGAGACATCTTTAGAACTGGGAATTCATTCTGAAGTGATAAGGTAAAAAGAACAATAATCAGCTAGTGGACAGCTACACTTCAAATATTTTACCCAATCACCCAATCAATAAACCTTATATTCTTTACCAATAACCCTTTTATCCAATAACCCTTATAAACTCTATCTTGAAATTAACCATTATTTTATTACAATTTATATGGCAAAGGTATTTTGTCTTTACAAACTCTTATTACTGTTGCTAAAGTAAAGAATATTTTCAACAGAAAGTTCTCCCTCTGTTTAGGAATAATTCAATTAAATCTGATTTGGGCTGACAGGAATGTATTTTTTTTTTTCTTTAACAAGGTTTCTGCTGTCGTGAGTTCTCCAGGATTACAATGTGGAATGATTTATGCAAATTTTCAAAATTTCTCTGCATGATGTATGCTTCCTTTTGGTACGGGTCCACAAATTGGATTTTCTATGTCAGATATTGAAAAGGGAAAACTGAAACAGGTCAGTGTTTTAAATGTGATTGATTTCTTCAAAGGAAATGGATGACATGATGCATTACTGCAATAAGGTCCTCATATTTCTGTTATAAATCACAGGTTTCTGCCAGGCCTTTTTCAACTGGAAGTCTTGCAAAACTATCTTGAACTGCAATGGGAACTTCCCATAAAACTTTTTTTTTTTTTAATAATATGTTATTTTTCCCTCAATTTGCTTTGACAGATGGACTTCAGGCATGACTGTTACTCCACAAATAACATTCAAGTTTTGAAGGTTTTTTCAAGTTTAGAAGGTTTTTTCTCCTCCATGAGAAAAAGTGTGCAGTTTGAAATGCTTCACAAATGCCAGCCCATGGCTGGTAGTATTAAAATGTGTAAAACACAACAGCCTGGCTTTGGATTATTGGGAGGATGTTCTGAAAAATAAACAATCCTCTCCCCCACCAAACCTCATTCTTTTACTTTTTTTACGCTGTCAGTTAGGACTGGGAGCCTTTCTGTACTACAAGCAATCAATATGGAATATATCTAAACCCATTTTAGCCACCTAAAATATTTTTATTTTACACCAGACTGCTGTGAGTCATCTGCAAATGGACATTTCTGTGAATAAGTGAGTTAAGAGGACCAAGGTCTCACTGCTGAGAGATTTCTACATCCTCATTATCTCAGACCCACTGGTTATTCTAAACAGCATCATAACCACATATTCCTGACATTTTCAGAGGAGGGTTTGTTTATTAAACCTTGCCCCCATGTAATTTTTATTAATTACAGGAAGTTCCTTTAACTTTTTGCCCTTCTCACCTTAGGAGGTGGAATTGCAGGGAAGACAACTCCTTCCTTTGCATGAGCCTGAGCACAGCTTGCTGAGGATCAGCAGAGAAGAGCCAGCTTCTGTCATTTGAACAAGGAGCATCAACCAGTACCTAAGCAATTAATAAAGGAAAATAAAAAATGTCTCAGCAAAGATGGTCACTGCTTGAACGCCATGTGCCAAAATATATGCAATTTTCTTTTGCAAACATTAAGAAAATTTTATTTTCCATTTTGAGGGTGACATGATCCCATTACTATTTTTAGATGTTTTTATGGGGTTAGCAGGTGAGGAAGAAAAAAAAAAATAATGCTCTGAAAGATCTACCTAAGCAGGTCCCTCTTGTTCTCCTCCCCTTCCTAATTACACATCATGCAAAGACTACAGCTACAAGGTCTTCAGAATTCACTCCCAAGGCTGAATGGGCAACACCACCCAACACAGGAATAAATTCACAAGCTTCATAAAGTGTTTCCTGAATCTCTACAAATTTTGTACAGGACTTTATCCCCTTTGATAAGCCAGGTATTTTTGTGGGGGGCCAGGAAAAAAAATAAAAATAAAAAGACAGCAGTATAGGAAGAAGAAGAATCAGAATGCAGAAATAAAATTTGGTGTAAAATAATAATGTTACCTTGTCATAAAATTCAGGCTGAAGATCTCCAATCTGCCTACCATCCAGTTTAGAGACCTTTATCAAGTTAATCACAGGGTCTGGGATGAAGGATTCTATTGTCTGCTCCAACCATCTTGACCTCAAATCATCATATTCATTACAGTGAAAATGACCTTAGAAAATTAAGGAAAAGACAAACAACCAAAAAGAAAAAAGAAGTAAGCACTCAAAGAGAAGTCTTTATAACTTTCTTCTGTTTTGTTTTTTACAAATATAAGGCATTAGACCCATTTTGGAAGTTCTACTGAATCACCATGACTACCACAGAGTTTACACATTATGTGCCTGTGTTATTGCACTTTTTAGAATACTGCTGAATTTTTATAAATCTAAATAAATTTCAACATGCTCCTGCAGAGCAAACCCTAAATATTTACTAGCAAACCCTTCTGTAGCAATAGAATTCCACAGTAAAACAGACTTTAATCATGACCCATATCCAAAGAGTGAGTGCCTTCCTGGGCTCCTTGAGCCACCATCTAAGTGAAGTGCATGCCCTACATTATTAAATTGCCTAAAGCATCAATTTTGTGTACCTTAAGGTACATCTTAGCATTCACTGAGGTATATTAAGAATCAAATTCTTCACTTATTCCATTCTTCTCTCTCTTCAGAAGCAGACAGAGGGTAAAGTGTTGGGTTGGTTTTTTTCCTAAACCTTCTGAAAGGTTTAGGGGAAAAAACTAATTTACTTCATTAGCATCATCTCACTCCTCTACAAGAGAGAAGGAAACCAGTTGTAATCAGCTGGTGCAGGTAGTTATAGTAATGGTCTTGTCAGCAGGAGCATAAGGTGTTGTGAGCAGTTTGAAACAATTATTACCCAAGCCAGGAAATAAACTTGGAAACAGCAATCCCAGCTCGCTTTAACTCCTTGGCCCAAGCTGCTGCCTTCTAAACACTCTGATCATCTCAGAATCCTTCTCCAACTCCTGATCATAAACTTTCTCCTTTTGCCCAGATCTTGCACATTTCTTCTAATGCTCTGCTTTACATCAGCACATTTAAATGTACCTGAAATATTTGCACAGCACTGACAAAAGAGGCAGCAGAGGGGGAAAAAAAAAAGTGAAAAAGGGCAAGTATTCAAAGATTGTAGATTTGTGCCAGCAAATTGACAAGGCCTTAAGTAACTTCTGGAGAGGTAACAATGGAGAAAAAAAATGCACAGAGCTACCTCACTTTTGCCTGTCACTTTGCAGTAAACTATGTTAAAGTAAAGACTGCATTTTAAATCCTCTTTTAGGCAAACAGATTTCATGAAATCATTAAACAGCATGGAACGAATTGTTGTTTGGGTTTTTTTCCCTTCACCAGTACCTGGCTCCATTACCTGGACAGGCACACTGCAGGATAGCTACAGATTTGCCCCCTGGTGCAGCACAGAGATCCAGAACACGTTCCCCATCCTCCACCTCCAGGGCCAGCACGGGCAGCAGCGAGGCAGCGTTGAGCAGGTAGTAGTCCTTCAGTCTGCCAGGCTGGTGTTTCTGGGCAGGGACCCTGCCAGGAGCTGTCCTGCTGTAGCACCTGAGGGCTGCTGGCAGGTAGGGCAGGGCTGCTGGGAAGGCAGGATGATAGCCCTGCTCAGCCAGGCTGCTCTCCAGCCCGGGGCTCTGGCTGAACCTGTTCAGCAGCAGGGCGTGCTGCCAGCACCACGGCGAGGTCAGCACATCTCTGGGGTGAAAAAAGGAACAGTCACTCAGTAACCCATCAAAGAAAACAGTGGAGAAAGCCTTTACTTGCAATCTCAGGGTGCAATCTTTTTGGTTAGAAAAGTACACAGGAAAACAATTTTAATAGGAAATCAAGCCACCATTTGTTTTGGTTTTTTTCCTAACTATTGCTTTTAAAAGACCAATTTCTTCTGAAACAAGACCTTCTCCATTTTTCTTATTTTATGTAGAAGATATAAATGATGAAGCATAACACTCCTCCTGACTATAAAGTACTTCCCTAGGGACAAAGTATAACTGCAATATTAGTTGTAAGAAACAAAAATAATCACACACACATTGGCTTTACAATGCTCATTCCAGCCAACACTAAAATGCTGTTTTTACAAGTGCTCTTATTTACAATTTATATTCAGCAAACACTTGGCCAATAAAACTTTAATATATATTTTTGGAAGGCAGTAGTAGTATGTGATAGAAACATGCCTGTTTATATTTCAGTTTGCTCTTTCAGGCCTTTCTTATATGGATTTCCTCCCTTTCAGTTTGAACTCCTATTGGTAATTTTTCATTTAATCCCAAAAAAAAAAGTGTCCTCGAGAGTATTCACTGCCTAAAGCAGAGAAACACATTGATCCAATAGAATAGCTTTTAAGTTGACTCAATAAGAGTAATGCTGTGCATCTATGCTTTTTGTTTTGTAATAATGAAGTTCTTCAGCAGCTGTGTGATCAAGACCCAAATTAAGTGCCAGCGTTTGCCATACATGTCATTGCTAATTCAATTCCTTATCTCTCCCCAAAGCCACAGACCTGACACTGCTCCATGCATCTCCCAGTTCTGCCGTGTACTGCTTCTCAAAGTGATCCAGAACCACCTGACAGATCTGCTTCTGGGGCTTCCCTTTGGTTTTCTTTTCCAGCTTCAGAGCAAGGGAGAAAACAAGAAAAGTAGCAAAGGCAAATTAAACCCTCTCTAGTTGTCACTAGAATAAAAAAAAACCTTAATTACATCAACTTGGTAACAGTGATATTAGAACACCAAATATTAAGACTACATCTTTATGTGACCAAGATGTGGCAGACATCCCAGAGAGCACAGGAGCTAAGCTACAACACACTCTTCCTCTCTGCTCGGCTGCTTAATAAATACCCCTCCATACCCACTGTGCTGATGTGAAAAACGAAGTTCACTTTCTTGGTAGGATTTAAAAGGTTTAATAAAAGACAATAAGGGCAAGGCAATAAAACAAAATACACGGCCAGGGGGTCTCTGGCTGAGACCCAAGAGTACACCTGCTGTTTTAGAACCCCCCTCCCCCTTTAAATATGTGTATTTAAACTGTTCCTAAGAACTTATTTCCATGTTTTTAGGAACTGTTTTGCATGGCCACACCTTGGTCCCGCCTTTTTAGAGCATGCGTGTTTCTTGGCTGTGTTTTTAATTAATTTTTATCAGTCTTAAATTGGGTTTTGGTCTGTAATTTCTACAGATGGTCGGTGCTGGTAGCTGATATATCCATAGCAGGGGTCTTCACTGGCTGTTATCCCAACCAGGCAGCCAGTTCACTCTACAAAGACACCTTATCAACTTCCTCTTAAAGAAAACTGTATCTTTAAAACTATTTCCATACCACACACATAGTATCCACCCTATATGGGTGCAAAAAGAAAAAAAAACCAACACAGCAATACCATAATATGTGTTTATATATCATATATATACACAACACGCTTCTTAATATTTGCGAAAAGCCAACTTTATAATGTGCCTTTATAACACCGACAACGCAGAGGTTCCTGATGGAGTTTAGCCAGCGAAAGGAAGGGAAAGAGCGTGTGGTTTCTGAGCAAGCCCCGAGGGCGAACGCTGGATTCCCCTCGCCGAGGGCACGCAGCAGCCGCCGGGGCACCGGGGCCGGCAATGCCCTCCCCGGGCCGGGGCACCGGGGCCGGGAATGCCCTCCCCGGGCCGGGGCACCGGGGCCGGCAATGCCCTCCCCGGGCCGGGACACCGGGGCACCGGGGCCGGCAATGCCCTCCCCGGGCCGGGGCACCGGGGCCGGCAGTGCCCTCCGCGGGCCGGGGCAGCTATCGCAGGAGCGGCAGGAGCCCAGGGGACGCTCGGTGCTGGGCAGGGGTCGCGGGGAGCGCAAACGGGACGCGCGGGCTCCTTCCGCCGGCACGGCCCGCGCAGGAAGCGGACGGGGCCCTCCCGCCGCGCTTCCGGCTCCGGCTCCAGCGCTCCAGCCCCAATCCCAGCCCCGGCCCCATCTCACCTGCCCCGGGTCCCGCCTGGCCGCAGGGCCCAGCCCCAAAGCAGCTCCGGCTCTGCGGGCGAGCGGCAGCGCCGGCCCCCGCATGGCCCGAGCTGCCCGGGGCGGCCCGGCCCGGGCCCCGCTCTCGCTTCC
>VZTB01017371.1:97574-112019 GCA_013397245.1 Thryothorus ludovicianus
GGGGTGGGAACAGACCGTAAAGGTCAGCTGGTCCAAACGCTCTCGGCCAGGGGTGGAGACATGACCCTCTTGAGGATGCTCAAGTCCCCATCGAGCCTGGCTTTGAACCGAGGTTGAGGCATGCCAAAACTTTCCTGAGCACCTTGTTCTCGTGTCTCACTACACTTACAGTAAAAAAAAAAAAGAAAAAAATTAAGAGAAAATGTAAAAATATTTTTTAAAAAGCTTTAAATTTCTTAGCTTGCCTTTTTTTCTTGTTTTTTTTTCCCTTTTTTTTNTTTTTCTTTTTTTTTTTTTTTTTTTTAACCGTGGAAGGCTGGCTTGTCATCCTGACTCCTCTGCCTCACCAGTAGATAAACCAGGATTAGACAGCACCTGGGCTCTCACTTAATTTACAAAAGTGATCTTCATCCCAGCTTCTGATGGCATCCACACCCTGTCACCATCAAGACTCTGCTGGTGCCCTGTCACCAGACCTTTACTCTGTCTGGCTCAGACTTTGGAAGTGCTGCTCAGCTCATCTGACCCATACCAGAGATCAGCTCCAGCTTAATCTGCTGCTACTGCCATGAAAAACTGCTGGAGGCTTGAGAATTATTCACAGAAATCTCACACACACACACTTTCAGATACAACATCCTTGGTGACAGGAATCAGCTGACACCAACAAAGTGGGAGGCAAGTTTTGTTTTACAGAGAAGAGGGTCCCTGGTCGTGTCCAGCTCCCTGTAGGCAGGAATTTCCTGCTGAAATTCCAGAGGGATCATGACCCAAACTGTCTTTGGGGTGTTAAACATCTCCTGCAAACTGATATCAGCAAACTGGGGATTTATAGGGAAAAGGTCAAGGATCCTCAAAGGACACATCAGATACACTTCTTGGACATCCCTGCCTCCAATGCTGACTTAAACCTGGATGGCACCTCCAAAAGGGAAAAAGGCCAAGGCTCCACCACAGAGACCTGTAATACTTTCTGAGTTCTCACAGGAGCAGGGAACTGGGTCTGTTGGACAGCTGGTGAGAGGGTCTCTGTGTGATGCAAGTAGACTACCTAAAACATACAAACAATAATGGATGCTTAGAGTTGCGCCAGAAATTGAGACCTGAGCAATAACAAATGCCTCTTCCACCCACCTTACCCACTTCGACTTGACTGCTAATATCCAGCTTTACTTCCTAAAAAAAAAATAAAAACAAAAAAAACCAAGAACAATGTTGTAACACAGTCACCATTTACACTCCCCTTGCAAAAACAAACAGGGATTGACCTTCTTGGGGGAAACCCCTCACCCAGGATGTGGTGCTCTGCCACAGATTTAGTCCATCTCTATCTGAAAGGAAATTAGAACAAAAGTCAAAATGTTGCAGGATAATTTAGGAGGTCCATCCACCATATGTCCATCTACAGACAAACTTACACAGCATTTCTGTGAGTGAGGTGGATGTGCCTGTGTGCTGCAAGATGTGCAAATGCATCTGCTGCCCTTGTGAAAAGCATTGAGGGCCTGCAAATGGACAGTGCTTCTCAAGCCTTCAAAATCACCCCACAGTAACTCCTAACTGGGTACCCCAATCACTTTCCCTCTCTGGGTCACAATCCTCAACTTTCCCATCTGAAGCCTCAATCTCAAACATAATCTTTAACACAGGGCAAATCCTTTCTGCAACATGTCAAATCTGTTGAAAAAATATCAAGGACCATACTTGACATAACATGGAATTTCAGGAAGCTGTACTCCTCCTAAAAAGCAAAAAACAAAAGCACCTTATTGCCCCTAAATACTCTCTGTGTTTTATGCTATTTTCTTGAAGGTGCCTTCAAACCCTCTGTTGTTTTAGACACCAAAACCAGCTGCAGAAAAAAAAAACCCAGAAAGAAGCTGAAAGAGTCCCTTTATTCAAACAAGAGGAGAGCTCTTATAGCCCCTTCATTGACATAAGAGAAAAGTACTCAGGCCAGTCATTCCCAGAGCAAAAACAAAACCCCTTAATCAAGGCTGGGTTTAATATGCCCCTAATTGGGCCCACCTCTCATTCCCAGGATACCCAGGAAAAGGGAGGAGTCAAATCCCACCAGGTATAAAAGCTCTCAAAGGAGCTGCAGCTACTTCCATCCTCTGACTTCAATTTGAGGTGGGTAAAGGGCTGGGAAGAGAAGAAACTCCTTCAAGGAAATGGTGGTACCTTCCATTTTGCTGTAACTACATGAATCACAGAGGGCAGAGCAGGAGTAAGTAATAAAGCTTCTTATTTTGGCACCATAGATAGGTAAGTGGGGTAATCTGTTGTTATTGTGCATAATTATTTATTAGTGAATGCTGAGTAGCAGTAAATAAGTCAAGTGGAGAGTAATAGTAAGGATATGGAGGGTGTAGCTCTCTTTGGGACCTATCACTTAGGCTATATGTGTTGTAAATAAAAATAAGAGACTTTTAAGTGGTGTTAGAGTTTTGCATGTGCCAAGTTTGCTCCCATATGAGATATTTGGTGCCAGGGCATGGGTAGAATTGCCCTGAGATGCAGATTTAAACCCTTAAAATGTTGAAAAAGGGAAAGCTTCCTGAAACTGAATCCCTTAAAGTAAGGAAACAGGGGCTGCTTACTTCCACTTAACTGATACAATGGCAAAAAAATTGTTACTCTCCTTTAATTTGCTCCCCTTAAATATATGGTAAAGAAGGGGTTTTTTCACTTGAAATCTCTTATGTGATGATGAAAGGGAGATTTTCCTCTCTATTCAAACCCTTAAAATGGAGGGGCAGCTGGACTTTCCTGTCATTTTAAACATTGAGAGGATAAAAATATGGGAGTTGCCTTTACTTCAGAGCCATAAAACACAATTAAGGTTTTCCCCTTCCATTTAAATAAGAAAATAATGGGAAATGGGCATTCCCTGTTAAATGATACTCCTAACAGCATTGAAAAGGTAGAGTTTCCTTCAAAAGATTTGTTGAAGTTGCAGGGCAAGGGGAATCCCCCTCAATTTGAACACAGAAAATTATGGAAAAGGAAGTTTTCCCCCCTCAACTTAAACTCCTTTTCCCCTAATAACTCTTCTTGGGGGACTGGAGGTTCTGAGGAGGGACTGATTAGTTAAAAGGGGAAAGCTGAAAGTTTCTCCCTGGCACCCCACACACTGCTTTGCCTGCTGCATTGCTGCCCCTTGGCATAAGGGCTTTTCCCTTGGCATTTTCTCAAAGCAATGCTCTGTGCCTGGCTGCTCCCTGGCCCCTGCTGGATGCTCCACCCATCTTCTGGTTTTTGTTTTGTCTTCTTACCCATCTATCTCTCTGTAGCTGAAGGTCGAGTGACCTCTATCAAGGTTAAAATGCAGTTTGATATTTCAGATGGGCCAAGCAATGCTTTTGGTATATGAGCGAAATTTTTCTTTTTTTCTTTCCCCCTCATCTTATCTCTGCTTTATAACAATGAAACTTTTGCTATAAAGTAAAGGATCTGTCTAGGCAGAAGTGGAAGGTTGTTTGAGAAGTTTATTTGAGAGAGCTTTTAAAAAAGTGCTGTAAAAGCAGTGAAAATTTCCAGGCTTCACAAAAAAAATCTCAAAAGAAATGCAGACAAAACCCTCAGCCAAACAAAAACCCAACTGAAACAAACAAAAAAAATTGCCCCACCCTAAAATTGCACACACAAAAACCCACCAACCAAAAAAATGCTTTTTGGGTCTGGTTTAATAACAGCTTTGCAAGAAGAGAAATAGGAAAAGGAGCAGCAGCTATTCTGGATATCAGCTTGAGAAATTTTCCACTGTTTCCTTTAATAACATGCTGGCATGCTTTTATTGCTGGGATTTCAATTGGGTATCTTTTTCTGATTTCAGCTTGAAGCTGTTTCATGTGCAAGGGCTTGCTGAAAATCAATTGTCAAGAAATAAATTCTTGTACACAAGACTGTGCATAAGCCACTCTCATGCTGGGTATCAACTAGAGATTATATGACTTCAGTTTCTTGTTTTACAATGTGTTAACTGTTCCTATTTCTGTATGATCACTCCCAGGTGACAATATCTCTGTTGTTGCTTCTGGTGGTAATTCTAGACCAACATTTCCAGTAAGGACTGTGTGCTGCTAAGCTAGAAATCTTAACTGTCCTGTCTTTGATATACAAAAGAAGGAAGAAAGACATTAAGAAACGCCTCTTTTGTAAAAGAGTTAAAGACTATTTAATGACTATTTTTTAAATTATTGCAGTTTCAGACCCAAGGGTGAAAATCAATCGGAAGGGATCTACAGGTTCAACCTCATTTGTCTGCCTTAAAGCTCAACATTATTGTTGGAATGTGTCTTGTCTTTCTGTCACTACAGATATTTATTGTTGACTTACACTGTTTTGGGGTAAGGCTTAAAGAATCCTTCATCTATTGGGTTGAGGTTTTTGTTTTCTTAAATGCCAGGGTGGGAGCTAAGCTACTGCATTATGTAAAAAGTAAGGAACATCGCAACATACTCTTGTCTTTCTAGTATTAACTGAAAATATAAAACCAGAACCCTTTAAACACATGTTAATGGAATTTTGTCTAAGACAGCACAGTGCTTGAGCTTCCACATCGCTCAAGCCAAGTCAGGGCTGTTGTGCTTCCTTTTCTGTTACTTCTCTTTGTTGGGNAAAAAGGGAAAGCTTCCTGAAACTGAATCCCTTAAAGTAAGGAAACAGGGGCTGCTTACTTCCACTTAACTGATACAATGGCAAAAAAATTGTTACTCTCCTTTAATTTGCTCCCCTTAAATATATGGTAAAGAAGGGGTTTTTTCACTTGAAATCTCTTATGTGATGATGAAAGGGAGATTTTCCTCTCTATTCAAACCCTTAAAATGGAGGGGCAGCTGGACTTTCCTGTCATTTTAAACATTGAGAGGATAAAAATATGGGAGTTGCCTTTACTTCAGAGCCATAAAACACAATTAAGGTTTTCCCCTTCCATTTAAATAAGAAAATAATGGGAAATGGGCATTCCCTGTTAAATGATACTCCTAACAGCATTGAAAAGGTAGAGTTTCCTTCAAAAGATTTGTTGAAGTTGCAGGGCAAGGGGAATCCCCCTCAATTTGAACACAGAAAATTATGGAAAAGGAAGTTTTCCCCCCTCAACTTAAACTCCTTTTCCCCTAATAACTCTTCTTGGGGGACTGGAGGTTCTGAGGAGGGACTGATTAGTTAAAAGGGGAAAGCTGAAAGTTTCTCCCTGGCACCCCACACACTGCTTTGCCTGCTGCATTGCTGCCCCTTGGCATAAGGGCTTTTCCCTTGGCATTTTCTCAAAGCAATGCTCTGTGCCTGGCTGCTCCCTGGCCCCTGCTGGATGCTCCACCCATCTTCTGGTTTTTGTTTTGTCTTCTTACCCATCTATCTCTCTGTAGCTGAAGGTCGAGTGACCTCTATCAAGGTTAAAATGCAGTTTGATATTTCAGATGGGCCAAGCAATGCTTTTGGTATATGAGCGAAATTTTTCTTTTTTTCTTTCCCCCTCGTCTTATCTCTGCTTTATAACAATGAAACTTTTGCTATAAAGTAAAGGATCTGTCTAGGCAGAAGTGGAAGGTTGTTTGAGAAGTTTATTTGAGAGAGCTTTTAAAAAAGTGCTGTAAAAGCAGTGAAAATTTCCAGGCTTCACAAAAAAAATCTCAAAAGAAATGCAGACAAAACCCTCAGCCAAACAAAAACCCAACTGAAACAAACAAAAAAAATTGCCCCACCCTAAAATTGCACACACAAAAACCCACCAACCAAAAAAATGCTTTTTGGGTCTGGTTTAATAACAGCTTTGCAAGAAGAGAACTATGAAAAGAAACAGCAGCCATTTTGGATGTCAGCCTGAGAAATTTTCCATTGTTTCCTTCAATAATATGCTGGCATGCTTTTATTGCTGGGATTTCAATTGGGTATCTTTTTCTGATTTCAGCTTGAAGCTGTTTCATGTGCAAGGGCTTGCTGAAAATCAATTGTCAAGAAATAAGTTCTTGTACACAAGACTGTGCATAAGCCACTCTCATGCTGGGTATCAACTAGCGATTATATGACTTCAGTTTCTTGTTTTACAATGTGTTAACTGTTCCTATTTCTGTATGATCACTCCCAGGTGACAATACCTCTGTTGTTGCTTCTGGTGGTAATTCTAGACCAACATTTCCAGTAAGGATTGTGTGCTGCTAAGCTAGAAATCTTAACTGTCCTGTCTTTGATATACAAAAGAAGGAAGAAAGACATTAAGAAACGCCTCTTTTGTAAAAGAGTTAAAGACTATTTAATGACTATTTTTTAAATTATTGCAGTTTCAGACCCAAGGGTGAAAATCAAACGGAAAGGATCTACAGGTTCAACCTCATTTGTCTGCCTTAAAGCTCAACATTATTGTTGGAATGTGTCTTGTCTTTCTGTCACTACAGATATTTATTGTTGACTTACACTGTTTTGGGTAAAGGCTTAAAGAGTCCTTCATCTATTGGGTTGAGGTTTTTGTTTTCTTAAATGCCAGGGTGGGAGCTAAGCTACTGCATTATGTAAAAAGTAAGGAACATCGCAACATACTCTTGTCTTTCTAGTATTAACTGAAAATATAAAACCAGAACCCTTTAAACACATGTTAATGGAATTTTGTCTAAGACAGCACAGTGCTTGAGCTTCCACATCGCTCAAGCCAAGTCAGGGCTGCTGTGCTTCCTTTTCTGTTACTTCTCTTTGTTGGGCTACTTTTTTTTTTTTAAATTATGTAAAAACTTCAACATCTNAACATTATTGTTGGAATGTGTCTTGTCTTTCTGTCACTACAGATATTTATTGTTGACTTACACTGTTTTGGGTAAAGGCTTAAAGAGTCCTTCATCTATTGGGTTGAGGTTTTTGTTTTCTTAAATGCCAGGGTGGGAGCTAAGCTACTGCATTATGTAAAAAGTAAGGAACATCGCAACATACTCTTGTCTTTCTAGTATTAACTGAAAATATAAAACCAGAACCCTTTAAACACATGTTAATGGAATTTTGTCTAAGACAGCACAGTGCTTGAGCTTCCACATCGCTCAAGCCAAGTCAGGGCTGTTGTGCTTCCTTTTCTGTTACTTCTCTTTGTTGGGCTACTTTTTTTTTTTTAAATTATGTAAAAACTTCAACATCTGCCTTCCTGACAGCTTCTAATCCTTTCTCATGTATTAAGTTACTGTTAATGAGAATGCTAATGATTAAAATTAAAGTAGAGCATGTTGAACTTAACAGGAACCTTAAGAGCTTTTCCAGCTTCTATAAGGATTATTTTATGAATTGTATAATGTTTAATTGGTTGCTTGCTGATGAAAAGTACTGAAATTACTGCCATTGGATAGATTTTGGATATCTTGCATAAATTTGTGACTTTACAAATTTAATGCAAAGTTAAAGCTTGAGATGGGATTTTTAAGTCTTAGTGAGATTTGTTCTTCTTGTTGGCATCCAGACAGAGAGAGAGAAGCAGCAAATGGAGCTGGGAAAGAATTGACCTTTCTGTACTGAGAAGCTGGACACAGCCATGGAGTCAGAGCTGTGGCCTTGTTGGGAGATCCCTGGTGGAAGGCAACTCCCTGGGTTGCTCCCTGAGCCCTGGCCAGGCTCCGGGAGGAAGCCAGGAGGAGGCTGAGCCCAGCTGTTGCCACGCTGGCACTGGTGTGAGCTTGTTCATTGCCCAGTGTGCGAGCTGGGCCCTGTCCCAGCACAGTTGGAAGCCTCTTTGCCTGGGGGTGGACGCACCCACAGGAATTCCCGGTTCTGGGAGAGGCTCTCCTGTGCTGGGCTGGGACAGGGACCCCCCAGCTGTGGCTCTGGAGGGTGGGGGCAGTGTTNGAATTCCCGGTTCTGGGAGAGGCTCTCCGGTGCTGGGCTGGGACAGGGACCCCCCCAGCTGTGGCTCTGGAGGGAGGGGCAGTGTTAGGGTCGCTGGTGCTGTATGTCACTCCCTGTCTGGCTGCAGTCTTTGGTGGCAGTGCTGAGGGGCAGTGCTGAGCCTCCTTGGGTGGTTCTTGGCTGCTTTGAGCTCTGGCAAATGGCACTGGATGGCTGAAGCTGCTGTCTGTGTCTGTCCTGCTGGCCCTGCCTCCTGGCAAAACCACCTGCAAGGATTGAAGGTTTTAGTCCTGGCATTCTCTTTGGTGAGCCTGCTCCAGGCCCTGATGTACTCCTGGAAGTGTCACCAGCTCCCAGCACCGAGGAGGTGCTGGCTGGGTGCTGCCTCTATTCTGAACTGGGAGCCTCTGGGAGGGCTTGGAGAGGAGCCTGAAGATGGGCTGGGGAAACCTGATCTGGGATATTCTCCCTTCCTGGTGTTTGGTTCCCGTGCTTTAGGAGAATCCAAGTTTCCATCTACTCAGAATTTCTTGGTCAAATGAGCAAAGCTCTGTAAGATCCTGGAATTTGAGGGGTTCTTGTTCTGATTTAGAGCTACCTCCTGTTCTAAAGGAAACAACCAGCACTTGCTGCAACTGGCTGACTTCTGTTCATTTCCTTCAAAACATTGAGAGTGCTCTGTAGCTGATGTGCTGATATCAACATGTGCAGGGTTCTTGTATGTGCAGTGTAATGAACCTTTACTAAAATTGTCCCTCCAGGTGTTTGTGACCTGATGAACTGAGTTTTGAACCAGTGCTCTTGCTCAGTGCTCAAGGTTCCCAATGTGAATGATGTTGCCAGCTCTAGTGGACACACAGGCTCCTGGTACTCATGCTTTTCTGGCTGTGGAGCACCTTGAGTAAGTCAGAGGCTGGGAAATTTGTGGCCTTCCCTTGTAGAAGTAAATGCATTTATGGATATTGTGCTGCAACATCAGCTGTGCTGTTGCTTATCTCCAGAAACCAAGTATTTCCCCATCACATAAAGCTTTTCTCTCTTCTGTCTCTGATTCTCAGAGTTTGCAATAAATTCTCATATTTACTTGTTGACATTCAAAGTTCTTCTGAAATAGACAAGCAAGAAAGGGAAATCATGGTCACAACACTTAACCCCTTGTGAAAGGCAAAGCAGAGGCTTATTTCAAAAGCTCTTCCAACGAAAATGTCAACTGAATGAGGTAAAAGCCTCAAAAATAGTTAAAATTTTTCTTCTAATACTGAGGTAATGGAAATAAAGGAATGGAGTAGATTTGGTATAATTTTAGAAGTAGTAATATAATAGTATAACTTTAGAGTAAGGACAAACTGCACAAAATTGCGTCAGCCAGATGGGAGAAATAAGTCCATTTCCCTCTAATCACAGCTTGGGCAGAGGTGGTTTTCCAACTAGAGTGGGAATGAGAGTTTCCACGATGTGCTGAGATCTGGTGTGACACTTTGTTCCTCAGGCCACCTCTGAAATAACAACCTGGTGTTGATATTTTCCCCTTGCTGCTTCTTCACACACTTCTTAGGGAAGAAGTGACCTGGACCTGTTCTTGTCTCTGGCAATGGCAGGGCTGGCTTGGATATGTGCTACAGCTGTTCTAGTGTGTATAATGGGTGGTTTCCAGGGCTGTGATGAGTAAGGGGCAGCATTGCAGCCTGGAGAGCTTCTCTGGCTGTGCTGCAGGGCTGTCACGGCCTCCTGGGTTTCCCCTCTGCCTCTGTCCCAGTGCAGAGCTGTCCTGCCCTTTCAGGCAGCTCTTCCTTTCTTTGCAGGTTGGTCCATCCTATGCTGGAGGGAGAGATCTCGGTTGTGGCTGCGTTCTGCCTCCCTAGGCTGGCAAATGCTGCAGCTGTGGTTGGAATACTCTCAGGGAGATCCTGGGAACAGGTAAGAGTCCTTCCTCCTGCAGGTGGATCCGTGCCACACTCGGAGGCTGTGGTTTGCCCTGGGTTCCCAGGCTGTGTTTCCCAGCCGCTGGTCACTGCCTGAGGCAGTCAAAGGAGAAAAGGTCCCAGGGAAGCCACCAAGTCTGCACTTGCTCATGTCTCCTGCCAGGTACCCTGGAGTGAGTGCAGTAATCCCTGAGGATGAAGAGAGGCTTGGGGGAGGAGGCAAAGAGACTTGGAGAAAAGGTTTTCTAGAATGACATTTCTGCTGAAAGGTTTGTCTAATATGTGGTGCTTTTGTCCACCCTGGTTGCATTTTCTGTTTTCAGTGAGCGATGGACTTCTGGGGCACTCCCTTCAAAGGCAAGCAAATAGTTTCTAGTCCATGGGATGGTGTCTTCTGATTCTTTTCTGTTTCATTTTGTGGGTCAAAATTGATGGTTGCTTCAATGCTCTATACTTAAGGATGCGCAGAAACTGCATTGGCCTTTCCACACCAAGCAGGGCAAATGCACACAGTTAATTGGATTAGTTGTTGACTGAAGAATAAAAAGAAATTAAATATGTTAATGTTTCTTTCGGTGCACTGGGGAGATTGGATGTTCTTGCATATGGGGGGCTTGGACCACACTGGTGGAGATGTAAAGAAACACTTAGATTGCTCTGGGTGTGTAAAGATAACATACAAAGGCCTGAAGAACAGGCTGGGAGACCAGGCTGAACTCTTGATGAATCTTTCAGCCAAATATTCTATCTCTATCTGCTTCGTAGTGAAAAACACGGGTTCATTAAAGCTAGGATCTAGGTATCTGCTCATTAACAGAACGTGAATTGACCTTTCTGTAGCTGAGCAGCCGGATAAGGCCTTGTTGGGAGCTCCCTGGTGAAAGGCAACTCCCTGGGTTGCTCCCTGAGCCCTGGCCAGGCTCCGGGAGGAAGCCAGGAGGAGGCTGAGCCCAGCTGTTGCCACGCTGGCACTGGTGTGAGCTTGTTCATTGCCCAGTGTGCGAGCTGGGCCCTGTCCCAGCACAGTTGGAAGCCTATTTGCCTGGGGGTGGACGCACCCACAGGAATTCCCGGTTCTGGGAGAGGCTCTCCTGTGCTGGGCTGGGACAGGGACCCTCCCCAGCTGTGGCCCTGGAGGGTGGGGCAGTGTTAGGGTCCCTGGTGCTGTATGTCACTCCCTGTCTGGCTGCAGGCTTTGGTAGCAGTGATGAGGGGCAGTGCTGAGCTTCTTCTTGGGTGGTTCTTGGCTGCTTTGAGCTCTGGCAAATGACACTTGATGGCTGAAGCTGGTCTCTGTGTGTTTGCTGCTGACCCTGCCCCCTGGCAAAATGCTTCTGCTGTCCAACAAACATCCTGGGAACTGTTCTACTTGGAGTGTTTACTGAAGATTGCTCCCTGTAAGTTTTAGGTGAAATATCTGTGTATTCTGAATCTTGTAGGAAAGTGGGACTGGAATGTGGCAACTCAAGGGAGAGGTTCCCACGTCTGTTTGCATCTGTGCTGTCCTATCTTTGTCCTGCCTGCAGTGTTGGAGGAGAGTCTCGTTTGTTTGGGTTCTTCTTTTCAGTCCCGGGGTTTGCAAAGGTGATGTAGGCTCAGCCTAAGGGCAGCTCCCAATGAAGTTTTAGTGATAGCTGCTGTTGGGTTTCCCAGAGCCGGTTTATTTCATTTTGTTTCCATGCTATACACAGTTGACAATTATTTTTTCCAGACATAAGCAAGCAAATGGTCAAGTTTCCCTCCTTATAATTGCTGGTATTATTTCTGATCCGAGCCCCTTGGTACCTGAGGAGACTCCAAGGTGTTCAGACGTGAGTGCAGTTGGAAAAACCTGTTGTGTGTGAGGCAGCCAGTTGGGAATGGTGCGGGATTCTGGATTTGGAGGGGCTGGCTGGGTGTGGATGGGTGGCAGGTGTAGTGAGAGCAGTGTGCTGTGGGGATGGGCAGGGCCTGTCTCTTCTGTCTGCCAGGGGCACTGGAAGAAAATCCACCGTGTACATTGAGGTGATTTGGTGCATTGGATCTCCTGTTGCCATAGTTCTCGAAAGAAGTGGGGAGAAAAGGTTCTTCCTGCACTTTGGCTAAAAGTACACCTGGGTTTCTGCCCTCATACAGACCTGTTGAGTTCTGTTGATTTTCCTGAGTTGGGAATCTTGTGAATGGAGAAGAGGATTTGTGTGTCACTTTGTGCTTCTCTATTGTTTTCAACTCCTGCTCAGCATCTGGACATGATCTTGTCTTTGCAAGGTCACTGACAAGCACGTGACAAGAGAGGGGACCTGGAACTTGTTGGGGCCCTGGCAGAGAGAGAAGCAGCAGCTGGTGTTGGGAGAGTTCCTGTGAGTCCCCGTTTGTGAGGCTTGTTGGGTGTTGTCCCTTTGTCACCTCTGGAGGCGCCGGTGGAGCACGTTCAGAATGGGCCAGGTCTGTCCCCAGCTGGGTGCAGGTGTTTGTCCTTCCCAGGGGAAGCCCTGGGGGCTGAGGGCTGCATCTGCCCTGCTGCTGGCAGGGGAGGCACAGCTGGGACAGGGCAGCTCCTCCATTCCCTGGTTCCGCAAGGTGCCGTGTTTCTCTTCCAGGTTGTTCCGGGCTGCTGCCACCCTTGGGTCAAACCACAGGGAGCTGCTGGACTGTTGATGGATGAGGTCTCCAAGTAAGTGCCCAATTGGGGAGGGCCTGGCCAGGGGGGCATTCCTGGAAGGAGGAGGTTTGTGTGTGGAATGGCCGATCTGCAGGGGCTGAACTCTGACTGCCAGGAGGCTCCAGATGGGGCTTTGAGGGGATAAGAGGCAAATCCTGCAAGGAGCTGGTGCCTCTTGTCCTGCTAATGGCTCTCCCTGACACGACTTGCCCAGCTTTATACCTTTCATCTCCCTTCTATGTTTCCCTATGTAATAATTTCATGTTTTCTCATTGCTGTGCTATAATAGGTAATAAGACCCAATGGCTGCGTAGCTGCTTTCATTGCAACCCAATGGTTTGGAATTAAACCCTACAGAGAAGGTAAATCTTATGTGTATGTTTGCAAAGAGGGTTCATCGAGTCTTTCACTCTAAGCCACCCTAAAGAGATTTATTAGCAAGAGCCCAAGTAACTCTGACTTTTCTGGGGCTGTAGCAACCACCTGTGAAATAACAAGCCTGTGTTTACTTTCTCTCTTTGCTCCTAGTGCCCGTGGAGTGAGTGCTGTGATCCTCGGGGTTGGAGAGGAGCTTGGGATGAGGCCAAGAGACTTGGAGAGACCGTTTTCTAGAATCACGCTTGCATTGAAAGGTTTGCCTAATATTTGATGCTTTGGCCCATCTTGAGTGTGTTTTCTGTTTTTAATGGATGTTTGAGTTCTCAGGCCCTATGCTCAAAGCTAAGAAGTGTTTTGTACTATGTGGTATCATTTCTTGTGACTTACCGGTTTTATTTAACTTTGTGGAGACTGATTGATTGGTTTCTGTTTTCATNTTTTTGTGCTCTGTGTGTAAGGATGGAGAACCTCTGACTCTCTCACAGCAAGGTGTCCAAGTGCACGGTGGTTTATTTAGGTTAATTGTTGTCTGAAGGGTAATGTATTCAACCTGTTTGTGTTTTGCTTAGTACACTGAAAATTTGGTATTATTGTGTGCATGGGCACACACTTCTGAAGATGTTAAATAAACACTTTGGAATTGGATTTGCATTTGAATTGCTTTGGAAAGACAGTAGGAAATGTGTGCCAGTAGAAATCACCTGTGGATTAACTGCTGCTCTCTTGTAGGTCTGCAGGAGTGCTGAGTTCTGCAGAGTGGTTGGAGGGGTTTGTGAGAACAGCCCAGGGAATGGACGAAGCAGCTCCAGCAGGGTGAGGAGTGTGTCTGCTGCTCTTTGTAGAAGCCTGAGCCCAACACTGAACCCAAAGCCTGTGGCCATAATTAATAGCAATAATTGTGCTTTTCTCTCTCAAGGTTCCTGGCAAATGTGAGACAAGAACCAACACAGAAGAATTTCTTGGGATCCTGGCAGAGAGAGAAGCAGCAAATGGTGTTGGGAGAGTTTCTGTGAGTACCTGTGAGGTCATGTTCTTCTTAACAGCTTAAGAAAGGATCTGAATAAATAAAGAGCTTGTTTTGCATGAAACCCTCATGTGGAACATATGAGCAAGGTGATGGGATGAGATTTCTCAGAACTTCAAAATAAGGTGATGTGAATATTTTAAGGCAAACAAATGTTTTTGAAAGAAGCAAAGCATCTGCAAACACTTGGTAGGAGACTCTGAAAGGTAAGCGTGGAGCTGAATGATACAAGCAGGAAAACATCTGGGGGATGTGGTTGGATTTCTCAAGACTTCGTGGGTTTCTCTCTCCAATTGTCACTTGTCAATAGAGCTGGATCAATCCTGCCTTTCCTCCAGTGGAAAGGCAGGATTGTCTTGCATTCCTGGCTTTTTAGGAGCTCAAGTTTTGCCGAAGGAAGGGCATCCTGGTCTTCCTACTGTGTTGAGTAGATTAGTGCCTTATTGGGCCTCCTTCAAGGAGCAGGAGGAGCTTGGATTTGTCTCTTGGATTGTCTTGACCTTCAGGACAAGNCTCTTGGATTGTCTTAACCTTCAGGACAAGGACTAAAGGTGAGTGATAAGGCAGAGGCAGGGGGTGATCCGCAAGTCAGGAGTGGTTGGGCTCTTGATGGAACCTTTTCCCCAGAGGCTCTATTTGTATCCACTCATTAACAA
>VZTB01017373.1:0-32775 GCA_013397245.1 Thryothorus ludovicianus
CGGGGGGCGCGGGCGGGCGGGGCCGGTCCCGCCGCGGGGCTTTGGACAGCAGCGGAGGGGCCCTGGGGCTCGGCACCCTCGGTGCCCCTCCCCCGAAGTGTGGCTTCTGGCGTTTAAAAATCGATTTTGTTAATTAGTCTAATCATTGGGGGTCGGGGACAGCGCCTGGCTTTGGGGACGGGGCTAGAGGCGGCATCTGCGAGGGGTTCGGGCTTTGTCCCGGGCTGGTTCAGTACTCGTCCGGCCCGGCCCGGGCTGAATTTCGCTTTTTGTGGGGCTTTTTTCTTCTCTTCTGTCGTATTTTTCTTAAGCAGTCGAAGGGACACAATGAGAACGGCCCCAAAGTGAAAAGGGTAAGGCCGGGAAGGGGAGCCGGGAGGAATCTCCAGTCCTTTCCCGCATTCCCTTCAAACCCCAAAGGCCGGAATATTAACTTTTTTCCCCCTGCATCTTGTCAATGCTATCATGGCTTTGATGGGAGGGTCTTCAAGGTGGCACATTTCTGAACTTAACCCCTTTTCAAACTAACTCTCTACCTCCCTTGTTAGTGCCCAGCTCTGAACTTCTGAAGAGTATTTTTGTGTGAGTCAGGGTTCATTCACTCGGGGGCTTTTGTAGGACTTTCTTCCTTTCAGCCCTCAGTGTGTTACACCAATTAAAGGACGACGTGCTGTAAATGTAATGGGCCGAGCAGTGATTGTTTTTGACAAGCAACAAAACACATAGATCCACCCCTTAGATTAGGCCGTTGAAGGGAGGTTCATGCCGGTCAGTTTACTGAATAGTTCATGAACTGTAATTCTGAGGGCTTGTGTGAAAGAAAATGTCTCTCTCCCTTTCTTTTCTTTTTTTTTTTTTTTTTTTCTCCTTTCCCCCTCTAAAAGAAGAAACACCAAGCATCTAGGGGGAAGGGGATGGCTTGGGAGGGTGAGGGGAGTTGGAGGAGAGCAGAGGTGCCTTTGTCTTGTCATTTAGCAAGAAAAAAAAAAAGCTAACAGTCAAGCCACTTTATGTCACTAAACATGCCAACCTCCTTTGCAGAGGTGCTCCTCTCCATACATCTTTATAGGCAGCCTCAAGCTAATAACTTGCTACCTGCTCCCATCCACTCAGTGTTTTTATCTTGTTCAGAGCTGAATCAGAACCATTTCACAGGAGGAAGAAAATGTGGATTAGAGTTGAACCTTTGAACACCATAAAATACAAGAAAAATTGTATCATATCATGGGCCTCATCCTGCTCCTCTTCAACTCAGTGGCGGGAGGGGTGGGAGAAAAGGGAAAATCTTCCATAACCTGAGTATAGGACCTGAGTCAAAGTGGTTTGAAAAACAGAAAATGATCCTTTCTCAAATGGTCAAGAGCCAAGGAAGTGCTTGACTTAAATAAGTCAAAGCAACTTGGATATTACCAGGTAAGGGGCAGATACAGTCTCAGGCTGTGGAAGGAGTGGGGAATAATGACATGGATGCTTCTTCTTGAAAAGAAGAGTATTTCTTCAGCCTTTCCTATGGAAGATTATCCTGGGCTTGTCACATTCTCTTTAATCCCAGAGGCATCTGCAGTCCTGCAGCTGCACGGGTACCACGTGTGGATTTGTGAAGGGAACCACAGTAGTTCAACTCCATGGAGAAGGGCTGGGAGCAGATACAGCACAGAAATGCCTTCAGAGCCCTTTGAGAAGGGCTATGCCTCTGCATGTGACTCCTGTGGAGTCAGTCTGTGGAGCAACCCCTGAAAAGTAGTTTCCCTTGGGAATTCCTGCTGAAGAAACACAACACAATCTGCTCTCTACTTTTGCCTGGGCATCATTTCACCCCTGAACTGATAAACAACATAAAAAATCCTTCTTGCATTCAGATATGTTGTTCCTCTAGGCATTTTGTAGTGACTCCCACGCTTGGCTAAATCCCTGTTAATTCCTGTGGGGCCCCAGCAAACCCCAATGATATTTGTGTAAATTATGTGGGCAGCTCTCACTCCAAGACCCAGAATTACTGCCATGCAACAACCAGATTGGAGCCATCTGAGCCTAGGTAGCAGTGCACAGCATTTTTTTTCTAGCCCTTCCTTCCTTCAGTTCAGTACAATGGGACCTAATTCCCGCAACACTTTTTTTGGATGCAGCAAATTGTTTACACTGGTAATAAGCTCACTGTATGTGCTGTAAAATTTGTACTTGTTACTGCAGGAGATTAATGAATATGTGAATCACAGCTGAGGAGTTTAACTCTCATTGACTTCATTATGCAGAAGGTATCAGGAAACAAAAAGACACGTGTGCTAACTCATAAACAGAAGCACATCTCTAATTCCAGTCTGCAGGCCCCACTAGAGCAGACTTTACATCTGCTCCCCCAAAAGAACAGTGTGCTACTCATGCTGGCACACAGACCACAGTCATTTGAGGCCACAGATGCCACAGGAGATGGGGACGCTGCGTGATGATGGGCACATATCAAAGGGGACATGCCTGTTTCAGAGGTGTTAGATCTGCTCCTGAGGGAGGTGGATCAGAACAGGATACTTTATCAGTGAGGACCCTGGCAAAGGATGGGATCACCATCTGGTTTGTGTTTTTGATTAACAACAGTGCAAAATGCTGCAAAATACTGTCGCATAAACAGAAGTAGGTAAAAAAAGCCCCTCCTCTGTGTCCCACCGTTCTCTGCAGTAGCAGGAGAAAGCTCCACCTGATAAAATTAAGTGGAGGTATTTCTGCAGACAGAGGCTTCCTGGAGAATCTATTCTTCCTGTTTCTTTTCAACCGGGTCTTCCAAAAGACTTAGCTCAGGAAAGTTAAGGAAATGTTCTTTTTCAGGTTGGGACATAATATTCTATGTAGCCAAGCAAAACAAGTTATAAATTTGTAAACATTTCTGTCACGCAAATGGCCTGTTCTGGTTGCAGCAGGGCAATTCTCATTTGGGAGAGAAAGCATAACCTGCGCAGGGGTTGCCAGTTGTATGTAATGTAGCCGTCCTAAGCCCGTGCCAAACAACCTTTCTGCTATGCCAAACCATCCCAGATTTTGTGTAAATTTATTACACCAAGCACACAGCAGCTGTTTAATTGCAGAGAATTTAGGACAGGAAGTGAAGAATAAATCTGCATCCAATTGAATCCGCAGCATGTAATTATCTGGAGCACAAATGGGTAAATAACTAAAACTAATGTGTCTAGGAAAATAAAAGCACACATATAGACACATATTTGTGTGGGGAATGGAAGTGTGTTTCATTCAAGTAAAATGACTCACTAGCAGTGTTCCCTTGATCTGGCTCCAAGTGTTTGCAGTGTGCCTCTGATTCTCTCCTGAAGAGTGCTACATGACTTCAAAGCACATTAACTTTTTTCCAGGTGTTACTGAGTACTTTACAGCAACAGATCTCATGACTTGACGGCTCGGAATAGTAGGCAGGAGGAAATCAGCTTGTAAATTCATCATGGAAACTAACGGAGATTTGTGCTGTATGAAGCTGGCTATACTCTCTTCTGAGGGATGAAGATGAATGAGAAAAAAACACCTACTTTCACCAGTGAAGAAATGGCTGTTTGTGGCTTCCACAGAACCAGAGAAAATGAGGACTGTGAGGCATTAACTTTTATTTATCTCTTCTCAGACAGAAGTGCAATATTTTTCAGTCATTTTGCAATTCTGTACTTTTCCTAAGGAGAACAAAGAAGATGTGTGGGTGTGTTTTTTCTGTGCAGGTTTTAATTTTTGCAGATTGCTGTGAAAATTCATATTGGAAAATGAACCGCATAAAAGTATACATTCAATGAAGGTGGACAGGCTGCAGTAAGCTGCCCTCTTCCCCCCCTCCATCCTAAAATGTGGGGAAAGTTTTCTGTCTTGTAGAGAGATGATTGACAAGTAATGTAATCTCCTGGGGAGATGGTTTTCAGATCTCCTCCCCGAATAGATGTCGAAAGCACCATCCTGCTTATCCAAGTTAATACGTTGTGAATACAGCACTGGGTAGCTGCATGCAGCAAGACGGCTGCAGTCTGAAAAATCTGTAACCCACATTTACTCATAAATATGGTATCCAGAAAGAAAATGTGCCTACTAATCCGCTCCCTGCATTTTCCCTCTTCTCCTCCATGTAATTTTCTGTGGCTTGCATAACCATTGGATACTCATGCTAATGCTGTATACCCATTCCCGAAGCTATGAGCCAGCCACTTTCACAATCTTCTTAGCTCTCAGGATTCCTTAAACAACCCACTACAAGGGAAAAAAAAAAAATCAAAAATCCACTGAACTAGTCATACACATTCCTTTAGGTGGAATAGTTTATCAAAGATTTTGAATTTTTTTTTTTTTCAATGGAGATATTTTTTGGAGATGAAGCAGAGAGGATCAAAGCAATTTTTCATTACTGGGTGGCTGAATGATGGTTAGTGAGACTAGAGGAGATTGACTGTTTTGTAGAGAGATTAGCAGAATTCACATTGCCGCTGAATGGAAGGTGGAGGAGGCAGAAACCCTAAACAAGTGAATTCAATTACTTATGAAAGGAATAGGGTAAATGAGGATTCTCTCTTTGGGTTGGCTCCAGGAAATATTTCTGAAAAGTTTGTTGAAGAATACCAGTCATCCAAACCCTAATTTTGCTATTATGTAAAAACTCGTTGCTCCGTGGCAGCTTGTGATTTGGAAACGCTTCCCTTGTTTTGTGTACGCTGTTGGCACGTCACCTCTTCATTTAATTTCGTTCTCAAATTACACCACCCAGTGCAACTTGTTTGCACATGTGGCAAGGATTTCAAAAGGAATATAAACCTGATCCCAAGCCCACCGGAGTTAAAGAACACTTCCTCCCCAGCTTCCCTGGATAACAGCCCCGGCGGAGGGAGCAGTGAGCCACCTTCGTGGGCCGTGGGTGTGATCGCTGCTTCTGGGAGGTTTGCTGTGCCCTGAGCTCTGGAGTGCCCTGGCACAGCCTGAGACAGCCTGGAGTTCATGACCTGGGAAGTTTAGAATTTCAGTTTATCTGCTATGTGGAAACTTTGAAAGCAATATGGCATGGCAGGAAGCGGCGCTTGTTCCACGGGCTGTTAAAGCAAGGTCTGCTGATAGAGCAGCAGCGTGCTCTCCATGCAAGCCTCTATCTCTTCTGGGCCTCCCTGGAGCAGGACAGCCCTCCCAGGTATGCAACACTCTCCCTTCTCCCAATACATTTGAGGGTGCTTAGCACACTGGGATCCCAACTCCCCTAGGACCTCCAGGAACCCCAGATCAAGAGCTAAGAACAGAGGCAAGACTAGGTAAGGAGAAGGTTTCCCAATGGCACTACTTCCCCCATCCTGATGTACCAGAAGACATTGCTGAAAAGACTCAGAGTGGAGAGACATTGATGTTCCTGCACATATTCCTTCCAAGCAGGGACTTCTCCTTTCCATACCAGCTGGGCCCCTGCCACCCCCAGAATTTTCTCTTACTGCTGCAAACCTGACACAACCTCACTGCCTTCCTACCTCCTACCCTGCCTCATTCTGTACCTGCCAACTTCCCTTCCCTGTGGGTGCCTCTGCCCCTCCCAAATTCCCCTAGCTCAAGGGACACAGTTTCTTATCTTTGTCAAAACCCACTCCACAGTTTTAGATGCCACAGAAAAGCGCCACAGTCTCTCAGCAGTCAGAGTTATTGGGCAACGTGCTCTACAGGATGCAGGGGACAAACTGCCTTTCTTTGGCTCCTATGTCATGTTCTCAATCTCCTGTCGCCTCTGTCTTCCCCCTCATCCATTCCCACTGCAGCAGGTGGGGTTAGATTTTATTCATAAGCGTATTTTGTCTATGTGGTCTGGAAGTTCAGACAGGGACTTTGAGAAGAACAAGGTAACTTTTGACAATCCATCTCAGCCTTTTTTTTTTTTTCACTCGCTGGAAAAGCAAACAAAATTTTCTTCTTCCTGAGACTGATAAGATCTTACACACACTGCAGAGCTGGCAGGAGTCACGAAGACAGATGCTTCTTTGCAGCAGAGTAAGAGAACTACCCAACCAAACATGTTTGCAGGAGGAATTCAGGAGACTGAAACAAAGTTTTGGGTTCTCTTTTTGCATCTTTTCGCTAACAAACAGTTAGCCAGCTTCTTCTGTATACCTAATTATTGCAAAGAGTTCATTTCTCACCCAATTTCTTATGCATTTTACTTGTGTTTTACTTATCACAAATCCACTAATAGTTTGTCCAAGATTTTTTTGCATTCTCCAAATATCTGGAAGTTTCAAAATTCATGTATAACTCAGGACTGTCAGCTGTGAGGTATTTACAATCATTGGCTTGTACCAGAACCATTTCTGGATAAGTTTTCCCACCTCTTACACACTTTCCTCTTTAATGAGACAATGACAGTTCTGACAAAGACACTTGTCCAGTACTCAGGGAGGACAGCATTTGCCAATAAATTTGCTAGTTCCTCAACACACTATATCCAAAGCAGAGTCTTTTGGAAGTATCCACATTTCTCCAGCTGATCTGATCCTAGAGTTGTTTTCAGGACACACACTGGCAAACTTTGAACTGTGTTATGGAAGTCAAGGGACTATCTTCTCTTCTAGAGTGCCCCTCTTGAGCAATCTTACTCAGGGAAACATTTGAAACCGTTTCAGCAGGCAGCTGGGACAAGTCATCTGTACTACTTTTCTTATTCCAGGGAGTGGGTGTGACTATATATTCCACTACTTCTCTCACTTGTAGGCAACCTGCACCTCTGAACTCCTTTTCATTAAGGCTCTGGATTACTTAGGCCATCACTGATATTAGATCTTTAACTTTATAAATTAAATACTAGATCTTCACATTGACATAACCTGTGTATTTTTCTTTCAGATCAGCTTCCTATCTGGAAGGACTTGCACATGGGTCCAGAGGGTCTACAACACTCCTATGGGGTATTAAAGTTGGCTCTGCCAAGAAAAACGGAGCCTAATTCAAAAGTGGTTAAATCTCTCATGCCATTGCAGTTGGTGCTTTCTTACCCAGTTTATATAGTGAGTCTGCAAAATTGGCAAATCCACAAATAAGGTCTTCATAGTAAATTCAGAGCCCCACAAAACTCTGCACATCTGTGACTGCCTGGGAAATTGTCCAGTCCTGTGCACAGCCATATTTTTCTTTTTGCTAGAGAAAACTCTCTCTTGCCAGGTTGTGTGTCCATGAGAAGGAGCCCCTTTTCAGAGCAACTTTCATTTCAGGAAGCTCAAGTTCAGTGCTAGCCTTGATCTGATCCCAGGCTAGTTGTAAATGCAGCCTTTCTTACCAGCAGCCTCTGAGTATGCCCTGAGCCATCTCAGCAGAGCAGACAGGCTGAGAGGGACCCATTTTGCAGTGACTGCTTCCAAGATCACTCAGTGTCAGCCAGAAGCCGGCACTTTCAAGTGCTGCTTACTGACGCAGTAGAAATGCTGTCTCCTGCCCTTCAGCCCTGCTCTTTGCTTCCTCTGCCACTTGCCAACTCTTCTTAAAACTAAGCATGGAAAGCAGACTGCAATACCCAAGGTGTTACTCTCTCACAGCAGTGGCTGCACCTACAATGGTGTTGCTTCTTTCAGTATGTTCTACCTTGCCCCAAGGCAGGCAGTACCACCTCCTTTCACCAGACCTGTGGATGACATCCAAGTTACTGCTGAAGGCACCTCTAGGTCTTCAGTGCTCTGTACAATGCCTTCTCCCCAGACAGTGTGGGGCAGTTTAATGGGTCATTGCCTCTAAAGATGAGCCTTGAGCCTTCATTATGAAGTAGAACAAGTGACTTCAGGACTCAGAGGAGCTGTCCTTGATCCCTTACTGGAGGCAGAGCTTCACAGTTTTTTCCATTAACTAGAGTAATTTAAAAGACGTCTGACCCAGCACTCACACTCTCTCTGTTTGCTGCCCATAACTTACAACTGCACAGTCACCATATGTTCTGGCTCTGTTGGTGTTAGCAAGAATTTTGGCTCAACAGAGGACTGCAACAATTATTGGCCTCCAAATCTGCACTGCCTGCAGCCTGGGGGAGTTCCCTTCATATAACATTTAGCCAGCTTCTCTCTGGCCCAAACAGCCCACCACGCAAGTGGTGCTGTCCAAGTGGTGTTCTGTGACAGGAGATGAGCTTGTGAGCACTTCAGGGGCTCTGTGACAGAGCCAGCCTGCAGCAAGTGAGGACCATCACAGCGTTAGATTCAAACCTGTACTTCTGCTCTAAAGCAACCTGCCTACACAGGCACCACCCCCAATGCACAGCAGCATTCACAGCCAGGATTTCCCAGATCTCAAGGTGCATCTTGGATCCTCCTCAGCTTTCTTTTACTATCTCTGACCCTTCTACTCCCTTGTACTTCCAGGTCAACCAGCTGCACCTTTTCCCCTTCAAAGCTGGGCAAGGGCTTTCACTGGGTACCACCAGTGACCATTTTGGCCACATTCCAGGCTATAGTTAAGGTATTTCTCTGCCTGCTTCCCAGAAATAAGCAGTTAACAGGGCTCAGCAAACACCTTCCCCTTCTCACAAACCAGCTTTTCCGTCCTTCTAGTCACTCACAAGTGCTACAAGGAAAGTTCCCATCCTGTGGGCAGACTCTTGCCCGTACTCAGGGTGTCTGCAGCACTGAGCTCCTCTCTCTGCCCCGTAGCAATGTCCCCTTTCAGCACACAGCTGCAGCTGAGCCCCGTGACAAATTCCAGCACCTCTCAGAATGGCTCTGGCCTCCTTTTGCTGGTCTTTGCAGGCCAGGCCAAGTCCAGCTGAGTCCCTCTAAATTGGTCCATTGCCAAAGCATCTTGGCAGCCTTGGCTGGAGGTGTGCCAGCAGGGAAGGTTCTTCAGGTTCTTCATAGCTTGGGTAGATTCTCCCCTTCTCTTCCCTGAGACCCCAGTGAGCCCCAGTCTACTGGGATGATTTCTGGCTTTGGAATGTGTGCCCCAGTTTGGAAACTAAGTTTGTTTTTGGGTTTTTTTTTTGTTTTTGGTTTTTGTTTTGTTTTATGAGGGTTTTTTTTATTTTTTTGTGGGTTTTTTTTAATGCAGGTAATGTTTCAGATCTATTTGGTTCCTGGGAAACCCTGTTGCTGTCCATCTTTTCTCACACAAGGGGTCTGGGCATGCCTCCTCAGATCACACTGCAGTTTTTTAGCCTGTTTCTTAGGTATTGGTACAGTTGACTGCTTTCTTTCCCGTTTCTGCAGTTGTGACAGTGTTATAAAGCTAGGCAGTAGAGGTCCTCTGACAGCCTTAATTCCACATCAGGTTTCTGACTTTTGGAACTTTTTGATTTCCTTGTGCTGTTGGTATTTTTAGCTTTTTTAATCCTTACTGCTGTCCTGCTCAGTTAGTAACCTCCAAGCTTGCCAAAGATTCCTTGGCCTCCTCTGTCCCCGGAAAAGCTGCTGGTCCTCAGCCATCTGGTTACTGGTTCCTTATTCATTTATTTTGAACTTGTTCCAGCTTCTGCTGCCCCTAAAAAATTTTACCTCCAGTCTCAGGCCATCTCCTAAGCCTTTCAGCAAAGCCTTCAGATGTTGCTTTAATCCCTTCTGCAAGGTCTCATGCTCTTTTCTTGGGTCTTTAGACCTTATTTTAGTCACTTGTGATAGCCTCCATTTCTGCAGGTTTTGTTCATAGAATTCAACAGGAAGTCTCAGTGCATGGCAGAGCACAGCATTCCTGTTTTCCTTTCTCTACTGGAAACAGCTCATTTGATATAAACTGGAATTGCATTTGCCTGCTTGGCAACCCTATAGCTTCAGAGTCTCATGGTCAGAGTGTGGTAAGAGAAGGAGGTACTTTTTTCCCTCCTTTTGCATTTCTATGCAATGAACTTCTGGCTTCAAGCAGAGATGTTTCCAATTCACTTTTAAAAACATTTTGCACAAATACAAAGTATCTCCATTATATTTATAAAGGCCATAATCTCTTCCTGAATAGTCCTATTCTACTCTTTATAGCTGGTGCTGCTTTATTTGGCATCCATCTATTTATTAAAAATACAAGTCTTCTTGAGCTATTCCAGGAGTGAAATTCCCTTCCAGCATAGCCAGCTATCTTCTCTTCTCTAGCCAGCTCCTTTTCCACCTCAAAACTCTGCAGTGGTCCTTCATTCCTTCCACAAGGTGTTGAATGCTGGACTCCCTCGACAAGAAAATGCTTCTGCTTTAGATAAAGCACTCAGTTTCAAGAAAGAGCCTAACTCAGATAACGCTGTTCTCCGGATCCTTTTTATACTCCAAGGAGGGGAGTGGGCATGTTCAGGGCACAGTTTATCTTATCTTGACATGCGAGGCTGAAACAGGTAAATAGTGAAATTAACAAGTGGTCCCCTGCCCACTGTGAATTGAAAAAGACACTCAGGACATAAAGATAGAAGCAGATTACTACAGTTAAGTGGAATCATCTACCTTCTAGGTACTCAGGCTTGCCCTGAAATACCTTCCATGATGCTTTTAAAGATGACAGGGGGAGAAACTGCACAGGCAGACAAAAACAGGTTCCAGAGAACTTCCATCAGTTTTGATTGGCCTTCTGTTGACTTTTCTCCCATAACTGATTCCTTCCTGTGTCATTTGAAGAAATTTGATTTAAAAAAAGTCAAGGCCAGTGACTTTTCAGTCACTTGCAAGTGTTGCTATATAGAATATAGTTAAAAATCAGTATTAGTGTGCACCTTTTACCAGTGTTTCAAAGCTGTATTAACTGAAATCACTGTAAAATCGTTTTTGCAGTGACTTTTGTCTGCTTTGCTCCCTGTCACAGCTGCCAAGGGGGAAAAAAATCAAATGAAAAATGTGATAAATTTTATACCAGGGATACAAATTTGGTCTGCCAGTCCAGGACCATCCGCTGAGAAAAAATAATCTCTATGTCATCATATTCTCTTGTTTGATATATTTCTTACAGCTGCAGCTGCAATGACCTTCTCCCACACTTGAGACTTGATCCTGCCCACACACCTTCATTAGTAATGCACTGATTACCAAAGGGTTTATACAAATGCTGTTCGATAGTGCCAGAAAACCCATTGCAAGAGTGCTGAAGTTAACACTGACGTGAGCTGTCCATATGGAGGATGTAGTGGTATGAAAATATGTCTAAGCAACAGAGACCCTGTGTTGCCCTACCCAGAATGATTTCCAAAGCCTCCCAGGGATGCCACCTTAAATTTAGGAACCCGCCTCTAGTCAGAGTCCAAAGCTCTCAAAGCCACAGGACTGCTACTAGAAGACAAAAGGAAGAAGGAAAACATAACAATCCAATGTAGCTCTTGAACAGCCTCTGCTGCTCCATAATGACAGGGTAATAGTGTGTGGCCCTCGTACAGCACTTTACCTGGGGATCTCAGTGGTTACACAATGGGTGAGTTAGTTTGTCTCTTAGCCTAAACCTGAAAAATGTCCAAAACAGAGCTGTGGGAATACAGTGCCTCTCCAGCTCAAATCACAAGTCTCTGGGAGCCCTTCAACACAAGGAGAAAGATTTGCTCATGGGATATGCCTTGTTCCATCTCCATGACATGGTTTAGCTCCAGCTGGCAACCAGTACCAGACAGCCACTCCTTCACACACACAGACCCATCCCAGTGGCGTGGGGAGGAGAATAGGAAAAAAAGATAAAACCCATGAGTTGAGATAAGAGCAGTTTACTATTGAAAATAAAATAATAACAGTAATAACAATTGCATTAATTACAAACAATAGTAGTACTTAAAGGAAGACAACAAAAAGAGAGCGACAAAGCCCAAGAGAGGCACATTAAGCTCACCACACACTGACCAATGCCCAGCCCATCCCCAAATCATAATTGACCCTTCCCAGACAACTCCCCCAGCTTATATACTGACCATGATGTTCAATGGCCTGGAATATCCCTTTGGCTAGTTTGGGTCAGCTGCCCTGGCTATGCTCCCTCCCGGCTTCTTCTGTGCCTCCTTGCCGGCAGCATGAGAAACTGGAAAGTCCTTGATTTTGGGTAAGCACTTCTTAGCAACAACTGAAACACCAGCGTGATACCAACATTGCTCTCATGCTGAATCCAAACCACAGCACCATACAAGATACTAGGGAGAAAACTAACTCTGCCCCACCTCAAACCAGGACACTCCCTTAAGGCACAGGATGGCTGCAGAAAAGCTGAAGCTTGCACCAAGTACCAGAAGTAACTCAGGACTCCTTTGCTACTGTTTCTGTGCTGATACTTATGATATCTTCTGTATACTAGAAATACAAAGTAAACTCGAATTATTTTATAAGAGAGCTTGGATTATAATATACATACATTACATATGCATGTAAATAACACACACATTTTATATACATATAAATAATACACTTCAAAGAACAATTAGAAATATACAGAAATAGGCAATAAGTCAGATGTATGCCCTGTTAATACGAAAACTTGCTTTTTCTTGGCATTTTACATGCAAATTCTTTTTGGTAGAGAAATTCATGCTAACATGAAGAAGTATTTTACCGGAATTTGAGGTGCAAGAGTAAGTGCAAGATATTTTTAATGGCATGTTGGCCTTTAACGTTTTAATCCTACAACTCAGGGTAGTGTTATTGTGGAGAGGAAAACCTCATCAAAACTGTCAACCGCAAACTGACAATTTTCTATGGATTCAACAAATTGTGCCTAATTTATCCTGAACACCACTCAGTTAAAGTATTATTCATCCAATTGTCTTATTTTTAAAATCTATTCTAAGACATTTTGTGCCACATGCTGCATAGGATATAGACCTCTAGATACCCAAACAGCTCTTGATTCCTCATGTCTAAAACCCTCAAACCAATGGCTCTAGGCAACAGTTTCCAGCACATTAGATCTAGGATGGCATTGTTTAAATGTAAACATCCTAGATTGCAGTAGCCCTTGTCTTTGCCTTCCTCCCCTGGAAGCTGGTGGCTTCCCATGTTCAAACAAAACACTTCTTCAGTGCTAGGTCACTTTCTTGGTCTCAGCACTGAACAGGCTGGGCTCGACACAGCCACTGTCCTTGACACAGCTTCTTTCAATGTGCAGGGAAAGTTGTCCAAACTAAACCAGTTAAAAAACTCCAGCTAGCCAGTTCTCCAGCAGGTTAAAAAATATACACGCTAAAATGCCAGGACTGTCCAACGTTTCACTTGCAATTCTCCATAGTAACACCAGTTTGGTATTGTAGTTGCAAAAGAGAGTATAAAAAAATTCTGAGATCCACAAAAAAGGCCCTTCAACTTTAAAGCGAACGTATTCTTGGAGAAGTGAAGGGTCTGTTGTGCAGATGGCTGTTCACTCTCATTGCTGGGAGCAGACACTCTCCACCGAGGAGGGAAGGGGAGTCAGATAGCGTTATTTCCATGCAAAAGCAGCGAGCTCTGCCTAGGATGACTGCAATATTAACTCCCAGGGCTTCCTGCGGCTGAGAGGCAGCGGCGGCAGCAGCGAGTTTCACTTGCCCCCTGCCCCCCACCCCCAAGCTTCCAGGTTCAATAAAGATTACATCATGGAATAAGTATGCCATGTAAGCCTGAGAATCAAAGCCGTCACAATCGGCGGCTGTTTAACTGTAATGTCGCTGAAACACACACCCCCCCTATGCGCGCACACTTTCCCCCGCGCCCCTCCCGGCCCATCCCGAACCCTCCGCCGCTCCTACGATTAAGGGTGGTGTTATTGGGGAGAGGAAAATCTGATCAAAACTGTCGACCGCGAACTGACAGTTTTCTATGGATTCAATAAAGGCCACCTTAACGATTTCCCTAATTAATGGATGACATCTTTGGCTGGAGGAGAGGCGCTGTATTCTACTCTGCCTTAGTCTTTGTTAACCTTCTAATTAACTTTCGTAGGTCACCCAGGTCTCCCAAACCTAAAAGTGAAGAGAGCCATTGTGCTAGAAGCAGTAAACTTACTTTTTCTGCCTGGGTACTTAAAAGGGAGAACGATTATAGGCAGGGAAAAATAACTCCATTTAAACTCTTTGTGACTGCACAGAATGCATAGGTCTCTGCCTTAGAAAATAATTGAAACACCTTTTATGCCAATATTTGCATGCATAATACACCAAATTAGCAAATATACATCTAAATTCAGCTGCAGCTCCAAACTGATTAGAGATTTGGAGGGTTTTTTTGGGGGTTTTTTGGGTTTTTTTTTGTTTTCTGTTTTTTGGGGATTTTTTCGGGAATGAGAACTTCAGTGGGTCAACAAAAGGAATTGGATTTCTTGAGCAAATTGCAACTGCAACAGCCACCAGCTTTTACATGGCATGATCTCCAGCAAAGAGCCTGGGCTAATAGTACACACACACACATTCTAACACTATGATATTAGGCCAGATTAATCCCTGTGGTAAGACCATTGAAGTCAATGGAATTGTATCAGAGATGAATTTGGTTCACTGCCTTTTGTGGAATCTAATATGAATTGACCATTGAGCTGGAGGCATCAAAGATGATAAATGCAGCCCTCTTTCAAACAGTCTGATGCAACCCAAAAAAGGGCAGGCAGAAGGCATTTAGGATGGGTGGCCTTTTCTTCTGTCTACAGCTTTCTCAGGGAAATTCTGCCCTCATTCACGCCCATTGACTGAAGTCAATTAAATTATTTTAATAAATTGTAATTAAAATTCACAGTGTACAATGAAAGATTGAAACTTCATAGCATAACTTGACTAATAAACCTGAAGTTAATTGCTTCTTGAAAGTAGATTTAGAGTGCTTCTTTGGCTTGCAGAAGAGACATGAAATTAATTGTTCCGAGTTTTTTCTACTCAGCAGAGGACAACAGAGAGGAGTAGAAGAGAGTAGTAATTGTTCGCCAACATAAACATACTGAAGTACATCCCTGCACAAATATCTGACTATGCAACCCATATTCTTGGACAGAACAAACTGAGCTTAAAATCTACATTGAAAAGAATGTAAAATTGAAAAGAAATGAAACAATTTAAAAGAAGTCTGAAACCGTATGGCTTGAAGAAATTTTTTGATTAACTGAGGAAGAAGCCTGATATAGTAATTAAAACAGGCCTGAAAATCAGGTTATCTCTAGACTTATCCTTCACAGCCATTGGTTCACAACGGAATATGTCAGCTTTGACCTTGATGCAGCTTCTCCCTCTTTAGAGAAGTTATGTATCAGTGAAGTAGCATTAAAAAAAAAAACAAAGCCTTGAACTAATCAGGTGTGAAGGCTGCAGTTATGCAACATGCCGGACCAAGAGCCTGAGTTCTTGAAATTCCTATTTTGATGGTTTGATTCTGGCACCATGTACATATTTTATAGTAGAATAATTGGCAAGTACATTGACATCTACAGCTCTTTACTCTCCAAACAAGTGACACAAAGTATAGTGATGATCCCTCCAAGGATCCTTTGATTGCCCTGGAAACATTTTGGCTGTGGATAAGCAAGACCCGAATCTCTGAGGAGTTTTGAATCATACCACTTATCAAAAATATCCTCTATTGGACATACCTTGTATGTTTCTGCCTGCAATGTCCTGAAGGATGTTTGGCATCATGTCATACTGATTGATGGGGAAAAACAATCAAGTTACAGGTATGAGATCAAGATACTGAAAAGAAACAATTCACTCTTCCTCTGTAAGTGTCATCTCTGGACATCTGGAGGATTAGTGGAGGTCCTGGGCTCTACCCTGCTCCCACTGAACACCAGTACCAGGCAACATTTCTCCGGACCATTCAGACAAGAGACAAGCAATCCCACATCAGTGGTTATGTATTGTCCTTTATAGTTTACGAAAACTTTCAGGGTCCCCAGCATTAGGCTCTCCCTCAGAAGGAGTATTGGTACTAAAGCCAGAGGTCTACAGAGAAGTGGATCACTGTTAAATTCTCAGGAATACTGGGCTCATTCTCAGACACCAGCACAAATGTCCCTCGTGACATGGAGCTGGGGGGATTCATCTCACCTGGCTTTTAATACCTGAGTGATGTTTTCCTTGTGAGACTGAATGCCTAGAGCCCATGGAAGGTTAGACACCATGGAACCACTAACCAAGTGGTGTTTATTTTGGATATCTGGTACAGCAAGAATGACCTGTGCTCCAGGAGAGTTTTCCCACGATTGACTGTAAGAAGTTCACAGGTAAAACTTGAACATTTGCAGCTAGTAATGCAAATGCTTGTCTGTGGGCAGATGAATTCCACCTTCAGTCCCTCTACATCTTGGTTTCCCATTTGTGAGAAGGAAAAAATGATTTTTTCACTCTTCCATTTTCTGCCCCTTTTTTCCCATGTAAACAGTAAAGTCCTTAATGACCTGTCTAGAATTCACCTGGCAGGAAATGGACAGCTAGTTTTAGGGCATCTATTAAATTGGTATTTTTATGAAGTAATTAATTTAATACAAATTCAAAATCTAAAACAGATCTGAGAAGTGCATCACAAAACAATTTTTTTCCTCAGTGCAAAGAGAAGTGAACATAACCAAGTCTGCAATTTGGATTTTAAAAGTCAAGTAAAATTAATCTTCTCTATTTGTTTATACAATACCAATCACAACAGAGGGCTCTGATAAAAATAGTTTTGATTTCTTGTAATACTGTTTTAACTGTCCTTGCATCTTAAATAATCCAATCACTAATTAATTGGGAAAACCTAGTTAATACTCAGTAGAATAAAGTGTAAGACATTTATCTCAGTGTCATGGTTTAACCCTGGCTGGCAAACACACAGCTGCTTTCACACATGCACACCTCCCACCAGTGGGGTTGGGAAGCAGAATCAGGAAGAAGGTAAAACCCATGGGTTGAGGTAAGAGCAGTTTAATGATTGAAAGAAAATATAATAATATCACTATGGTAATAAATGTAAAGTAAATGGAGACAACAAAAAGAGAGAGAGAAAAATAAAACTCAAGAAAGACAAGTGATGTACAATACAATTGTTTACTCCTGTTGACCAAATCCCAACCCATTCTGGAACTACTACAAGCCCCTCCCAGACAATTCCTCCCGGTTTGTGTGCTGAGCATGACGTTCCATGGCATGGAATATCCCTTTGGCTGCTCCGAGTCCCCTGTCCTGGCTATGCTCCCTCCTGGCTTCTAGTGCACCTCCTCTTGGCAGAGCATGAGAAACTGGAAAGTCCTTGACTTTGGGTAAGCACTACTTAGCAACAACTAAAACATCAGTGTGTTATCAACATTATTCTCAAACTGAATCCAAAGCACAGCACTGTACCAGCTACTAGGAAGAAAATTAACTCTGTTACAGCCAAAACCAGGACACTCAGTAATGAACATAACAATTTAAAACTTGTTATTTCAAACTAAATGAATGATCTGTGGAAATATTTCACAGCAGCTGGGACACTCCTTATTTACCTTCTTGACACAACACACTGGGTTGGGTGTATCCAGAACTGGAATTAACTGTCTGACTCTGACATTAAAGTCACTTTTCACGGTTTGTGAAAGATGCCACCTTGAAGTTCATTTTCCAGAGGAAATAAATTTTTTTTACCAGATAGTGCAGATCCCGGTAGAGTGCAGTTAAATTAAATTATGCTCAGATGTCATCTAGAAATAACAATGTCATACAAATAGTTATAAAAAGGATTTTTGGACAGAGTGTGTAAACCAGGGCACCTAAAATGCATTTAATTTGTCTTGTCACAACAGAAACATGATCCTTTTTAGGTCAAACTGTAGTGAGGTCAAACCCAGATCACTGAATCCACTGTCTTGGCAAGACTGGAGCTGGACCTAAGGTACTGCAAATGTTCCAGCTCCAGTACTATTGCCTGGACTAGAAATTCCACCTTGCCACCTTCTCAGCCCTGAGGGGTGTGATGAGCTGGTTCCCATCCCAGGAGGCCCATGTGGGCTTTCTCCATCCTCTGAACTTTTCTGTGGGTGAGAAGCCCATGGACTCAACAGAAACAGAGATGTCAGTCCTTGTCCTTCACAGCTTTAGAGTGAGCTCCTCTCAAACGTGACCTTACACAAAGCACCTTGCAGCAAGGCTGCACATTTACTGCCTCTTGGTGGTTTTCATACCAAATGCGTTCCATTTACGGGAAAAATACAATGTTTCTTTCCCTGCTTCGTGCTCTGGCAGAAGCAGCCTGGACTCTGAGAGGCAGAAGGTTTGAAAAAGGTATGAAAAATCAACTCTACCTTGTTGCCCAATTGATGCCAGCAAATATAGTGCCCATGCACAGATCATCCTTGTAAAGTTTCAATACACTAGGTCTGCTTCTCGTAGAAGCCAAAACCCACCTATAGAGCTCTAAAGATAGAAAAAAGCACAACTCTTCTTTTTATTTCTCCACAGTCCCCTGTACAGTGTCAGAATTTTGTGCATGAGCTGCACTAGACTTACAGTCTGAGACACAGGAAGGGTGACTGAGCTGCTCAGCATTGTCCAATGGGAGACATGTAGAAAAAGTAAAGACTTTATCCCCAAAAGAAGGTTTTGAAAGTGCCTTCTGGTTGATATAGGCACCTGTATGCTGATCTTGGGCACTGAAGAGAAAATGTGGAGTGAAAGGAAAGCGCTTTGTTCAGTCCTACTGCAAGAGCCCATTGCTGAACACTGGACTCTCTAGATAGGAAGCAAAAACGACAGGCTCAAAGACAGATCCATCAGTTCAAGATGCAAATCCAAATTCCTGACAAGTTCTGAGGGTTCCAAGGGTTTTATATGGATGAAAAATCAAAAAGAGAATCCATAGATTCTTCCCTATCTGCTGTTGTTTCATTTTAAGTGTGTCATTTATACTTCCTTACTACACCAACTGGATTGGGACCATGGGCTTTGGAAACCTTTATGGCCACACCTCAAACTAGACTAATATGTCAAAATCCCTTGTACATAATGGCACTGTTGGGTCCCCAGATCTCCTTGCCTCACTGTGACCTCCATTATGTCCGCCAGCTGTGGTGCCAGTCCCTTTCCCCTGTTCTCTTATCTACTGCCTTACAGTGTGTTCCTGGTAGCCATTCCTTTTCATCCTCACTGTCATTGATTTGGTTTCTCTTGCTGATTTTTGCAGCTTAAGTCCTATATTTAGAACTTCAGTTTCCGCTGCCAGCTCAACAGAGAGTCACTGACCTCACTGCATAACAGTTTCTGTCTTTTACGTCTTGTACATTCTCCAGTTACCTTTTGGCTACTCTGTTTGTCATTTTTTCCCCTCCTTTTTGTCACTCCTGGTGGTAGTTAGCTCCAGCTCTCCTCTTAGCTTCCATTGTTGTCTTTCCCTATGCACTAACTGCCAGCTCTTCCAGCCTCTATCCCGCTTTATTTCATCCAGGCGTGTGATCTGGTGAATTTCTCTAGACCCTTGTGTTCATCCTCTGCATCTTTGCACTTATGCTTGGAAAAAAAAATCCTTTCTTCACTCACTCTCTGCTAGGGTCCCTTCAGCCTCCCCCATTGCTACTCATTCTTTCATTAGCACTTTCTTTCTCCGGACTCACTAGCAGACTCTTTCTATGGATCACCCTCTTCGTCTGTTTTCAAAAAAGCCTCTGAAGTCTCTGCAAAAACAACCCTCCTCTACATACCATTATGCCTTTCTCATCTCCTTACCTCTTATCCTTTCAAATGACCAGTTTACTCCCATTCTCTTGAACTCACCTCTCTGACACTCAGCAATCTGGTTTCCAGCCACTTCACCCTGCAGGAATTGCTCTCTCTAAAATCACTAATGATGTCCTTCTAGTCAATTCTAACCATCTCTTCTCCAGTCCCTTTTCCTTTGATTTTTCCAACACCTTTGACGTATCAGACCATTCCTTCCCTTGGAGTTCCCTACAACTTAGCTGCTGGGCTGAAAATTGCCTCCTTTCGGTTTAGAGCTTGGTAGTTGACAGCCAGAATAGGGGCACAATGAAAAGGATAATTCTTTTTATTGTCTTCTGCACACTAATGAAGCTCCTCTTAGGAAACCATGAAAATTTAAGGTCATATCCAACAGTAGGGAAAACTCAGCACAAAATCTCTTTGCTTCCTGTAGACCTCTATGCCAGATTTAATGTATAATAAAGGAAATTTCACTTTCATATCTTTGGAGTTTCCTTGATGGATTTTTGTAAGGAGGAAGAAAAAGGAGACCAAATTAAACTAACCATGTCACCTTTCTATGAATCTATTGATTCGCGTATCTCTCTGTTTACTGAAAAAATGAGAGATGAATTAATTCAGAACTATATACAGATATATAAAACAGACAAAAAGAGGATCAGCCTGGGAAGATAGTGGAGTCTTTCAGGTGTCAGGTTAGCCAAAAGTCAAAGAACATCTACAGGGTAAAAGCAAATGCAGCGGCGTAGCGAAGGTCACAGTCAAAGGTTCAGGGGAGGGGGTGGAGTGGTGTTAAACCCTCCAGCTCAGTAGTGAAGCCAGAGGCTCTTTTCAAGTTAAGCTATACTTTCAGAGATACATGGATAATGTGAACAGATGTTCCTACTGTTTGGCTCTTGCTGCACCCATTTTTACAAAGATATCTCTACTTAAAACACAAACGAAATACAACCAATACTCATTTTAGGTGGACCTTGAAATATCAGTTCATGAGCAAAGTGCACAGAGGTATAACACACAAATTATCATTGACTTCAGATAAAACTGCTGCACTCTTGTACTCTTCTACTCTAACTTCAAGCTGTTTTTCTCCTTATAGTCTGCAGCAAAGCCGTGGATGATAAATCACATCATGTTTTCTATTAAAGTAAGAATAAGTTGCAGGAAACAGTGTTTAAAAAATCAAGGGAATTAACTTTAACTGTTGGATGCCCTACTCCCTCCCCTGTGTGTCAAAACAATTAGTGAGAGTTAGATCAAAGGATCCACTCTGTAGAAAAGGGAGAAATAGAATCCAGTGTCAAATATCCCCCTGCAAAGACAGATTATATGCAAACAAATTGCAGGTAACCTGGAGATCTGATACTATACCACCTCCAGGAGGAGAGGGTCAGCAGTTACATCTGATAATAGCCTCTCTTTTATTGGGAATCATTACTTTCTAAAAGAAAAGCTAAATATTGATTAAGTGATACCTTAAATACCACAAGATTATCAAAGCAATTACAGGGATTAACTTCTCAAAATGCTCCAGTATAACCTCAGCTGCAGAAACTGTGCCAACTTGGTAATGGCTATTAACATCTGTATGCACAAGAGTAATCCCCTAGTTTTCTTTCTTTTTCCTTCTCTTTCGCTCTCTGATTGCTCCTACACATATTGTGGTTTTTCTGAGTGCTTGGGATATACCTCCTAGGAAGCTCATTCTTACATTTCCTTGTTTGACCTGCTTAGAGTCAGAGGAAGTCAAAGACTATTCAAGAAGGACACAAGACATCTATTTGTGTTGCCCATTCCCACATGAGGAAACGTCCCCTGTTGGAAGAAGGCAGGAGACTTCGCCAGTCATGAAGTCCCACACGGATATGCTGACTTTGACCATGCTGACTCAGTTTCATTCCCTGACAGGACTATTTTCTTCAGGATTGACTGTCCTGCAGACTCTTTTCAGAACAGCATCAGATGGCTGAAGAAGTTTCAGAGGAGAGATCCTGCTTGGTTCCCAGCACAGCTGCACAGTTCAGGGTCCTTGGTAGCTTTTCTATTCCCAGAGCCCACACTCATGCTCACACCCACGAGAACGGCTCACTTTTGCTTCCATTTTCCCCTCTTCGCTCTTCTCTTAGTGGGAGAAGCAACTTTAAAGCATGGGAGAGACAGACAGAGAGAGCATGACGCCCCATAATCCAACAAGTCAACTTCCCGAGCTCAAACATGAACTGATTTTTTTTTTTTTTTCCCTCGCCTTATAAAAAAGAAATTGACTTTTGTTTGGAGTTTGTGAAAAGTGGGACTCGGGGCCCAGTCAATGGGGCTCCCCGCAGCGCGGGCTGAGTGGAGCCATCTCGAACCAGTCAGCCGCGGCACCAATTAATCCGCTCTTTGTCACAGCCCCGGCCTCAGCAGCAGCGGCAGCAGTAGCAGCAACACATTTGGCCATTGTTCAGACCTTCATGCAACGGGATTTACCCTTTCAAAGAGGCAGTTTTGTCCCAAAGAGTTCGAGCGGAAGTTTCTCACTGACAATTTGCCCCAAATAGATAGATTTGTCAGCAGCAACCTTTAAAAGCAAAAAGCCATGGAGGAAAAAGGGGAGAAAAATAAGTGTGGGGGGAAGAGCAAGTGCATCCTTGTCCGTCTGTCTGTCTGTCTGGAAGCCTGTCCTGAGCAGGTGGGGTGGGTGCCAGGCCTGAGGTACAGGAGGGTGAAATGGCATTGATAGGAGCTCTTGTTCATCTCAAGGCAGATGTAGCAAGGGAGCTAACAAGCTCCCAGGCTGTTGTATAGCAGCTCTGACTTCTGAAAGCCTTTCAGGGAACTTCTTTTACATGGCATTGTCGTGCCTGCTACACAGCAATGTGCTAGGTTGGCCAGGGTTTCTCAGCCTGAAATACTCCAACAGCATCTCATCCCTGAGAGCAGCAGGCCTTGCTCTCTATGGTCTTGCCACCAAAAACTGCATTTAAGCCAATGCAAAAAATTTTTTCAAACAGGCTTGTGTACCTTTTCCTATGCACAGTGCCGTGGGGTTCATATTGCAGGCAAGAAAAGGGGGAAACAAACACGTGTGTTTCCCACATTGATGCTGCTGTGCTCTTTATGGGTACATCCTTTGTACTTCAAGGTCTGTTTGCACGGACAGAGAGTCAAACCTGCTCTGTTGCAAACTGCAGCTGCTCACAGGCACTGCTCTTGCTCCCACCCTCAGAGCACAGCACTGCCCAATATCCCTGGCTCACACACGGAACATGCTCTTCCCCACTAAACTTCCTACCATATTCCAAAACCAGAACAGGAAAATGTGCAGGAAACTCTCTCCACAGCTTGGATTCCAACAGTTCCACATCCAGCAGATCCACATACAGAGAGCCTCTTCCAGCCTTGCTCTCGCACTGGAGTGCAGCAACTGGGAAGCAAGCCTGTCTGACTGATCTCTCTCTTAATAGCACAAATTTTGGAATAAATGGAAAAATATGCCTACTCTGACCTGTGACTCCACCTTCTGTTACACCTACTGGGCAGGTGGGGAGGTGAGGGACTAGCACATTCCTGTGAACACCATGGTGCTGAAATCTAGAGCCCTGTTTTTCCCTAGGAAGGGTTGGGAAAGGTCGCTCAGCCTGACATGAATTGCCCTTTGCATAGGAGAAATCATCATCGTATCACCTACACAGCAAGTATAGCCTGCTCTTCCCCAGAGGCATTTGCATGGCAAAGGAGCCAAATTCATGGGAGAACAAGTGGCTCTCCTGCAGTTTTAGTGCTTATCTGCTGCCACTCAGGCAGTTTGGCTGCCCAAACCATGCTGAAGAAATCCAGCTCGCTCATGTAGATCTGCTGCAACCATCTGACCAAAAGGAGGGCATGAGAAATGGATGCAAGGCAGGTATATAGCCCTAAAACTTTGAAACAAACTCTGGAAACTCATTGCTAGGTGGCAGGCCATCCAGCACTTCTGTCAGACTATTTTGTCTCGCTGTATCTAAAATGGGGTTTATCGACGCTACTCAAGGAACCTCATTGTTTGAGTATAGCTCAGCCCACTGCTGTTTATTTGATGGCCTTCCCAAGGCATTTCCTGAAAGACAGAGATATGAAGATCTAGCACAAACTGACATCAAAAATGTCACCAGCCTGTTTTTTACCCTCCAAGTTCCCCTAAGCATGCTTATACCAAGTCTTGGAAAGCGAAAATGGCCTAAGTGGTTGCAACCTAATCATAAATCAGCCTGAAGCGGAGTTTGTTCACTGTTAGATTAGGTCAGTTCCAAGTGATTTGGTTTCCAATAGAGCTGTAATGCTTTGAGTTAAAACTGAAACTGAGTTAAAAGCCTGAATTAAAACTGCAACACTGGGCTCCACACTTCAAGGTACATAAGGTACATCCACACCAGCGAGTGTCACTTGTTCTAGGTTCTCACCACAGAGGACAGAGTTGCAGAGCAGCATCCTCAGTCCCAGAAGGCAGATGTAGGACCTAAGACCTTCCTCATTTGCAGAGGAATTTTAAGAGACCATAAGGGCAGGTGAGTAAGGATGGACACACATTGCAATGGCACAACACACTGAGATGAGCAGGAGTCAAGCAATGCAATGGCAAAGACATGCAAACACAGCTTTCTCCATATGCCATCTCTCCAGTGGAGGCCTCACTCCTTCAATCATCATGGAAAATTACCATTTGTTTTTTCCTGGCATGGGAGGAACACCAATACTAGGGACAATGGTATTCCTGAGGAAGCTTAGCTGTCCCACCCATGATTGGCCCTGGTTATCAATCAAACTGATGGGACTCCAAGACCAAAATTATTCTTCCTTTAGTAGTAATTTTGCTTGTGATTTTCACTAAAAGAAAAGAATGGCTACTGGATATGACAGCCAATATTCTCCCAGCTACATTGTGCTTACCATGTGCACAGTAAAAAGAACAGAAGAAGATCACATTTCCTCTGTTTGTCTGTCAGGTTCTGAATCCCAGCTACCTCATGCCAGCAAAAGGGCTGTCTGGATTTGAGCAACATCAGCCAGTACTGACTGCAATGACAACATATAGAAAATTTAAATCAGAATCAAACAAATGCTCCTGACAGAACAAAACTTGTTGATCAACCACACAGTAGGTTTGTAACAACTTCCCATGTGTATTTGCTGCCAAATTACAGCATTTGGATCACTCTTGGGGTTTCCTAAACATCATGATTTACTATGGAGTATAATCTTTGCACTCATAGTTGGAATAAAACCATCATTGAGCAATAATTTGTACATTGGATTTTGCTAAGTGATCTGCCAAACATCTTTACTCACCAGTGTCAGCACTGTCCCAGAACACAGTCATTATGAAAAGCAGTTAAGGTAGGCATTACTAGTTGTTACAAGTCCACAAGCTCCATTCCATGCTGGATTGGAATGGCTGCCAGTTTTGATTCAGTGTTTCAATACTTTGTGCTCTGTATTGCAGCATGAGGAACAAAGTCAAGAGGTAAAGCCCTGTCCTCACACTCTCATGACACATTCCCCTGATTTCTATTTCTTTAAAAGAGCCATGCTTCATGAAAAAGATGGACATAGAGATAGTGGATCACACCTCACCAGAGAGATATAATCTCCTATATACATGCACCTGTAATTCCCTGATACTTATGGTGATAAAAGGTTTTTGTGACAATTGCAACAAAACTGTATGTGGCAAAATCATGTGAGGGCATGAGTAAAAATATCAGAAGTCTCTTTTAAGAGCACTTAGAGCTCAGAATCCCTGGGTTGGTAGCATCTGAGTGCTCCACACTGCAGAAAACACTCCATGCACCGGGGTTTGTAAACCACCAAATGCATTGCGAGTTCAAGGATATGCATTGAATTTTAATAGTGGAATCTAAGTTGAGGATCCACAGGACTCTTTCAGTCAGATAGGCTGCCGATAACTTTGATTGTTCACATCACATTTTCAGCTCTTGTGCACCCTGGAAATCCTGCCAAAGTTGGTTAAAACACTAGTTATTTCATATTTACAAGGGAAAACTGTAGGAACAGAATTTGACTCAGTGGTATGTTTCCACATTTTCTGTTCAGGCAGGACAAATGTTAATAGCTACAGGATTAATTCACTTTACAGAGGAACATGGCAGACCACTGCTTTCCAATTTTCTTAAAGGTAAAAGTGCTAGATTTTGTTACATAGGCTCAGGCCACCAGTTTTCAAGTTCACCATCTTACTCTCATCAATATCTGAAATCTCAAAAGGCAGAAAACCTCAACCAGCCTCATAATACATTTAGCTAATTGCAGAGTGATGCATATTATGCTCTCCTCTGCTTGGACTTGCCACTAATTGTTCTACCTGCAAGGATACTTCTGTGACCTATATTTTATGAAGCAAGAGATAGAGCAAGCCTATCTATAAATTTCTTAGTCAGTCATTAAACTGTACGTATCTTCTTAAAAATCTCTCTGCATCAACTGACTCAATAGTTTCAAGCAGCACTGAATATGATATGCTGATTCAATGCTGCATCTGGAAGTATTTATTTTTGTTGTTTTTAAATTCATTTCCCAAAATAGATCTGGTCTCCAGCCAAAATCAAGAGATATAGATAAATTGAAATCAATGGAGCTGAGCCATTACATTGCCAGCCAGAAATACATCCCTTCCTAAGAGCATTCTTTACTACCACTAACAATATTTTTTGCAATTGCCTCAAAGGTCAGCTTGTCAATAGGCTTCTATGGCAAAATTTGGGAGGCCAGTCTGCCACAGAAATTATTACATTCAAAGGACAATCAATCAGGGTTGTAGCTGGGGCAATTCTTTCCTATGCACACACAAGTACCTAGGATGTAGTCAGAGCTATTTGTTACTGATAAAACAATTTTTAAATGTTACAGCATAGCTCCAAGATGTATTAATTCCTTGTAGGCAAAATTCATCTGCTGACAAATTAAAACTGTTAAAATATAGACCAATCTTATTTTAAGTTTCCTTTTATTTGGTTTATAATATATTTATTTGCCCTCTTATTTGGACCCTTCACTTGTTTTATACAGCTGTGTCTCTGCCAGCTTCAGTATTGATACTGTCTTTTGTGTTCGCGTCAGGAAAACTAAAATGAGGCTGTTCTCTCTAAATTAGATTGCAGCTGTTGCTACATCATTGGCTTATTACGACACTTTGATTTATATCTAACTAGCAAACTAACAAATAAGTCAAGTTACTAACTAGAGCGGCTTTGTTAAGCGCTTGTCTGGCATTGTCTAGATGGGATCAGGTACCAATGTAGGCGTATAAGCCAAGCCTGACATATCCCTTTCAAAGGCATACGTGATTAATGGGGCATTTCATTGCTGCAAGTGAACTCAGGCTTGTTCCACCCCTGAATACAAGTATTGAGGAGAAGTGCCACGACATACAGCAGTACTCTTTCCCCAGTTATCTTTCCTAGGTATAATTTTCCCTGCTATCCTGCACAATGCTGCTGTGCACACGTGGAAATCGAGCTGCGTGGTCGCTGTTGCTCGCAGCCATTAGCTCACTTAACCAAGCACACAGGCACGCAAGGGAGAAACTCGCCGCTTTTTCACCGGCATCTGCAGGGAACATGGGTCTTCCCCAGGGTTTGCTGGATAAATTACCCTACATGGAGGATAGGCTGGGATCTGTTCAAGCCCAAACCCACCACAGGTAACTGGTACATTCACTGTGGGACTCCTCAGTGTGCAGAGATGGAACATACTGTGCCACTAGCTCAGGGAAAGTCATCCCCAGCTGCAGCCAGAAGGTGGTCTTACTTTACAGAGGGTACACGAGCACAAGAAAATCCCTCTTACACTAGGAGACAGGACAGACTTCACCAGGTCATCTTTCTTTGTCTTGGATTTCCATATTTTGGGAAAAAAGCCTTTTCTTGTTTCACCTGAAGAAAATTTGCAACACCAAACTGTGATGTATTTTTGTTTTGTTGTGGATTTTGTTATCTAGCTGGGGCTCTCAGCATGATCCTGCAGCCCTGGGAGGCACCTGGCCCCAGGGCATCCATGGTGGCTGCGAGAGCAGCTGCCACATAGCACCTCAGCCACTGAGATCAGCTAAGTTGGGTGTGTGGTGAGGTTTAGCCCCAGCCTCCATCTCAGTCCTACACAGCCACTTGCCCACTCCCACACGGTGGAACACAGGAGGGAATGGGAAGAGTAAAACTGAGAAAATTCACAGACTGAGATAAAGACAGTATCATAGGTGAAGCAAAAGCCATGTATGTGAGTGAGCAAGGCAAAACAAGGGATTCATCCACTGCTTCTCATGGGCAGGCAGGTGTTCAGCCATCCCCAGGAAAGCAGGGTTGCATCACACGCAACAGTGACTTGGGAAGGCAAATGCCATCACTCCTAACATCCTCCCCTTTCTCCTCCCTTCCCAGATTTATATGATGCCATATGGTCTGGAACATCCCCTTGGTCTGTCAGGGTCAGCCATCCTGGCTGTGTCCTCTCCCAGTTCCCCTTCTGGTGGGATGGGGTGAGAGGCTGAAAAGGCCTTGACTTTGTGTAAACTTGGCTCAGCAGTAACGAAAACATCCCTGTGTTATCAACACTGTTTCCAGCACAAATCCAAAACACAGGTCTATGCCAGCTCCCGTGAAGCAAATTACCTACTTTGACCAAAACCAGCACAGTGAGATGGCCCTGGAAGGACAAGAGGAAGGCCAATGCCAACACTGATGGTTGTACAGTGCAGGGCCCTCCCAGGAACACATCCATGGGGCAGGGGCTTTGCAAGGACAACTCAATACCGCAAAAGAGTTTGCTGAGTGCATTTCCACACAGGGAGCAGCCTGAGCTGGGCACCAAGCACAGCCGTGTCACAGACCAGGACTGTGGTGGGACAGTCAAGGAGCAGCACGGCCCCTTCAGCAGCTTTCACAGTGATGCTTCCCATCCATCTGCCTGCAGGGGCATACAGAAAAGGGATTTGTGGTGGTGCTGCAAAAATACAGACTGTGACCTACAAAGAAAGGAAGGCATCTTATATTTCTGGGGTGATTTGAAGGAACTAAACCCTGAAGGTATTTGTGCTGCAAGGGTGCTGCTGTACTCAGCTCCCTGCATAGGGCTGCCTGGGTCACCAAGGGACATCTCTGGATATCACCTGGCACATGCAGCAAAGGAGGGGAGTGGACATAGTTTCTTAGGTATCCCAAAGAGGGAGCAGCTCCTCCTCCCAGGAGGAAGTAGCTCTATCCTTTCCCTCCTTATCACTTTTCTAAGAAAACAGATATGTTAGATTTGCCTGATCTTATTCACCTGCTTCCTGTTAAGAGAAACAGATGAAAACTGAATTTCCATATATTCTAAATGCTATATCTACACGCCTCTGGCATCTTAAATTTTTTCTTCACCTGACCTTCACTTTTTCTTTTTTTCCTTTTATTCACTTAAGATGATCTTTGGCTCCCCATCCAAAGACTAGAGGAGAAAAGCAAGATAAAGGCAGAGGGAATGCTATACTTGAAGATGGGTCACACATTGGATTTTTATTGCTGCTAATACTCCAAGAAAAGAAAAGATACCTGGCAAGGGACCATGGCACAATGCTGAGAATGTCACCATGTGGAGGAGATACACTTGGAAGGGAACACATGGCATTTCCTGTCACAGGATTGACAACTATCTGTACTTCTAAGGCAGTAGGAGACACTAAATTTCATTGCTGTATTAGTATCTTCTGTATATGTAGGCTTGCTTAATAAACAAAATCTGTTTAACCCAAGAGACAGCTAAACACCATACAGCCATTCATTCACTGCCAGCACAGTGGGGTGAGTGAGATCATCAAATAAGAGGTAAGACTTGTGGGCTGAAATAAAGGCAGCTTAAAGAAACAGATAAGGGGAAATAATATAATTATAAAAGGAAATACAGTGAAAGCAATGAACATCTGCTCACCAGCAGCTGACTACTGCCCAGCCAGTCCTCCTGCCATCTCCCCTCAACATTTTTGTACAGCATGATGCCATATGATATGGGATATACCTACGGCCAGTTTGGGTCAGTTGTCCCAGCAGCATCCCCTCCTATCTTCTTGCACACCCCCAGCCTACTCTCTGGCAGGGCAGTATGAGAGGCTGAAAAATCCTTGACTTAGTATAAGCACTGCTCAGCAACAACTAAAACATCAGTGTGTTATCAACATTATTCCCACCCTAAATCCCAAACACAGCACTATGCCAGTTACTACTACGAAGAAAATTAACCACTACTCCATCAAAAACCAGGACAACAATGGTAAACATTAAATGGCATTAATGGTAATCATTACAAATATTAAATGTTAACTGTGATTTCTCACCTTTTGGAAGCTGAAATATTTTTCTACCAAATAGCCCTGGATACAGCTTTGATAAAACCTGCACTGAAAAGCTAGAGGTGGGTGAGAGCTCTTCCCTGTACTCTTGGAAGGTGCATCCTGCCTTCACTTTCAGGGCTGAGATCTCTCTCTCCATCACAGAAATCACAGAAAAGGCTCTGAAGAGACAAAGGACAAACCTCAGCCAGTACAGGTTTACAAAGCAATGCCAGGCACAGCCCCAGGAACAGGGAAGGGCTAGTGGTTTGCTCTCTCCACAGCAACTGCAGCCCTAGCCCACATGCAGAGCCAGCTTTGGGTGTCTGGTTTATGTTAGTGGAGTTTTGGGTGGAGAGGTGGGATGTTTGAGCTCTTCTTTTTCTCTTGGCAGAGCCTGATGCTGTACATGGGAGGGAAAGCCTTGTCTGCACTCAGAGCAACCTCTCTCAGGTGCATCTGAAACCTGTGGACAAGGTCTGATCAAGCCTTTGCAGTGTTTTTGAGGTGGCTTTGGGTTTGCAACACAAACAACTGTGGCTGCTATAAGGCCAGAGATTTGCCTCTCTAGAGCAGGGGATGCCTGGGGCCAGATCTGGGCCCTGCTGCCATTTAATCCTCTTTCTTTTGGCCTTCAGACCTTGATAATGTAGCATCTCCTTCCCTGTTGCTTTCGACATTGCTCAAGGAGGTGAACTTTTCCCTGCTGCCCTGGAAGCAGATTTGGAGTGAATTTGTCTGCATTCCCTGACCCACCAGTTTCTTTGATTTCTAAGATCTCCCTGAGCAACTTCCTAGTCCTCTGGACAGTGTCCCTCAGTGTTAGGCAGGACCAGGCTTGTCCCAGTTCAAGGCTTCCTTCTGTGTTGTAGATGCACTAGTCTCGTGGCGAGCAAAGAGCAGAAAGTCGCTGGGATTCCAGTGCTGCCCAGAGTCATGCAGCCCTGCAACACAGTCATGGTATCAGCACAAGAGGAATCACCCATAACCTGAGATGGAGAGATGCAAGGATGAAATACAAAGTGCAGGAGGATGGGAACAGTGTGTTTGGGGCTGGGCTGAATAACGCAGTCCCCCAGGATCACAACCAACAAGGGGGAGGTTTGCTGTGGTGCATCAACACATCGCATGAGTGACAGGGACGAGAAAGAAGAGACCGAGGGACAGCACCTGCCGCCCCTGCCCTCTGATGCCGTTGCCCGCCCCAGCTTGCACCAGCAGGAGAGAGAATCTTTCCTTCCTCCCCAGATGCGCACCTCTCACCGTCCTTCGGCTGCTCTAGCAGCTCTCACCTCTCAGTTCCCAACAGGAGTGGGAGAGCTCGGCAACCTCTCGGTGAAACAGGAGTTGAGAAAAGGTCCCACCTCTGGCCCCTCGCGGCCTCGCTGCACCGCGGCTCTGGCAGCGCTCCTGGGACCCTCGGGGGTGGCGAGCTGCTGAGGGGCAGCGAGGGCGGCTCTGCCCGGGGGTCGGAGCAGCTCCACCGGGCAAGGGCGGGCTCCTCGCACGGCCGCCGTGCAACAAGTCCCGGCGCCGGGGAGCGGGAGCACAGCCCGCCGTGCGCCTCCAGGATCCGGCCGGCCCCGCTCCTCCCGAGCCAGCCTCCGGCTCCCGCGGCAGGACGGCGCTCCGGCTGCCCGGCGGGAAAGCTGGAGGCTCGGCCCGGTTCGGCCCGGTCCGGCTCACAGACCCGCTCCCCGCCCGGCCCCGCCGGCTGCCAGCACAGCCGCTGCCCGGGCCGGGGCAAGGGCAAGGGCAGGGGCGAACCGCAGGCGGGCTCCACCTCAGCACGGGAAAACGCAAAAGAAACGGGATCTTGATCCGTTCTTTCTGCTTTCCTTTTGTCTTCTGTTTTTCCTTTNGTTTCTTTTTTCTTTTTTTTTTTTTTTTTTCTTTTTTTTTTTTTTTTTTTTTTTTTTTCCTGGGGGTGAGTTGTCCCTTTTTATGACAGCGAGGGCACAAGGCGAGTGAGGAGGCGGAATCGTCTCGGCAGCCGCTGCATTTTGTGTGGAAGCCGCTCGGGGGTTCATTAATATCATTAGCATTTAACCCCCTCCCTGCCCCCTCCCCTTGGCAGCGCGGGGTGACGTCACGCGGCGGCAGGAGTTGGGGGGAAAGCGAGGGAAGCTCAGTGGGCAAGGGGCGTCCCTCTCCCCTCCCCGCCGCTGCCTGTCACAGCCTCTCTGCCGATATTATAGGAGCCGAAGCCTGGAGCTCAAAGCGCGAAGTCAGCCAGTGTAATGAACTTCTGGAAACCTTTCCCTTTTTATACCATTCAGTTTCTGAGAGGCAGAGACTGCCTCCTCTGACGCCTTTTCCCCCCTTCCATTATTTTTCCAGGCTCTGATCTCCCTGCTCGCTGCACCGAGGCGCTCGGCGCAGAGCCCCGCTCCCTATCCTACCTTCTCCTTCGCCTCATTGTTGTCCTGGCTGCTGTGGCTCTCGCTTGCCTTCCAGGAGCGCGGTGGCGAGCACAATCGCACCCCCAGCACCCTCCCAGGGTCCCGAGAGCATCTACTCGCAGAAGGGCAGCCAGCGGCCGCCGACTTTGGGTCACTTCGTTGCTTTTTTTTTCTTTTTCCCTTTTCTTTTTTTTTTTTTTTTTTTAATTTTTGCTCCACTTTCCTTTTCCTCCTCCCTCCCCTTTCCGCGTCCCCTCAGCGTGTCCCCGTCCCTCGGGAGGATATCGCTGGGGAAGCGGGGCTGCGGCGAGGATGTGCCGGCCCCCGCGCAGGAGCCAGCAGTGAGCACCCAAGGGAGGCACCTGCCCCGCGGAGCAGGGGGGCCCCGGGGGGGCCGCACCGCCTCGCCCCGGCGCCGACACTTCGCCCCGAGTTTAGCGACTCACGGGGGCTTCGAGCATGAGCAAGCCGGCGGGATCAACAAGTGGGTAATAACGCGGTGGAGGCTT